>VXAL01000767.1:78636-119487 GCA_013399475.1 Chauna torquata | reverse complement strand
AAAAAAAAAAAAGAATACCTGTCATAAGAGGGGAAGAAAAGTAACATCACTGTGACTAAAACCCAGATAGCAATGACACGCTGCCCTTTTAAAGAGAAAAACAAGAGAGCATTCACTTTGGGAAGCATGCAGGCTCTGCTCTGGAGTTGCATGAGTCAATTATCAATGCTTTCCTCAGGGCTATACAGATATATGTCAAATTAAAACAAGATGATTTCAGCAGTTAGTCTACTACCAAAAAATGCAACTAGAATCAATAAAACAAGTTTCTGTTTACAGTGAAACATTTAAGTATCAATAGAATAAATTCCTGAAATGCACCTCCTTCCTATCACTAAAAGAAGCTAGTGGTTTTTTTCTCCCCTACAAAGTTTTGTTTACATCAAACAAGACTTCTTCTCTGAACCAAGACTCATACAATAATAGGTTGCCTAGACTAGAGGAATCAATTTGTTATTGAAGATATTTGTACTATATAAAGGATTCAATCTAGACTGCTTTCAGCAAATATTTTGCTTTCACAGAATGTACAGCACTTGATATCCACATTACCATTGTAATATTACAATGATGTCTTTTTATTATGACTTAACCATCCTTTATACATTTTATAACACAAACAAGTACTTAGTTTGAAAAAAGAAAGGTATCATATGCCTGTAAGAAGCCACTTCTCGGAACATCTTTGCTGTCCTTTGTCACACTATAAATCATATACATTTACTGTAATCCTGCTTGATCTACAATTTCTTGTCACTCAAGAATTTAATCTACTGTATAAAAAAAGGAAGTTGAAATTGGAGATAGCTTTTGAACAGCATTTCAAGGACCTCAGAATGAGTTCAAAACAAAACAAAACAAACCCAACCAGCTATTAAGTCTACATAAATTAACGTATGTCCAAAGTTAGAGTTCAACCCCCACCTAAGGGAAAGACGAAAATGTTTTGCTCCCAACTTGTTCACTGGGCACTGTCATATCTTGTACAATATCTGATTCTTTCAGAAATGACATTTAGATGTCATAAAATCTAAATCATAGGCACTCTCAAGCGCTTTTTTAGAGATAATATCCAAGACTAATGAATACAATACACTAAGAAGTTAATATGACCAAATCAAGCTGTCTTGTCTCTCCAAGTCATTCTTTTCTTGACAGTAACACACAATGCCAGCAATATTCCTCATATTCCTCGTTATAAGTTCATAACTCTTATGTTTGTCTTGCATGTGCTTTCACTTAAAAAAAAATTTACTGTTGACTTAAAGAATTCTCCTGTCGTGTGTATTTCTGTGTAGTTATCCTGACTTGTCTGATCTATGTCTGTATATACTGTTGAGCAGCTGACACAACCAACGTTAGATCAGTCACATTTGCTGTGATTTTAGAGTCAATTGTTTAATTCTTTGGAGGAGAACACTAGGTTGAATAAAGAAAAATACTCTTCTGAGTTCATTTCAGTCTTTCACCATTTTTCATTTTGTCCTCACATTTTCTATGAGATTTCACCTATTCTCAGATTCCACCAGAAACTTGTTACACATTTTTTACTTTTTCTCCTCAAATTACTTCAAAAAAGCTTAACACAAATATTCTTTTATTATAAGCCCCTTCTCTGCAATAAAAGCAAAAAGTGAAGTCTGCCTCATTTGCCCTCACATTGCTCAGCTAGGCTGTGGGTTTCTTTTCTCATGAAAACTAAAGGTCAAGTGTCTTTAATGCTTTCCTTATCTTGCAAGTCTTACTGACTGCATGGAGTATTAGTGTTTTTGGATACCTTCCTGCAAAGATCCCTTACAGACTGCAAAACATTTAACAAAAGATGTTGAGCTTTTGATGTGTCAGATATTACGGAAAAGCATTTTTAATAGTCTGAAAAATTACATGAATAGCAAACAATACATTTCCCAGAGATAATCTTCTAATGCATCTTGCACCACTATCTTCTACTCTACTATGGCTTAACAGGCTATCCTTCTGTAATTACATTAAACTCGCATAAAAGAATTACAGGTATAAGCAAATAAACACCTCAATGAACTTTATTTGGCTAAATTTAAGCACATTGACTTTTGTTTAATAAAGAATCAGTCAACGTAATTATACTGTGGAGTCAGGAAATAACTAATAAACTGATCCTCGTGGAATTTTTTTCCCCCACATTTCAAGTGCATTCATATTCATAAAAGCATTGAAAGTGAACTTTACAGTCTAAAAGCACTGATCATTTCAGTGGGGCAAACAAGATGCAGATTTTTTTTCCCCTCTGTCCAACATGCAGAATCGGAATTTTCTCATCCATTATCATCACACAAAATAGACATCCTGATGACTTCCATTAACTGATTCAGTGGCAAAATATACTTACTTATTTGCTCAACAGTTGTCACTTTTCAGGTGTGGCCATCTTTTTAGAGGTGGATGCATTCTTTGTTTTGGGGAATTTTAGTCTTCTATAATTCTGGTATCTACAAGTACAGCAAGTAGTGATACAAGAACATTCATAGCCAAATTAGGATGGTGATTTTTGTAAAGTTCAGAACAAAAGCTACTTTTCCAACATTATGAAACCATGAATCAGTACCAGTTCTACATCTTTTTGCTTGATTTTAATGGATGGGTACCTGAAGAAAAGATAGAAGTTAACTTTTCTTAACAGAATTACTTGCAAGATTTAGATTACGTACCCTTAATATGTATGCAATTTTTCCTCCCAATGAGTTTACCATGTCTTCAGATACTTTGTCCCTCTGCCTTATTTTCTCTTTACAGTCACCCTGTACTATCTTGAACCTTCTTAATATATCTTATATTCCACAGGAACAAGGAGCAAACAGATAACATGAAAGGACAGGTGTTGTTTTATTTGAGTCTGATTTTTTTTAAAGAAGCTTGCCGTTACCATATGTATCCCTAGACTGAAGTAGAACTAACAGGACGTTCCTCTCCTTTATGACTGACGTAGCATTCCATGGCATCGCTGAAGAGCTTGTTTAGACATGGTTGAAAGGATTATTAGTTTGCAGTGTCTTAAGCAAGCTCACCAGCTTCCTGGAGTGCTCTCTCTCACAGAAGAAATAATATCATTGATGAGCCAACAGTAATATTCTTGTACTTCCTTCATTGTCAAGTATGTTCAAGCATATTGTATCTGCAGTATCTCTCCTCCATTTCAGCTATACAAAGCAAAGGGATATAATGAAAAGCAGACTTTCTCCTCAAAAATGTATATAGAACTAGAGGAGGTATCCCAATGGCTCAGAAAGAAAAGATAAGCTCAGCTGGAGTTCTGAAGAGCAATTTCCATATGGAAGTAGAAGATACTGATGTCAGTGAAGCTCAAAATCCAAACCTGTATTTAATAATTTCTCACAGATTTTATTAGAAACAGGACTGGGGAAAAAAAAAATAAAGGACCATTGAGATGTGACAAACAACTGTTCTTAGAAGTACTAATCAAACATCCATAACAGAATACAAAGCAAATGATTTGGTAGAATGTCAGAAAAAAGAACATCACAGCTAACTTCCTATTGACCTAGAACATGCTCTTTTCCAACAGAAAACAGTATGAGCTATAATTTTAAGTCAAGTTGACAGATGTGAGTCCAAATCATCATGAACTTCAAAAACAAGTATTTAAGGGTTCTATTAAATGGCCTCAAGAGCATTAATGCACCTTCACCCCTTTACCACTCAGCAAATACACTAAGGGAAAATGCTGATAAAAAAAGACTTTACATCTGCACATGCTACTAATTTAAAAAAAAGTCAGAAGGATAAAAGTGTCAAAACTTGCCAGAGGTCTGGCAGCTGACAATAACAACCTATAGCTAGGTCAGCTGGGAAACTCTCCAGAATCCTTCTGGGAGAGTATACTCATTGTAAAATGGCAATACACTCTAACTATAGCCATCTAGCTAGTCATACCAGTGGCTGAAAATATTTATTTCACAACACACTAGAAAAGATTTTACATAAATCAATATAAATCATTGAAAACAGTGAAACTACCACTCTTGCACATTATCTCACTATCAGATGAACAATTTTTCTGTTTGATGAAACTGGGCTAATATTGCTAATGACTCCTCAGGTGCTCCACAGTTCTGGCTAATCTGAAATTCTGCCTTTGGGACTGGTTGCAAAAGTATCTAATAGATTCTAATTAACTCAACCTTCTTTGTGTTACAGCTCTTCCTTTCTAAAGGTCAGCACCGTTGCAGCATGCTAGTTATGTTACTAATTTGTTAGCATTGCTATTCATAAACAAACCAATCTCTTTCACACAGATGTATAAACCACTACTAAAAAACTAATAGACTGATGGTAGTGCCAAATCTAAATGCTTTTTTTTTTCCCAGCTATTATGCATGCTTTACTTTTAAAATAGTAGTTATTTTAATACTTGCTCATTACTCCTGAAGATTGAAAATCTTAATAAAGACACCAGCATCTAGATTTTCTGCCCAGCTGCTGTCCTTCAACTCTGACTACATCTAGGCAGTAAGGAATGGTCAGTTTCCAGATACTTACAGAGATCAAGTATGACGGCAGTTTCTGTATACGTCTAATTGGGACTGGAATGGTTTTAACAACTTACAATAGTGAAATCACTAGAAATGGTCAAACAACTAAAACTTCATTCAGGTTTATTAACAGAAACTCAGATAACTTTTGCCTTCTGTTTCCTTGATAAGCAGTGCTTTTTTAACAGTTCAGAGCTACTATCTCATTCCTTGCGATATTCTGTCAGAAGATCCACTGGAATTTCATGTATGGGAACATGCAACTCAAATGGTGTCTACCAATTTGTTAGACTATTTCAGCCCAACACATTTTATATTTGAAAGTGCATTCATGTGCTCATTTTGGCTGAAATAGAATTTATTTTCTTCATAGTAGCTTGTACAGTGCTAGGTTTTGGATTTGTGATGAAAACAGTGTTGATAACACACCGATGTTTTAGTTGTTGCTGAGCAGTGCTTAAGCTGAGTCAAGGTCTTTTCTGCTTCTCATACCGCCCAACTAATGAGGAGGCTGGGGGTGCACAGGAAACTGGAAGGGGCACAGCCAGGACAGCCTACCCAGACTGACCAAAGGGATATCCCATGCCATACAGTGTCATGCTCAGCAATACAAACTGGGGGGAAGTTTGCCAGGACTGCCGTTGTTCAGGGGCTGGCTGGGCACTGGTCAGCTGGTGGTGAGCAACTGCTTTTTGCATCACTTGTTTTTCTTGATTTTGTATTGTTTTTACTTAAGTGTCTTTAATTCAACCCATGAGTTTCTCACTGTTGCCTTTCTGATTCTCTTCCCCCATCCCGCTGCTGGGGGTGGGAGTAAGCAAGCAGCTGTGTGGCACTTAACTGCCTACCAGGTTTAAATCACAACAATTCATAGAATCTATCTTGTACTTGTCCACTGCAGGTATTTCACTTCAGACTTGCATATCTATACCAAACTTTAAATGTTTCTCCACATGAACATTTCTCTGGCAGAAGTGTTTTCTGGTCTGTATCTGGACTAACATAACCACATTCAGTCAAGACGAGGTTCAGCAAAGTACAAAGGAAAACATGTATTTCATAATTTTTTTCGTAAATCTCTTCTCCCTAAATGTTCAGTACTTGGGTGCCTCTATACTATCTCCCTGACTTCAGATGTCCAATAAAATGAAAAGGTGTTGTTTCTAATTTTAAAGATATTGTGTCTGCTACTGCCTGCAGTCTACAAAGATGAAGTGCAGTGCTCACGAGCTTCCTGCACAACTGCGCCTTTATCATGTGAGAAGAGAGCCCCCATGCCTTTGGTTGTTTACACTCTGTAGAGGCAGGAAGGAGTAGTTTACATTGACATTCTTCAAGGTTTGTCTTATCTCTTTTTTATACCATGACACTGTCCCTGTAAGAGAAAAGAAAGCACCCCAAACACCAGAAGACGACATGGGAAATGCAAGTACTGATTCCTACCTTGCAGTAAAACCAAAGCAAAGGAAACCAAACTCTTACAGATTTTGCTTCATCTCCTAAGATAACATGTATGGATGTTGCCTTCTCTTTCTTGATAATTCCATGCAAAATCAACAAATCCAAATACAATTCAGCTAAATACAATAGAGAAACTTCACTCTTCCTTCTCTTCCTTTCCTTTCAGTGTAATACAGCGTAGAAGAATAACTAACCATGTGTTAACCAGCTCCTGTTACACTCCAGAATGTGAAATATGATTATTCACTCTAGAAATACTGACTTGTGCAAAGTTAATATGGAACACATACTTGAACTGTAGTCTTTTTATATAAAAAGCATCCGAAGAGACCTTCATTTTACCAGATCCCCTAACATAAGTTTCAGGGAGATAGCACCCTTAGGGTTCTGCAAGTAGCTTACCTTACTCCCTTGTAATAGCTCACAGCCTTCTAAATGATTGGACATAAAACTCAAGATCCACTCCTAAGTCTTCAGAACATTGCTGTGGTTTTGCATTTTAATTATTTTTATTATCATTTTTAGAAAGAAGTAAGGATGTAAGTAAGGGTGAGGGTGCCATTGTAATGAGAGGACATTAGTTTCAAATTACAAAGTTTGCCCATGAGGGTATAAAAGAAAACTCCATTTCAGCTGGATTTCTTTATGCTAACACAAAGCCCCCAAGACAAAGAGACTTAACTATACACAGTTAGAGAAAGAATACGATGCTATTATCCTAATTTGAAAATGAAGCTGTCAATAAAAAGGAAAAACAAATGGGATAAAATCAGAGTAAGATACATTAAATGAGCTCTCTATTTGTATCTTCATCTGCCCTCTTCTGTGGTAAGAAGGGTGAGAATTTTACTGGAGCTAGAAGACTTTGATAAGATCATTAAATTTAATCACATTCCACTTTTCTAGTTAAGATAACCATCCTACTGCTGTAAACAACTCATGTTTCTCAGGTCTCCCCCTTCTATAAATTCTTTACTCTATAAATTCTTAAGAACTACAGATACAAGTTAATATACAGGCTTTCCGCTTGGGCATGGATGACCAGGTCTTCACTGTGTACTGTGTCAGCTTACTGTGGGCAGCTTTTGTTTTGCATTACTTTACCTAAAGTAAATGCTTTAAGTCTACATAAAAGAGAACAGTGATAAGAGATATAAAACAAAATGCAACAATGGAGAATCTGAATTAAGGATCTTTGCTCTCCTAGGTACAACCTTATCGGCTTATTATTTTGTAGTCAACAGCTTACACATTAACCCTCTAAAAGTGCTGTATAATAAGGAATTAGCTTTTTGTTTTGCCACCAATTACTGCAAGCAGTGAGCAGAAGCCAGTCAGCAAAATCTGGGGGTTTCTGAAAGGACAAAGCAAAATTGGAATGGTCTTCTACCTTCATGAGATTATCTGAATTGATTCAGCTATCTAAGACCTCTTAACGAGGTTACCTTAAAAAAAAAAAAAAAAAGCATTGACTCAGACTGGATTTACAGCATTTTGTCTGCAAAACTGAAGTTAAGTTTACATCAATTTTTTGTGAGAAGTTATTTAGCATGCCTACTGGTTGCCTGCACTATGCGTATGCATCAATATTGGGCAAGCTTGCCACAAGCAGACAATTAAAAACATAGCAAACTTGCAGGATCAGCTTACTGTCATCTTAACATTTTAGAGAGATCTGGGTTTGTGCCTGGTCAGCGCTTTGCTAATTAACTGTATTCTGACTATTCTGCAGAAATGATATTTTAGCTTGTAAAGTATCAGATGAATATTATGGTCAAATAAACTTACACTGCAAAATTGGAAAGTCTCTGTCGGTCTGCTGCATCTTACCCTTAAAATGCTTAAAAAAAGGCCAAAACGTTGATTATATCAATATTATGCACATTCTCAATATGAAGGATATTGTACATGTACTGGAGTTTATATGTATTTCAGTATTTAAGCATCCAATATAGTGTCAAATCAAGAATACTGAAATACAGGTGCCTAGCTATTAAAATGCCTTTAATGAATACCTAAGGACTAAGACAAGATCAGTCCAACTTTCTACAGGTTTATTTAAAAAATTTCTCGTCTGTTTACTTAAAAGCAAAGATGCCCTTTGCTTATAACTCCATGTAATTCAAAAGATAAAAAGCAGTATTCATTGGAGCAGCACTTGAAGCAGGCCCTTTGGGATGGTTATTACTAAAGCTTTATGTTTTCTGGTTCTTATTCTAGTTTATTGACTCAGAACAGAGGTCAATAGATGAGGTATGGCTTTTTTTTCCTCCTTCATCTGATAGAGTCTCTTGACAAAGTCAGTCATTGTCACATTGAGAGTGCCTACTGGATTAGTCTATTAGGATTTTGTACTAAGAGTTTTAGAATGTAAAAGGTGAAAATAAAATTTCCTATGTTTTAAAGACAGCCAAAACAATCTTGCTTGTAGCAAGCTGGTACATTGACTGAAAGCAAAAACAAAACCCTGACATAACACAGGGGCTGGAAGCTGAAAGGTAAATTATGCATGCTGTGTTTTTGACTTGAATCCTACCTGTATGATCAGTAGTATTCAGACTCCCAGCAGGAAAGTCTCCAAAAGAGAGGGAAAACTAGGAAGGAGGCTTTCAAGAAAGCACAGAAAAATGTACTAAATACAAATTCTGGTTGAGAAATGAAATTGGTTAAATTACCTAAAGCATGTCTGTGGAGGAAAAGGGTCCACACAAATTTCCCTACTTTGAGGAGTGGAGCAAAAAGCATAGCAGAGCATGAAAAGGATATGCCTGCATGGAAGACTTGCTCATTACGGACAGTGTCTTTACAGGCATTCTGTTTTGGAAATGGACGAATGAGGGACACACTAAAGAAATCACTGAGATAGGGCAAAGGGGTGTTTTGGAAGGAATCAGTCAGCACAGGATTCACCAGAAAGCAAGGAACACAAGAAGATTAAACTGTGTAGGGGCAGTAGATACAGCATCGTCTCGTCCTGAAAACAAGGATTCAGAAATGGTCATAGGCCTTCACTGGGATGACATAGCTGTAAGATGCCCCCATCACAGAGCTTACCCAACAGACAGGAGTCATTCTTGCTTCATCACTGCTAGTCAGCAGTAGCTTCAAAATATTCAATATTGGATTAATTATGAATTTTTAAAAGCAGTTCATAATTTGGAGGTGGGAGGAGTGAGCAGAAATCAAAAATAGTTACAGAGGAAAAAAGAACAGCTGCTCTTTACAATTATTCAAAAAGGGAAATGCATTCTGAAGCACAGCTGTTTGTCCATGAATTAAACTCAGCATTCTCGCAGACATTTATCTCAGATTGTTAGTCCAGGCTTTAAAACATGTCCCCATCTGAGAGCATTTTTTCCTATCAAAATAAATGCAACCAAGGAGCTCAAATTGTTTAAGCAGCTTGGAAGGTCTCAGTCCATCTTTTTAAACAGGTAAACTGTTCCTTAGTAGCATAATATGGTCTTTCTTTTTCACATAACTGTGGTTTCTTTCCCTCACATTTCAAGACAATTTTTAAAATACCAGAATTTTAAAACTATCTTCTGGGCATCATAGAAATGTCAATATTGGGGTAAGGCATAAACTGACAGATTCATCTCTAGGTAATTCAAAAATTACAGAAAGTGTATAATAAATGCCCAGAGCACAGTACATGAGACAAAATATGGATAAGGACAGATCACTGAACTTCTCAGATTTGCTTTTTCTTCTGCAAAATTTCATTACAGGGAATATGTAGAGATAATGCTTAAAAACATTCGAAATCATACACTAATTTAATCTATGACACTCACAAAGAGTCAATCTCTGCAGAACAGTACTGAAGAGACAAGAAGAGCTTTAGGCTAGACCTCCAATTCAGGTGTAACCAGATCTACTGTATCCAGTCTCATTTTAAAAAGAACCCAGAACCCTAATTTGTGTAGTTCACACATACGTCTCATTACTAGCCTGACTTCTGTACTCTTTTCTTATGTTTGGCCTATAATATGTCACATCATCAACACTCCGTATTTTAAAAATGCCTCTCAACAGTTACCACTATGCAAAAACAAGTTTAGGTTCTATACAGTAAGAATGTAAAACTTCTTGTTCCTTAGGCCAGAGAGCTTTCGCCTATCAAGAGACAAAGATAGAAAAGGAAGATTCTGCTCCTACATAAAAATATTACTGTTTGCAACTGACAGAAAAAAAGTGGTCATAAAGCCTGTTAAATAACAAGTAAGTATGGCTTTGGCTTTTCTGTCTCATTTCTCAGGAGACTCCTGGGAAGTTACAGTTCTTTATCTAGCCAAAGATAAGGGTTTTCTTCGTGAAATGAAAGGAAAAGATAGATCCTAAAATCCCTAATTATTTGCTCAGATCGTCTAGATAGGTAAGAAAACCAATTACATACCATCAGTGAAACACTCGGAAGCCCTCAAAGCTGAACAGACTGCAAGAATTAACTATAGTTCAGATAGTCATAATGAACAGTACTTGATAGGATGAAACTTTCTCACATATAACATTAATTACATTGTTCTGAACACTGAAAAACCAACTTAAAAATGCTAATGGGCTTGTGGACAACTCTCAAAATGAAGGGGGAAAAAAGCTATTTTTCCAGAATATATGTTATTGGATTTACATTAATTTAATAACCATTAATACTATTGAACAATACAGTAAGCCATTAAAGAACTTTTTTCCTTAGAATGTTCCACAATACTGAGAATTACTTCTAACCTGTTATACACCTCTCTGTTTTGATAAAAAAAAAAGAAAAGCAGAAATAAAACCTTAAGAACGAATCACAACTAGGTTTGAATGCAGTGATGGCACATTTTACAGAAAACACACTTACTTCCAAAATCAGTTCCTTTGAGGAAAGATAATAGGTTTCTAATGACCTAATTAATTTTACACTAAGTGTGTTTTGCAAATGTACAAAGTTAGACAGCAAATTGCTGTCTCTGCTTTGGTAAGAAATAGTTGTCTCCAAACAGATCTCTAAAACCAATGTACAGTAATTCATGCTGACAGTTTATTCTAATTACAGCTGAATATAATGGTTCAGCTGAGATACCAAATTTCACAGCAAATACCACTTTGCTATACACTAAATAAAATAAAATGAAAACAAATTATAAATCCCAGTTATTTCAGCTGCAACCTTCTTGTTGTTTTTTCTGAGCACATAATGCCACACGAAGGTGGCAGATAATACCTTCTGGTGCTGATGTAGAAGACTAAAAGATTATTATTATTTTTCTAATAAAACTAAGAGATGAATGTGTATTCATATTAACACATACCATGTAATATTGGCACTCACTTTCTTTTCCTCCCAACTCTACCAGGGTTCTCTGAATCTGCAAAAGGAAAAGCTTTCAGCAAGTGAGAAAGATTGGTGTATATATTTTACTGTCTCTTCTTGAATACCTAGATTCTGACCTGTCAAGACAGACTTCAGATACTGGGTTAATTCCTGTTTCAGTGAAAAGACAGAACCATGATAAGTTGTCTTTATTCATAACTGAATATCATACAGCTCTCTTACCTATGTTTTTAGAAATTTACCAGAACATCCTAGCAACTCATAAATGTGAATGTAGCACAAGCAGGAAACGTAGTGATGCAGACAAGGTTTTGTTGTAAGCTATAACTTAATACAGGAGTTTGCATGCAGGTGACACAAAAAAATTACCTAATTATAGCTTTAGGACAAACAGCAGCATGAAGTGTTAAACAGTTGTAATAATTTTTGAAATGCTTTGCCAACCTTCAGCCCAATTAGAAATAGGTTTTGGAAAACAAAGAGCAGTAAGTATAAAGTATATATGCACACTAAGTAACACATAAAGTAGGGGTTTCATGTTAAAAGCTTTTACAGAAATAAATTTCCTACAAGAACACATCCATGTATAAGGAAAAGCAAAGACTGCTGAACAGGGTTCTTATAGGATTCAAGGATTCAAAGTTTCACAGGATTCAAAATATAAAGACTTTGAACTCAACATTCAAATCTAGACACAGTCTTAAGTATTTATGCTAGGAGATTTTTAAGGCAAGGAGTATTTGATTTTTCATGATACCACACAACTCCTTCTCTTGTCAATTTGGAATTGGACAATTTTAAGGTATGTAACTGCACATATACCAGCCATACCCTCCAAACTCAAATTCCAAATGAGCTGAACATGAAAGCACGGGCGTGCAATTTGTTAGCATAGTCCGTTTGATAGCATGGATAAGAGATTGGTGTAAGAGGTCTGCCAACCATTAACCAAGAGTTTTGTCCAACAAGTGTGTGTGTACATTAGGAGAATCAGTTTTTCAGATACAATATACGTGGCTGAGAAATGCAAGCAGCAGAGCAGCGTGTTCTTGCCTTTACCTGCATTAGCAAATAATGAAGCCCTGCCTGGAGATTCTGAGAGATGCGCCTGCAAGCACCACTATGCAGGACAGGAGTGACCCTTTTTAACAAAGGAACTAGGACCTATAAAAGTGAAACAGTTTTAGAGATGCCAGGAGGGAATGTAATAAGGCCAGGAAAACAGAGAATAAACAATAAAATAAAAATAAATATCATAGAATATCCCAAGTTGGAAGGGACCCACAAGGATCATGGAGTACAACTCCTGGCTCCACACCGGACCACCCAGAAATCAGACCCTATATCTGAGAGCGGTGTCCAAACACTTCTTGAACTCCAGCAGGCTCGGTGCCGTGACCGCTGCCCTGGGGAGCCTGTTCCAGTGCCTGACCACCCTCTCAGTGAAGAACCTTTCCCCAACACCCAGCCTGACCCTCCCTTGTCGCAGCTCCGTGCCATTCCCTCGGGTCCTGTCGCTGTCACCAGAGAGAAGAGCTCAGCGCCTGCCCCTCCGCTCCCCTCGTGAGGAAGCTGTAGGCTGCCATGAGGCCTCCCCTCATCTCCTCTTCTCTGGGCTGAACAATCCAGGTGGCCTCAGCTGCTTCTCATACTTCTTGCCCTGCAGACCCTTCCCCATCTTTGTAGCCCTCCTTTGGACACTCTCTAATAGTTTTATGTCCTTCTTATACTGTGGCACCCAAAGCTGCACACAGTGCTTGAGGTGAGGCTGCACCAGCGCAGAGCAGAGCAGGACAACCACTTCCATCGACTGGCCAGCAATGCTGTGCCTGATGCACCCCAGGATATGGCTGGCCCTTTTGGCTGCCAGAGCACACTGTTGTCTTATGTTCAACTTGCTGTTGACCTAATCCTAACACCTGCATTTCCTGCATGGTTATTTTTTGTTTTGTTTTTATTTAATAAAAATAAAAAAATATAAAAATAAAAACCATGCAGAAAATGCAGGTGTTAGGATTAGCATCCAAAGCAACAAGGGTAGTTTCTGCACAAAAAAAGCACAGGGAAAGCACCAATATATGTATTTTAAATATATTTTTTAAATATAATCCACATTCATTTAACAACGAACAAAAGCACAAGTTCTCTACATTAAAAGAGCCCCTCCCTCTTTGTACCTGCATCCTGCAAAAAGATTATTCATTATAAGAAGGCACAAAAATTCTGTTGGATAATATGAATAAGGCATGTAGTTAATCCACTAAGATTCCATTAAGTACTGAGACGATGTTCAGCCAACTAATTACCCATTCATTAAAACAGAACCATAAATGACATTTCCAACATATTACAAAACCCCTCTGTAGCAATATTTTCCCATCTACATCTATTCTGACATTTATATTCTATGTCTCTTTCATAATTATTTCAAGTAATTCCTCTGACATATTAGGGGGAAAATAGCTTAAAAAGAGATTACTTACCACCTACCAGTTGCTCACAAAGAAAGGAGCGGGACAGAGTAATTATGTTGGTGTATTAACATGGAACTGACATGCTGGTAGTCCCTAATAATCACTGCAGTGGTCCAACTTTTCCATGGTGGAAATTTTCTGGTGCTTGAAATTATTTGCACACATACATATACTCAGGATTCATCCTCCCAAAAATGAGCACACTTAAAACCAACACATTTGATTCACAGAAAGCAACAGAGCAGCCCAAAATTTGCATTAGAAAACCAAAGCACAACAGAAACAATAACACCACCACCACCACAAATCCGAAGTCTGGAATTTTCTTGTCCCACTTAGTTCTGCTATTGCTACTGCAACAGCTGCTGCTGGATAAAATAGAAAAGGAAAGTATAGAGAGGATCATACAGACATCTCTTCTGATAAAGAATAAATATGGCTTCAACCAAAAGAGAACTGGATACTCAATATGAATTGTTATTTGTTGCATGTTCATTCAGGCATTCCCTGCACCTCTTACACTGCTGACTAACAAAGCCAAAAAAAGCTGGCAGTTTGCAGGAAACAGTACAATCTCTGGGCTTTTTAGACCACTAAAGAGATTTGCAATGTGCTACAAGTGTCTTCTTTCAGCAGATTCTCATATCAGGTTTTTATATAAAGATTATTTCTTTGCTATAGTATCACTACACATCATTAATTTCTGTTTCTGAAAAAAATTCTTTTCTTCTTCACACATTGTTCCATATTCTGGATTCCAAACTACACACTCTTAGAGCAGTCTTTTCTCTCCCTGTATTCTTGTTCTTACAGTTCCTGTCCCTGCCCCTCTCCCATTATATATTATTTTGACCTAACTGCTTCTACTGATATTGATATTTAAAATCCATGGTCCCCAATTTAGTTCCCATACTTCAAGAAAACCTAGTCAAAGCCAGCAATGCATTACAGCGCAGATCTGATGAGACAATGACATCTGAAAGACAAAATCAGTAAAATAGGCCCAATGCAGACTTGCTACCCATCAAATGGTCTCAGTACCATAAAGATAAAAAGGTGTGCTATATAGGGATAAACAAAGCTACATCTGATCCTGCAGCTAGAAAAGGATTGACCTATGTAAACAAGAGAATAGCTATATACTGTTCAAAACTCTTTTATCCTAAACATTTCTTTCCTTTAAGTTCAAATAAGCATATGCCATTACCAAAGTCACATGATTGGTCAAGCAATTTTAACAGCTGCCGCATCTCTAGACAGAAAAAGTAATCTTCCTGACAGCACTGTCACCTATGTTGGTCAATATCCAAGTGATTTCTTAATGCTTTAGCAGAGCTGAGAGTGGAAACAAGCCATAAGCCAAATATAGTCTCCAACCTTGAATAAAGTCAGCTTCCTATTTGAAGCACAACCTACAATGTATGAGAAGACAGCTGCAAGAATGCAAAAAGCTCAGGCAAGCAAATGGAAAAGTAAAAGAAAAAATGCTAACAAGGTCTTCAGGTGCTAAGGTCGCTATAGGTTTCACTCATTGCAAGGAACAATGACACAAGAAGTCAGGATTTATCAGGATGTAGAATCACCTGACTATTGGCAAAGCCATATAGTCCACAATACAGCTGTTGTGAGAAGAACATACAAGTGGCATAATACAAATAGATGGCATCACATACACTGCACTTTTAGCAGTTTTTAACAGCCAATATAAAAGTCTTCCAAAAAAGACACAAACCTCAAGAGTGTATAAATTGGAATGAGCTCACTATTCATGTTTAAAATTTATTTTTAAGAAAACTTATTTTAAGACATTCACATTTAAGAAATCCACACTCAGGACAGCAGCATGGAGACAGACATAAATGGAAATCAATAAAAACATTTTCTTGAATGAAAGGACTGATGTTTTTCAAAAAGCAAACCACAGAATTCATACTTTCCACCAAAAAAAAGTAGAGACACAAATACTTTAAGGTAAAAGAGGTTTGGTTGTCCTGTTTCCATACTACATTAAATTAGATGTTAAAATACTTGTAGACAAGAATAATATATTGGTGGTATGACAGAACTTGAAATGTTCCTTGATTTCCTAACTCTCTGAAAAATAAAAATTAAAAAATAAAACAAAAAAAAACAAGCAAACAAGCAAAAACAAAAACAGGCAAGCAACTAAAACCTGCTCTGTTTTCCCTCATCCAGCCCAGTAATTTGAGATCCAGCATTGAAAAGAGCGTTCTGGCTTAACCTGCACAGATACGAGAAAGACTATAAAACTCAGCATATCTCCTGAAAGTTTTCTTCCTGTTCATAACCATCCAACAGATTCATGACTATAGACAGTTACAGATAATTGAACACATAAAGAGAAAAATACACAGTCAAGTCTCCCTTGAGACTTGAGGAAAGCACATGAAGAAACCACTGAGATTTAAGCAATGACTTTCCAATAGTTGTAACATAATTAACATCACAGAGATTTTTTTTCCCCAACTGTACTTTTACATTGGCTTTAATATACTTATAGGGCAGCATATCATGGTCAACAGATACACTGATAATTTATTGCGACCTGTTAAGGGAGTTTTCCCTGTGAAAATGGGGTGATTAGATGTTTATTATATGATGGTATAGGTCATGATCACCCACGGCTGTACTTTCATTTACTCAGTGGGAAGTTCTCACTGAGTAAAGATTTCAGAAAGAAACCTTTCTGCAAGAAACAAAATAATATAAAAAATGCCAACAATGTCCCGTTTCAAGCACACATTTAGCTTACATATTATTTACTTAAAATTCTATTACAGTAATTCAAAGGAAAAAAATAGCTTTTCACATTATTATTTTTACTGAATCACCCTCTTCCACACAGTCTTACTAAGAATTTAGGAATGGTTCACTTCAGAATAAATTGGTATTAAACAAAATGTGTTTACTATATACATATGAAAATGCATTGTTATAACCAGAATGTGAATAACTTGGAACAAATTTCAGAGCAGATGCACTGGCTAGTACCATTAAAAAGCAATGCTTTTAAGACTCTTCAAAGCAACAGTCCGCAGGCAGTGGGAATGCAACACTAAGATAAAATACCTATCAATGGCACTACATTTTGCAGGAAAAATAATTGATGAGCTTCGTAAAGTGGATTATAAGTTGCAGGGTGCATGCAGTACTTTCTGCTCTGGTCATGGTAGATACTAGAAATACAGGATAAAGACTGATTATTACAAAGGGCAGAATAACCCAGTAATGAGGTGGATTAAATTTTATTGATTGATAAGAAATAAAACACCTATATTATCCAAAGTTGGTCTTTATTGCCTTTTAAAAAAGTCTCTTTCTGCAAACCTCACATCAAATATTAATCAAGCAATAATTAAATGGGGTAAAGAAAGTTGTCTTGATACCTCACTTAACAATCCTTTGATTCAGCCATGCTTGACTTATTTTATACACCAATAAAACTGCAATACTCTAATACTGCATTTTTAAATTTTAATGTTCGTTTTTTCCCTAAGTCCTGGTTGGAAATAGTATTCTTAACTGACTTTTGGTAGCCTATCTAATGATATCATTGCTTATCCTCAATGCAGCAAGATTGGAAAGCAGGACCAATACAGCAGGATAACGCTTTAGCTTCTTCTTTTGTATAATTGTACTATTTTGCTGTAACTGCATGTTTTTACTGCCTTTCTATGACAGAGTGCCAAGGTCAGAGAGACACACATAGAACAGTCTGTCTACCTCTCTACTCAGTTAGTGGTTACACACATGCTTAAGTAATTTTTAAAGGAAGCAGTGTCTTAACCAGCTGCTTAAATGATTCCTGGCCTACTGAGGGGTGCACAATTAAGCAGTCAAGATGCAATTATGAATTCAGGATCTATGGCATCTGTGCTAAAATTTGCCAATGACTATTTCATTAACTGTTGATAAAGCATTTCAGGTGTAATATGCTGTTAGACTAACTGGTTCATGAGAAGTTTATGTCTGATGTCACAACAATGAGGGATCTTTAACATACAATACGTGAGGTAACAAATACTAGAAAAAAAAATCTTTATGAGAGACTTTCTTAAATATTTCACTTCCTTTGATTACAGTACACCTCTGCAACCCAGCTAGACTATTAGTGTTAATGTTAATGGATGCCTTGCAGATTAGCCATCCTAATTGTGCCTCATTTTACCAGCAGCCTTACAAATCATTCCACCTGAACTCTTTGTTACAGGTCCACAGTTGCACATGCAAATGTTACACACATATAGACTGACTTTTGCAGACTATATGAAGAGAACAAAGCCAAAATATTCATTGTTTCAATTGCAAATTGTTGGAAACACTTTATAACAGAGAAGCTATAGCCTATTTCAGGTAGGTTGAATGAGACTGGAGCGCTCAGCCTGGCAAAGAAGTCACGGGCAGCTTTTGATTTGTACCACATATCCAATTTTAGAACTAATTAGATAAAGTATTGTTTATACGCTTAAGCTTCTGCACAATCAGGCCCATGTAATTTTCAAAATTATTAGTACTGAAGCAAAAAACATGCCATAAATCTGTCTATTCAATAAGTAGTTCACAATTTTTGTTGCTTTCAGAGATTACAATTGGAAGGAGCACAAATTACATCTAGTCAAAGAGATTCTCTAAAGTTTATTTACAATGAATGTTGTTTTGTTTTTAATATCATGAAATATTTAATGGGAAAATTGTATTTTTTCCTGCGTGCTGGAAATTACAGTAAAATTACGAAAAAAATAAAACATAGCTGCCTTACATTCAGCACTATTAAAATCTATCAGACTTTCATCTCCTACTGTGACAATATTACTGCCCTGGCCTTAAAAAAAATTCCCACAAATATTTTTTTCATTTTAAATAAAATGCTTGAGATATTTGGAGTGATTAAAACACATGAAAATCAGAGAGCCTTTTATGTATCTACTCTGCTTTTACTTATGGCTTCATAGGATTTTTTCTTCCTGTGGGGGCAAAAAGAATTAAACAGTATTTTAAAGGCCTCCATTGTTATAAAGAACGATGTATATCATAAAGGTCGTAAGGGAAGTGAAATTCATGACCACACAGAAAAAAAAGAAAAAAGAAAGTCTGCACAGGACTAAATAATGGTCGCATTTAACCAACTTTAAATTGAAACATATCACAGAGGAGAAGGCAAAGCCTTCTCAAGTTTTTGAGAATTCATGTTTCCCTAATGAATCCTCCATCGAGTTACAAGCATGAAAGATAGCAAAAGACTTGCTTTCAACTTCTGCATAAGTATAGTACACACTGCTGGAAAACATGCTGCCAGAAGCTCCTTCCTTCTTTTTCAGTTGTTCTTTTTATTGACTTAACAGAAAGATTTGGATTTCCTGCAATGGGACATACAGAACCTTTAAAACAGATTGTTGTTCATGTAAGACAAGTATATACAGGTGACAGGAATCAATGTAACTACCTAAATTCCAGCTGGCAGATTTCAAAGTCTCCTGCTCAGTTAAGATTAGGATCAGGGAAGGTGGGAAGCTGCTGTCCAAGATGGTATGAAAGGGGGGCTGTTTGCTGTGAACATACACGCTCCTTGTTTTCATGGACTTGCATCAGTTTTCTTGTTTGATCAGAAAGAAGACGTATTCTAAAATTTTATACCTAAATGGTATGGAGTTTTTTGATTTTGCCTGGCAAGAGATAACAACTGGCCTGTAAATCCTATTTTGCGAAGTACGTAAAAAAAAAATGTTTCTCGTAGTTATTGCTGTTTTGCTACTCAGAAGTAAATNTTAGGTCTCTTCAAATTTTACAGTGGTTCAGAATAAAATCAGTTAACACCTCAGGCAGTATTATTCCAAGATAATAAATTAATGAAATTCTGTTGAACAACCATCAGATTTCCACTTAGTATGCTTACAATTTTGAAAATAGCAACTCAATTTAAAAATAACAGACCAATTCCATTCTTTTGGTCTCTATGCCTTCTACAAAACAAGCTAAGGTTAACTGCTCTCTTTCTTCCTTGTATATGAACTACTGTAGCTCTGTACAAAATTCCTAATTGGAATGCATTGTCTGTTCTAATATATTTTGATGTGCATGGTTTGAAAGTGGCTGAAATAACTTGATTCAAAACCTTTAAAGAAAAAATGGTTACCTTACTTCAGAAGACAAAAAATTGAAATAGATAGTTCCCCAAGAACTGTGTTAACATTACATGCAAATGCAAAAGGAATATTAATAGAAAGTTGTGACCTCTGTCTTCAATAACATGCATGTTGCCCAAATAAACATGTAAGAGTATACCTGGGAGACAAGTGGAGACTATCCCTTCAAACACCAAGGAAGTTTACATATCAGGATTGGAATTTCTCATCTGGACTTGATAGGAAAATAGATGGTATTGTCTTTGACTCATCTGAAATCCAAGAAAACAACCAAACATTATTTTATATCAGCTAAGAAAGCATGTATTGTACACAAAGCAGCATTTCTCCCAGCCACTAAACTGGGATACAACATTCAAACTTGTTTCTGCAAAACAAGAAAGGCTATCTTGTTCACATTGGAGATTAATATATTCTTTAGGGTTTGCTTTTGTGAAAAGCATGGTCCCAGCACCTTCCAAGCTTTAGGGAGTAATTAGAAACTCAGGTAACTTGGTGAAGTAACTTACCATTTCTTCCCTACGTAGCTAGCTAACTGTGGTCTCCTTTGCAAAATACTTCTTTTGTGTGATCACAGCTTAAGAACTAAAAACTGATGATTTTCATAACAGTAAGAAGAAACAGCCTTAGGACTTCCATACATGTCTTAATGTTGATAAGGCTGCCAAAGTGCTTGATAAATTGTTAATAAAACAATTAGAGGAAATACCAAGTATGCACGTTACTTGCAATACTTCACTGATAGTCGCTCTGAAGGTAACTGAACTCTCACATTAGAACTAGGTGAGAATTATACATCTTTGTTAACCCACCGGAACTGTGTTTACAGAATAACAAAGTGTGACAATTTAACAAAAAAAGTTTGAGCCCATTCAACAGGAAAAGTCTGGTCATATGAAATTCCAAGTATCATCTTGAAGATTGAAGGCATATGACAGTATTGATAACAAACACATATATAATCGTATTTGTGGAGAAAGACTGCAAATAACACTTTTAAATGCGTTATCTGACTACTACTAGTATTTGCCGAGGTACAAAAGTAGTGCAACAGAAGCCAGTGCAGACAGCACCGAAATAACAGCAAAGCAAATGCAGTTCCAGAACTCCAAAGGGGAGAAAATGTAAAACTATGGTATTACACATGGATGCTACCTGTAATGCAATAGCATCTTTTATATATATGTTGGCAGCGATTGTGTTGTCAGCTGTTTGACTAATTAATTAAAATAATTATTTGCAACTTATCAAGAAAGCTATATCTGCAACTATGTATTTAATTCTCAGTACAAGAAAGATGGTGAGTAGGCAGATTCTGTACTATACAGAACTACATTTATTTCAGAGACAGTTTGTACAAGCAACTATTGAAGTTTTCAGATGAAAAAGAAGAGGTGAAACCCTTTTTCTACAAATGCCCATCACAATGTGTCCTGGCTAATCTGTACTTCAAAGGCAAAGTAGGTGGCACTTATTTTGAATCTCTACTTCTCACTATATTAAATTTAAATGTTTGGCTTTTAACCTGAAATGGGATTAGGAACTGAGATTAAGGCAGATATTGAAAATAGAGCTTTGTGGTATGTAAAACCCATAGCTTTGAGGAGAGGTATGACTGGGGCAGCAGTCTGGCTCTGACAGGTGACATAGGGATCAACGCTTGAGGAATACAGGACTCTGCTGGCCCAGCAGCTACTGAGAGACCTCAGTAGCTCCCTGTGAGGTTATGAGCTTGGCTCAGCAGTAGCCAAACTGGAAACCTGCTAAAACACTGAATTTTCCAGGTCTGCAGTCCTGGTAGCCACTGTGGAGCTTTCTTGCCAAGAATTTCTACAATTTGAGTTCCAACCAATCACTTGACTGTGAAATAATCAAACTCCTCTGAAACACAGAAACTGTTTTCCACCATACCATTACAGCTATAAATCTTTCCTTGCACTATGCTTGGTTCCCATCTCTGAGATTAGACAACACTGTGTTTTGGAAAGCTTCTTTACAAAATAGTGTTACAGCTGCAAATGGGTGATGTACGTGAAGCTGAACAAAGCTGCATCTGCTGAAGAGACACATCTGCACTACAGAGGGATTTGGCATTTGACATTTCTGTTACTTCACTCCCTAGGCAGCTGAAGGCAACCTGCCCAAACCAGAAAAGTTGCCTTAAAAAGACCAGGAAAAAAAAGCAGATAAGACATCATACTTCAAGAAAATGAAAATTATTAAAAATTGAAACCATGAAGTTAAATCTGAGGAAACAAAATACTTTAAGTTTGTACAGATGCAATTTAAGTGCTCCATGAAAGACCTGAAATAAACTTGGAACAGGTAGAAATATATGCTCAAGCCTAGTGACCATAAGCATTCTCAAACTACTTTCAGAGCACTTAGTTCACAGCACATAAAATATTGAGCTAAAAGAGAACTATTGATGTAGATGTAACGGATGTGTAAGCAAACTTGCTTTTTGTGTACATCTTAGAAGTAATTTAAAGCTTTGTATGTTGGGAATTGCCAAGTCTAATTTTTAGCCTAGAGCAAGTTTTTATAAACAAATAACAAACTCTAATGATAACAGTTTCTAATGGTCAGACTTAACTACTCTTCTGCTGCTAGGTATTCTAATGGCACACCCTAGCTTTAATAGACCTGGTTCCACAAAACAGTCCATTCACCCACTTCAAATAAACTGTAAGTTTCTGCAGCTTGAAATTAGGCATTATTTGGATACATTTAAATCTCGTCTGTTTTAATGGAGAGCATGTGCTCATTTTCTTTCAAACTACCTTTGAAAGGATCATGAGCAAGTAATTAAAATGGTTCTCTAAACTATTAGTTGACATTTCAGTTCTCAATAGCTACAGCTAGCCTGAAATTGTTCTCTTTAGACATGGCAAACATACTTAAAACAAACAATTGCGAGTTATTAAGAAAATCCAAACTCGGAGTGCTTTTCATTTCATTCACATAAAACTAACTTCTCTTGACCTGTAAGTTTAACATAACACTTTTTTGCAGCTGTTGTAAAACAAAGTATTAAACTGCTTGTGCTTTTAACCAAATGAAGGCACAAATCTATATACCATGTCCTGTGCCTAATATTCACCAGTATTCACACCTTCTGATGACCAGCTTAGAAACAAAATACTGCAATTCTACAGTGTGATTAATTCAATGAAAGGAGTAATTAAGAAATCAATCTATGGAAATGTTATTAAAAACTTGTTGTTTATTCCACATGGAACTTTATTCTAATCTTGCACAGGTCATTGGAATTGGTAATAAATCAGAAACAGAGAAGCAGAGTTCTGCCATACTACAGGGACAAAACCAAAAATAAACGGGGACACACATGTTGCAGCATGCATTGTTTCCACAGATAGCGAATCATGGCTCTTCTACATGTATAACTTAGTGTCTCAGAACAGGGGCAGAACAGGGGATAAATTCAAGATTTCCTAACTTTCAACTGTGTCACACACACAACATTCACAGAGTTGCCAGCTGATATTCTCTGACAGACTTTCCAAGACACCCATATATTGATGAAAAACATCATACCAGTCCAAATAATCAGCTGAAATAGACTGGAATAGAAATCTTGGACTTGCATGTTTAATACCTTTTGATGTAATCCAGTCCATCAAGCACAGAGACAATAATCCTGCCTCGATTTTTCTATTAATTGCTGTTGACTAATTGCACTGTTTTGGTTTATAATCACACAATACACGAAGCTTTAACAACAATATGACAGACTGAAGCAGTTACATCTCCTTAACACTTAAAAAGGAATGAAAAATTACAAAACCTAACCTACCTATAAATTGTAAAAGGAAAGAATTACATATTTTTATTTAAATGAATAAAATAATAGAGAACTGAAATCCAGGACTAACTAAACAAATAGAGTTATTTTAGTGAAGTAAGTTTGGTGATTGCAGAATTAATTGTATTTGCATAGTAATGTTTAAGTACTATAAACTCCAAAAGGAAAAATTCTAAATTTATATTATGATAATTACGATACAGACCATTGGGAGAAAGGAAAAGATCAGTCTTTTTTCCCTTTTTCTTCTTAAGTGTGTGCTTTCCTGCATACAGCAGTGAGATGAGAGCTCCAGTTGCTATAACAACTTAACTCTTTATTATAATCAACAGTCACCAAAGTTTAATTGCCGTTCTGCTCTACTAAACTGATATTTTCAACAGCAGTTGTATGAATTCCATAGATCTTGTTATTCAAACCTATGCAAAAATCTCACCACGATCTAAAGTATACTTACTTACACATCAGAGTTCGTCTGATATGTGTCCTTCACTTCCTCACTGTAGCAATGCACCATTCAAAATGAATTACTTTGTCCATGAGCACATTTGTCTTGGGACAGCTATCCTCTGATTAAACCCAAAACAAAATATAAAATGGTATTAAAACTGAATGTTTGAAAAAAAATACATCAAAATAACACTTTTAAATGTAAAAATATTGAACATTAAAATATTTTTCCAATAGTAGAAGCATCTCTACCTTGTACAAAAGAACTGCACTTATGTCAGCAACGAGAGTTAAGCTCGTCATAAAAAATGAAGTGATGAGAATGCTTGAGCAGAAAATGATTAGAACACCCAGTGCACTTCAAAACGTAGAGATACAGACAGAATAAGTACAAAGATTATTAAAAACTATATCATGAACTATAGCTGGCCTCAATGACGTTTTATTTCACTAATCAACAAAATCATGGAAATGGGAAAGATGTTAGCATTCTTGACAAATGCTCTAATTCAGGTCCTGTGGGCTCAGAATAAAATTAAGCCTTATCATTTACCCATGAATTATGATGTTGATCTATAATAATAGGCCTTATATGTGTCATCAGAAACAGACAATCAGAGCAGAAGGAAAAAACAGAACTGTAATATCAGTATCAAGTATTTGGGGGTTAAAAAGAAACTAAAAAAGGTCTGTTACATAAGGTACAAAAGATAAACAAGTGATGCAGTATTAAATAAGAAAACTGATTCTTTTTCAAGAGAAGGCATGTAGAAACAAAATGTATTTAAGCTTATGCACTTTCAGAGTCACCTGTTCTCACCTTATGCCCTACATCTTCTTAAATTCCAGAAACTAGCAAACAATGCAACAAAAACTCATACCAACACTCAGAACAGAGGATGACACCTAACAGTTTTAAATGCAGCTGTGTGTGACCTCACTTTCACTTACAGGATAATGCAGAAATCACTGAAAACTACTTAAATGCAGTGCTGGACACTAAACTTATAAATGAGCTAGCCAGGACATAAAACTGGACAGTACAAACAACTCAGTCATAGCCAAAACTTTTGGCAAACTATTTACTATAACTCTATTAATATTTTAAAACAAAGATGCTGCAGATGTCTCAGAAAAACCATGAAGCTGGAATTAGCTCAGTTGCAGTTTCATGGTTGCGTGCAGGAACATGGTTGCCATTCCAGCTGAGCCCTAACGCAGAAATAGCCGGTCTGTGGTCTGTGGATCAGCTTCCCTGTCCATGACTTGTTTTCTTCTGCTTTCTTAATGGCAGGGCAAGTGGGTAAAGGTAGCCTGTGGGTGAGATCGCAGGCTTATGCCAGCCTCCCCTCTGTTGTGCTCTCTCCTTTGACAGTTGACAGCCTCCTTCTCTATAATGCTGAGGACACGCTCTTCAGTGCTTCAGCATGAAGACACTGGAGCCACCTTGGTTAAACACTGGGCATTACCATGCTAGTTGAACAATAACCTTTCTTATCAGCTAACCATTAGAAAAAGTAGCTGCAATTTCAACAGCACTATGAAAATAAATCACATACATAAAACCTAAAACAATAAAAAATATTAAATCCACTGAGTCATGTTGTCTCCTGTTTGAATGCCTGCTTTTAGATTTAACCCATTAATTCATTATGTGTTTTCTGTCCATCTGTTATTTACTCCTGGTTAATGCAGTACACAAAAAACCACAGCAAATCAAGAATACCAGCTCAGTCTTAGCATTAGCTCAGTAAAGAGAAAAATAAAATAGTAATAAAAAAATCTCTGTGATCCTATCAAACTGTAAAACTTACAAATATATACTGTCATTTGATGTATATTTAAGCCTTTTTATCTATTTTACTTATCTATTTCATTTATTGCTCAGAACAATTATAATGAAGATTTATATTAAAAAAAATAATAAAGACATCAGGATTTAGCCAGGAAGTCAGAGCACTCAAAAAAACCAAATTGTGCTGAATTCTTTGACAGCAACTATTTAGTAGTTTTATGAGAAATCAATAACTCTAAAGCATAGTCATAAAATAAAAACTGATCGTCTTTGGTAAGGCCCAGTTTTGCAGAATTGCTGTACTGAAGAAACAGAATAAGCTTTGACTTCTGTTCCAAAAGCATCATCTTATAATGTAGCAAAAAAAAAAAAGGCTTCCTTTTGATATTAGCTTATTAGATCTGGATCATAGAATAGAATTAAGTATTTATCTTTAAAAAGTAATATCTTTTTGATTATATGTCATAACAAAAATCTTATCTTTGTCTTAGAAGTTTGAGACTAATGCTGACAACATTAGGAGTCTTGGGAACCTTGACAGCAGTTCAGTCAATTATGTGATGAACGATGAAGATGGAGTCTTCTTTACTCCTCTGCGACATTTCTAGAAACCGTAATTCTGAACATCTAAATGGAGTCATTGCTTTTCACCCCTGTGGGCAGAGCTATAATTCTTCAGATATACATTCTAACTGGGTTTTCTAATAGCTCCATTCATTTCTCAATCTTTTTTAATAAGATTGCCAGAGAGGACAGCTTGTCTCTGGCATATTTCTCTTCCAAAAGGACAAAATCATCTGAGCTATTATTCAAGCCTTTCAACATCACATTTTGGTCATCACAGCTTGTCAAATTAAACAAACTAATATTGCAATTTAAAAAGAAAAATGAAAAAGACAGAAGACGACTGTGGTTCCTATAGTTTCCACAGCACACTTTGTAAAGTCAAACGTTTTGAAAGTAACTCCTCATCTCTGAAATACAGAGGGATACATACCAAGCTGAGGTCAGTACCTGGCACTCACTATGTGATGCGATAATTTTCACAACAATTTAGAGCCTAAAAGTGGAAGCAAATAATGAAGTACCACTGCACGTACTACTACTGAAATGTAGAAAATACTCTATTGAATTGGTAAAGGCAATTTTTGAGCAAGTCACCAATTTGTTTATGCAAAACATACACCAAAATGTTTTAGCAAATTCTTAAGTTTTACAGTTTGTAAAAAAAAAAAAAAAAAAAGCTTTTAATACCCACAAAAAGACTATGAGGGAAAGAAAAGCACTGTGGAAATAAACTATTTTTTAATCAAGTTAAGGGAAATCTCTTCTTGATTACATCAATGATATATCATCACAAAACATAAAATTGAAGCTAAGAGTAGCAAGTGAGAGAAATTGCTACTAAACTTTATTTAAAAAAAAACACAGCAAGTGAGAAGTTTACTTTTATTTGTATATATGTAAAATATGTACATAATATGAAATGTGTGTATGAGAGTTCTTATGTGATGGTGAATATGACAGGTTTACTCCCTACCTTAATTTAGATTACAGAGTGAATTACAGTGAAATACAAAGAGACTCCTGGAACAAAGAAGGAGCTAGCGTAAGAGGAATTATAAAGGAAGCATGAAAATTTGTAATGGAGGAATACCTTGGAATAAATGAGCATAGTCAAAACCTCATCTGTTATTTCCAGAAGTTGCCCTGTCAGCAACTACTAGGACTTGTTAAACTTTGTGACCTGCATTTGTAACAAGTATTTTGATGAAAAGCTGGGGCTTTTCTGTTCAAATGGCTTTGTTTATATTGAAAAATTAAGACAATAATGTCCTATACCGCTGAGAACTGTAAGTTCAACCCTGAGTGTCAGTGTAGGATTCACATTTCACTTAATTACTCTGCATTAATAGACACAAACCATCAGCACACATTGGTATAAAAACTACATCTCTTCACAGGAGTAAAAAAGTTATTAGAAATCTAAAGCGCTACAAACTCATTTATTCTGAGGCCAATAAACAGATCTTAAGTGGGAAGGATCTGTGGGTAATTTTTCTACATCTCTGCCAATACATACATTTCCCTTTACATATTCTTACCTATTTTATTTTAATTATGTCAAATGTGAGAAGGAAAAGTATTAAAGCCAAAGTAACATGTTTTTTGCTGTAGTGATTTCTTCACAAACTTCTCATTTGTCGGTGTGTCCAAAAAGTCTCTGTTTCAACAAACTCTTGAGGAAACTGAACACCACCTTCATGAAATCTGCCACCTGCTCCTACCATGGAAAATTTGTCTCATAGCTCAAAGATTTAGAAGAAGAGAAACATTCAGATTCATTGTTCATTTATAAAGAGCAAATGGAAACAGAAACTGAAGAGAGGGCTTGGATTTCGATAGAGTTGATTTTCTTTAACAGGGAGAAAATATCAGAAAGACCGAAAATACTGCAAGGAGTGAAAATAGGGTCAACGTCACAACAAGTGTTTGTTGTCTGATAGAAAACATTTCTTTGAAAACTTAGTAAACAAAATCAAAAGCTTAGGTTTTGTGTAGAGATATGACTGGTACAATCCAAACCATCCAATTCTTTCTATACAATAAACTCAATTAATTGGACTCCGATGCAACTGACTGCAGTTCATTTGCATGACATTTTTCTGGAAAGTTTTAAAGTGAGAACAAAACCCATTTACCAACACGCAACAATGTCCATAATCTGACTGAACAATAGCATCGATCTGTAACTGAGTGTATGGCTATAAAATAATTAAATGCCAAATACAGTTCTTCTGTACAGTCATAGATTATCAGAGAAAGTCAAGGGACCAGACAGTCATGGGAGGAGAGTAAACAAACACGTCACATTCCCTTTACTAATTTATGTCACATACTGTCTTAATATCAGTGGAGTGTTTTGCCTTAATGTGGATTTCTTATTTACGGAAATACTGATTACAAAAATTACAAAACACTGACCCATTAAATCTTGAGGAATATCTATTACCTGAATTTTAAAAATTTAAATAAATAAATGAATGGTGTTTAATACAAAACAAATATTTCCTAGGACTTACAGAATAAATCCATCTGAATGTACTTTTTTTTTTTTTTTAATGCACTGTTTCCATCATTCTGAGCATTATCTATATATACTTTTAGGACAGGTTCTGTAGCTAACAATGACAGCTTTGCCACTCAAGAACAGCAAGCAGCCATTCAAAATCAGTTTAATGAAAAACAAATTTCATCTAAATTCAGTATCTGAAAAATGTTAATCAACCTCTGTACCAGGTCTGGCTGGGATGGAGTTAATTTTCTTCCTAGAAGCACGTATGATGTCATGTTTTGGATCGCTGACTAAAAGACTGCTGATAAGTACCAGTGTTTTGGCTACTGCTTGCATGCACAGCATCCAGGCTTTCTCTTCCTGCTCTGCCCCCGCAGTGAGTACGCCAGGGGTGGGAGGGGATGCAGCCAGGACAGCTGACCCCCCCGACCAAGCGATATTCCGTGCCATACAACACTGTGCTCAGCAGTCACACTGGGGGGCAATCCTTCCAAAGCAGCCATTGCTCAGAGACTGGCCAGGCATCGGTCTGCTTGTGGGAGGTGGTGCCTTTGCATCAATTGTTTGCTGTTGTTTTTTTTCTTCTTCCTCTGTCCTTCATTACTAAACTGTCTTTACCTCAATGCATGAGTTTTCTTGTTTTGATCTTCCTATTCTCTTCCCTATCCCACTGGGGACAAAGGGGAGTGAGCCAGCAGCTGTGTGGTGCTTTGCTGCTTCTGAGGGTCAACCAAACACAACTTCTTTCAGTTTAGAACTTATGTTGAGAAGCATATGGAACTGTTTATGTTCTTTTGTTGGATACCTCATAAAATTGCTCCACCTAGGCCACGTCATGAATTGGTAGTATTACAAAAAAAAATATATTTGTCTAGGGCAAAGTTTTCTTAATTTGAGACTCGATATTCATTTTATGAAGTTCATTACAGTAAACCTGAACCCCTGATTAGGTAGTGAAAGTCACTATATGCAGAATCATAAGTAAAGTCAGATCAAAATTTTCTTTTATGTTCAAATGCATATTTGAAGGGCAAATGCGCTGATTAAATCTGAAGCAATGAAATACCTCTTCCTTTTTGTTTGCTTCACTATATGTATGTGTGTTTCTGTAGCTACCTCACAACTTGACAGATACCTTCATAATAGTTTTAATTAAAATACATGAAATACTTCGAAGAAAAGCTAGCCACACTTCAACTTTGCAGTCTCCTTTGTTCTGCTTAAGTAATACCAGAGACAGTACACCACTGTCAACACCTTTCCTGTGATGCAAATGTGTTTTTTGAAAGCCTCTATCATCTGCAGTGCTGTCCTCAAATTAATAAATATAAGCTTTTGGTACCATGTGGCTCTTCCATTGGCTTGTATTGGCACCAAAAGGGAGCACATTCAGAAAGAGCGTTGGGACACCAGAAGTAACAGCACCAGCACAGGCAGTGTACATCGTAACTTCTAGTCTTCAAAGGTAAAGGCTGGTTCTGATGTCTCCCTTGCAGCAAGTACCCATCTTCAGCTATAAACCAGATACTCTTTTAAAATGAAGATACATTTCTCTTAAAACTATCTTAGTTTTCAAATCTTTTTTGCAATGTACTACAGTCACCACAAATTTATGAGCTATATGGAGCAAATTCATCAAAAAGCAAATCAATTTTAGACTTAAAGCCCAGACTGCTGACCTTTGGTCCCTTCCTGCCATTCAGACAACTGATAGTATCAAAAAAAGCTGTTTTAAACACCACAATATTCACAATAACAGTGGGAATAATGATACCTCTATACTCTTCTTCCAAAGGTGAAGCAGGCAGTTAACATAAATGCCGGTGATCTGCTTTGATTCTTGCACCTTGTGTTTTGTGTTGTTTGGCAAGAAAAGTGTATTTTCATTAGTAATAGTTTACTGAAGTATAGAAATCAATTACTGCCTTCCCATTCCCACTATAAAATGCCACAGTTCTTAAATTATATTGTTTCTGCCTAATGCATAAGAAAACCAGGTTAAGTGAGATTAGTACTGAAAACAAGTTAAAAATAGATCTATTCATCAGAGAGAGCTGGATTTAAATGTTACATATTCTGGATGAGGGGCAGGTGGAGAGGGGACTAAGAGGTCTCACAAGGGGATTAGACTTCTCTACTTAAAATATTAACTGACAATCAATCACACAGGAATGTGTGGGAAGCATGGTTTTGCAGTACTGCTCTTCTAGGATTTGTTTTCTTCAAAATTTGCATTCCTTTCTGCATGCATTCCAGATGTATGTATGTTGGCTTTATAACGATTAGAAAAGGCTTTGATCCTGACTACTTGAAGGAACATAAAGATATAAATAATGTGAGTGGGTATGATTAATCCTAGTGGTGACAAATAATAATAATAAATTAAAAAAGAAAAGGTAAGTTTTTCTGAATTTTTCAGACATACCTTAGGAAGTTCAGTCTTTAGTTCATGTCAGTCAAATAAGAATGATCAACAGAAGAAGTCAGAAATGTAGTAGTGTTCAAGGTCCCGAAATACCAATAGTGCCAGCTTATCAAAGATAAGAAACCAGGAAATCAGAAACATCAGCTTTCTGCTTGAGTAGCTGCCACTTTCCTTTGAGATGGAACAGAGAGTAAGAAAACAACATCCTTGCTGCAACACAATTGTCAAAACGATGAAATAATATGCAATGACCAGGTATGATAATGAAAATAGTTAACTGTTCTAAGAAACTGTCACCAGTAGGTAGCAAGTGCCTTATAGGCGGGATTTGATAACTAGCTATAAAGTGTGAAAATAAAACTTTTATTAGAGGAATTTTTAACCGGACACCTTAAAAAAGTGGCCTGAAATCCTCATTAAGATGACCTCATTTTCTGTGTATGTGTGAACAGAGAGGTAAAGTGAGATGAGAGGAAGATCTGTTACAGCGAAAAGAGAGCCCCCAAGACCTCACCAATATTGTATCTTTAGATCTCAACCTCTGAATGCAAGAACCCAGCAACTCCAAAGGATACCTGTCACACAGAACGGTAACTTTCAAAGTACCTTAGGGCAGCATAGCAGAAACCTGACCTCTCATCTCCTCATGGGCATAAAACATAAGTGTATATATGTAATCTGACCTAAATCCCTAACCTACTTCTTTTCAACAGCAGCTTGACTACTTTCTGTAGTTCTTAATGTATCCAGTTGATTACTTCTAGTCAAACTGCAGAAGATTACACAGAGTATCAGAATAAAAAGGAAAAAGATATAGCCTAATTGCTCCAATAGATGAAGTAGTATTTTAGAGCATTCTGCAGCATTTTCCAGTATTCAACCGCCTGGAAGACAAGCTTTCCTTCCTTGCATTACCAGCCATCCAATACTTTACACAGGTACTTCACTTTCACTGGCTGGTATACTACAACAAAAATTAACTTAGAGAATAAAAAATGCAGTATGGCAACAGAGAATAACGAAGTAATCAATGAAATACATATACCCTTTTTTCAATAAATGGGCAAATTCATAGAAGCAAAATTGTTTAATAGCATAGTGATTTTTTTTTCTCCAAATTATTTTAATAGTTTTGTAGTGAAACACAGGAACATAAGGCAATTTATTCAAAACTTTAGTTTCTCCTCTTTCCACTTGCTTCTTTTTGTATCTCCCCCCATAGATGTCTTGAACTTTCAATAAAATTACAGAACCAAAAAAAAAAAGCCTACACCCCACCCTTCATAAGTTCATGTGTTGTCTGAAACAATTTCATTTCTTTGAAAAAACAGTTTGCTATTTTGACCAGCCCTGTGTAAGTTATTCATGAGAAAAGTACTTTCACTAATTGCATTTTGAAAGGAATATTGCACAAAATAGCTATACTAAGTCTTGTTACTCAGTGAAGCCTGTATTTCAGTAATAATCTTCTGATACTAATGATGTTTCTACTCAATGGAGGAGTAAAAACACCTCATTAAGTTAGCCATGTAATTCTTAGATATTTCCAACAAATTACAAAGCTTTGATCTTCCAAAAAGCACAACAGATAAATGAACAAGATACTAGTATTATGTGATTGTTATTTTCAAACCATTTGATAAAACTTTTACCCACAGAGTGCATAAATATTACAAAAACTGATGCACATATAAAATTATATAGTTCAGCATCCTCTTTTGTTTGAGAAAATGCTAGAATGTTAGTACCATTGTTTGATTCCTAGATTTCTCAAAAGTAAGGTTACGTAGTCTAACGCTTTGCTTTAAAATCTGCATGTATCATTTATCATCAAATATTTCTCTGTTATATAAGTGCAATTGTTTTTCCATTTATCTCCCTGAATCTGAATATGAATTGAACTGAAGAGACATTTGATAATAAAACCTAGAAGAACAAAAACCAAATCAACCTCTAAGCTCCAAACCAAAGTATGGAAAATACAACATTGAAGAACTAGCAAAAAAAAAAACAAAAGCAAAATATTCTAACAGTTTCTTAGTTTTATTTTTTTATTTTAGCTGTTCTTTACTTGGGTCAACACATGGAGACAATCTGGAAACTTCAAATAGCATGGTAACACAGGCAGCAATTGGCCCAGCAATCTCTAGTGCCAGAAGAAACCTATCTGTCTTTCGGTCTGTTTACAATGGTGTCAGCATTTCTAACTCTCATCTCAGCTTGAGTTGATCATTTTTCCTGGCTTCCAGATAAGATTCCCTCCCTATCTCAAACTGCCTCTACAAAACCCAACGGAAGTTTCGCAACATTATAAAGAGTAATTAAAAATGTTCCTCTAGACAGAGATGCCTTCAGGGACCAGGATGGAGAAACCTTCCTATATGAGATGTTTGTAGGCAGAAACATCACTAGCACTACACTCCCCAGGCTTTAAACAGTACAGGCACTAATAGTGCCTAACAATTTAAAAAAAAAACAAAAAAAAACTTTCTAAATAAAGTATACACCATTATTTACGAGAGGAATACCTAAATTTGCTGACCCACAGATGGGCCTAATTAATTTTGTAGAGCCATTTGTTTGAGTAAACAGGAGCATAGCTGAATATTGTTTGAATGTACTGTGCCAGTAAGATTAAAACAAAAATAAATAAATAAATAACACCCAAACCCTGCATTTAACTATGATGATGACATATATGCAATTTGTCTGCTAGAAAACTTGAGTAGATCTGAAAGAATTACTGAAATAAATGTATTTATAAAGTAAGCCTAACAAAGGACAAAAAAGTAAAAAGAACAAAAAACACAGAAGATGATATAAACTCAGAAATTTTTCTCTGAAGACAATGTATTAAAACTCAGTTCAGGCTGTAGCAGAAGTGATTTTCACTTGACAGTTGACAACTTGTGGTACTTACATGGAGTGCTACCAGCCTTCATATAGGTAGACAAAAAAGCCTTGTGCAATTCCTGTGGTTATGTGTCTGGCCTGAGGTTTATGAATTCTCCCACTCATATTCTTTTAATATGTGCATTTTTGCTTCCAAGATCCAAAAGTACAGACTTTGAAAATTAGAGATTAACTCGGCCACTTGTGGAAGGAGGGGTCACAGCATGGACGACACAAACAAGGCACATATTACGCACATGGTGGCTCTATAACATTAAAAGACAGTTTCAAACTCATATCCATTTCTGTTTGTGCACATTGGGCTCAGGAATTAACCATCTTTTGCAATTAAATCTATCAAACTTCAAGCTCCCAATTAAAAATTTTCAAATGCATCATGCTCCAGGGTGTCTGAAATTAAAAACCACTTTACGTGTTTTTCTAGTCCTCTTTTGTAATTTTGTTTTACAGTGTTGTTATTTCTTGTTATTTCTACTGTGATAAGTGCTGCCAACCCCTTTCCATTTATACACCACGATAGAAGAAAAAGGAGAAAAAAAAAAAAAACCTCCTTCAGACGGCTCATTCCTAACAATGGCATTTTGTTTCAGTAGTGGTTGCACTTTGAGTCTCAGACATCTATTCCCAGGAGGGGGCTGAGGGGAATCAGAGAGTTCTCCATGTTGCTATTCTTGAAGAAGGCTACAGCTCCAGAGCAGAAGCTGGGAACAGCACAGCTGCTGCCTCAGAGGCCAGCCTCTAAGTCTGGCTCTGACAGGAGCTGTGCTCAGCCCGGGAGCCTGCTGCCACCAGCCCCTCTGAGCATTTGGTTGTGCAATGGCTCCTTCCAGTATTATCTCCAACAGGCATCAGCTAACCACGAAACTTGACAATACCTCTGTAAGTCCAGACAGAGAATGACTGTTTCCATTTAACATGGGGATAAGACTAACTCCAATACTCTGAGATATCAGTGAACCTTTAGTCTGTTTACTCAATGAAGTCTTCTAAACATGAATACCTCCTATATGAGGGTCAAAAAAAAAAAAAAACACCTATGGCTAAATGAGGTTTCTTACTGATACGCTACTAAACTATTCCTAAAATGAACCGTTTCATGCATATAGTCATCTCGTGGTGAAAGTCCTACTATAGAGATGGAAGTGTGTTTTGGGTCTCGTGCTCCCTCTCACTCAGAACTCATTTACCAGAAGAGAGAAATTAAGAATGATGTGATTTCTTAAAGAAGGAAGAGAGATAAACATGGTCAAATACACAGATTTATATGAATATAAATTTGTAAATGATGTGAGCTTTGACAGCAATATTATTTATCAAAGTCTAGACAACTGAAGCAAAAACATCAAGACGTGAAAAAACATTATTTCTAAAACGGCTATACAGGCTCACAAGAGTACTGCACATCCAGCGTCTCGGCTCTACAAATAATAAGTTTTCCTGTCTTCTGATAATGTTGAAACTTTCTAATAAAATTTAAAAACCTGAGAAGTTAATTTCAAATCTATCCATGTACCAAGGGACACTGAAAATCTTTAAATGGGAGATACTGAACAGCTGGAACTGCAGAAACTTCCTTTTTTCTGTCCATGGGCCTCATCTGCCTATAGAGAAAGATGAAAGCTATGAAGCCATCCAGACTTCAAATCCAAAACAGCTGAGGCTGAGAGGCAGAAAATGTTCCATCCCAAGCCTTCCCTGGCCATGTAATAACATAGGTAACGATTTTAATTAAGTGCTACGATTTTTGTTAACTTGAATTCCTGTTTTATCTTTAAAAGGAAAAGCCACATATGTAAAACATACTAAAAATATATTCTCTATTTAGGATACAAACAGAAGTTAAAAGTACAAATGCAGTTCCCAAGAAAATAGTATAATACAGGTAAAAGTCACATAGTGCGTATAAAAGGAATATGCAGAGCCTTAAGTATGAATTACATTCGACTCGTGTAATGCTAGGGGTAGATTAGAATCCTTTCTTTTTAATAAAGGATTTGATTTTGATGGAAAGATTTCCATCAATTATATAAGGGACAAGTTTTTTTTCCAACTCAAGATCAATTCTGAAGCAATGTTTCTGATGTATGTAGTATCTTGTTTACTTAGTTTTGTAAAACCTCCTGTTTTGATATTACAGATCTACTGCAGGCCCTTGAAAATTAAAGCCTGTTCTGAGAGAAACATAAATACTTGACATTGGTCTGTTAACATTTTAAGTGCTCACTCTTTCCCCTGAACCCTGCATGGATACTAACGCTTACGTTTCATTATATGTAATTGTTGTTTACTTTGTAAAATAAAATTGGCATTCTCTGATAAGACAAAGGTAAAGTTTCTGAGTAAACTCTGGATTTCTTCTCCTAGAACATGAAAGATGAAGACATCTGGAAGACAAACAGGAAACTACCCTAAACAGGCATTAATGTAGGCACCCAGGGAGATATTTCTTATGCTTCCTTTAAAGAAGCAAAAGCATAATTTCGAGCAAATAATTACTTGAAGGGAATAATTTGAATCATAACTGAGGGAAATGTAATGAATTCAAGAAGCTATGAAATACTTCATTGTGCATTTCCCAGTATTTTTCCTTCACTTTCTACTTAGAAGATGTTCCCAGACAAAACTGTGGAAGGCACCCAAGCAGCACTCAAATCCACACAATGAGGTGATCAATAAACAAACAATGATTTGTTTAGTTTTGGCAAACCTCTATCAATTTTTTGATTCACCTGCAAAATGTTATGGAGCTTTAAAAGAAGTGCAAGCAGTTTTAGTCAGAACAGATTTCATTATCATGTTTTTGTATTTAAACAAGTTTCATATCTTGAAAATTACCTTGAAAATAATCATACAAATCAGACTCATCATAATCATTTTTAAAACACATTATTCTAGGAAAGTTTCATGAAATATTTTGTGTGGCAGTACCATTCAAAGTAAATACAGTCAAAAACAGCTACTTACAAAATTAAGATAAAATTACTAATCTTTAAAAAAAATCATCCCAAACACCACCACTTACTAGCGCTGTGCTAGACCATCAGTCATTCCTAAGAATCCCCCTGTATCTGGGTACTGAGATATATTTTCTGATCTGGCCCTAAATTTTCAAGTGGGGATGCAAGTAACCATAAGGCATGAGAGGAGGAAATGACCTGTCAGTTGCCAGAAAAGAACTTTAAAACAAGTCACTGACTTGCTATTTTTAGCATAAAAAGTCAGTTTTCCTTTGGCTTTGGGGGATTTTTCTTTTTTGCTGCCCCCAAGTTACACACCTTACATTTTAATGCCACTACACTGCACAACACAATGCTCTTTAACTAGCAAGGGATTTCATTTTCTGAATGCAAACCAGATTGCAGAAGAGGTTAATAAGCAGAATAGAGAATAATATATTTCATGTAGGCTGAAAAATTAACAATATGCATTTGTTTTTCTTTTTGGCTTTTATCTATTTATTCTTCTTTGTACATATAACATTGGTCCCTAGCCCACCAGTGAATTGTTTTAAAAAAAAACACAAAATGTTCTGGAACCTCATAAAAAGACAGAAAAGCAGCAACAATTAAAACACATATACTGAGCTATCTCCTGTACAACCATTTCTCACAAAAGCCAATTTTATTTCATTTCTGAAATGACTCACTCAGGCACAAAATGACTGATCATTGCATTAAACGTTGTTCAATGCATATATTTAAGCCAACTGATCAAAGACAACCCATCCTACATTTTTATCAATATCGTATCTATTTCATGATCAGCAAACCGGCTGTCTGCCTTAGTATGTTTTCTCACAAGGTTAGGGCAATCTATGCAATTTCGATGAGAACAGCAAAATTCTTAACTTTATTTCATATATTCACTGAAACAAAACTACATAAAGCAGCAGGGCAACTCTAACTTTGAGCTGCCTGTTACAGGAGACAGAAAGGATGCAATGGAAAAGACTGGAAAGCAATGAAGTGTACACATCAGTCTGCACAAGGTGACTGTGAGTTAAGTCTCATCATGGGACCTGACCATGGCTAACTAGGTAGAGAGCAAAGTCACGTGAGCTACTCAGCTCAGTTTAGCTCATGAATATTTTCAGATTTTTATGCCTTTCACTTTCCTTTTTCACAAGGCACGCTATGAGAGATCTGAACTGCAAGCCAGAAAATGTATACTCTCCCAACCCATCTTCACTTCCTTATGAAAACTAGAGAGTACAAAACCAAACCAACAAAAACAGCAACACATACCTAGTGGCCTACACACGCTGTGCATCAAGAAACACAAAGGAGCAAACACTTTCCTTCTCCCTCCCACTTTCTCTCCTCAAAAAGATCAAAAAAAAAAAAATTATTTGAGGCAGTTGAGAATTATTGTAGATAAAACAACAGCTTCTTAAAACTCTAAATGTAGCAGGGAACACTAGGGGAATGAAAAGCACCATATCCTTTGAGAATGCAAATACAATACAAATGGAAAGCTCAGGAAGAAGGGGACATAAAGATGAGGCTGTCTATTGTAACTCAGGTACAAGTAGCTTCTTTCATTTCTAATACAGAAACACTGAAATACAGTTTTTGAAATGCTGATTCATTTCAAACTGCATCCGCATTAAAATCTCACCTCTTCAGCTGCTGATTTGGAATTTTAGCACTGCAGGGCAGCCAAGTTTAGAACAAATGCCTTCAAGACTTCCTGTTCTGCTTGACTTACTCACTTGGAGAAAATTCAAACCAATAAAAAAGAACAGAAAGTTTTTTTTTTTTCCCAGGCTGTAGTTTCTCTGATTGATTCCTGACCATCCTATTAAGAAAACTTCCAAGCCCACTAGCAAATGTAATAAACATTAGACACACTGCTACTTCAAGAAGTTGTCCTACAAACTGCCTTGCTTAAAAGTTTATCAATAGTTTCTGCGTTGGTGAAAGAATTTTTATTGTTATTATTTATTTCACATTTGTAGGTGGAGAATTGCTGAAAAAAGGTAATTCACCTCCAATTATTGCTTGTTACATTTTCATCTGCTGTATTTGCAGTTTCCTTGAACTTCAGGCTCCCTCCTTAGCAGGCTACTGTCAATCCTTGCTTTCAAACATTCCACTAAAAGAATTAACCCTTTCTTAGTGCAAACAACAGAAGCACAGCCTTTTTCAGCCAAGTCTTGCAGGAAGATGCAAGACCATCCATGCTTTAAGGAACAAAATACAGTTATTCCAGTCAGGTACACTAACTGATTTCATCACATACAATAATACGCATGCGACATATTCTACAAAATCCTTTTCTAATAGTTCTAGTAAGATTTCTCTGCAAGAGCACACTCTCCTGTTAGGCAAGTAGAATTCAGGAACAATAACAACAGTGCAATAGCTAACCTGCAAGCAGAGGCAATTTCCATATACTACTTGAAATGCAACAACTTTTGTAGATATATTGTTACAAATGAGGTGTTAAGAGTCCTCCTCTATGGGAGATAGAAGCAAATATGTTAACTGATCTCATTTAAATAAATGAATACTAAACACTTATATTAAATTCCTCTGTATAGTAAAATCACAAAAGATGATGCCTGGTGCTATCACCTGAGGCAGAGTGGTCTGAAAGAAGCATGGAGCTTACAGGTGTAATTCCTACATTATTTCAAAGGTACACAGTAGAGACAAACCTATTACACAGACCTGAGCACAACAGTTCTGCACCTCCTAAAGCAGCACAAACTCAGAGTGCAGAGTAGAGTCATTTCAGAAAAGCGGGAGGAGGAATGCTGCTTGCGTATTTTGTTCCTGCCACTCTTCAAGGAAAGAGAAAACATATCATTTTTTCCTAAATAAATAAATCACAAAAAGAAAATCCTCCAACCTGCTGTCACTATTTCTCAGCCAACCTTACACTTGAACAGGACTGCTGTTGGGCCAAGCAGACAGGAATATCCCTATCTGACAACTGATTTGAGCCCTAAGACCCAGTTACCTTGTGACTTTCAGCAGATTCTTTACTGAAGGAAACAAATTTCCTTGCAGGAGCTACTCATCTTAAAGAGCATTCAGGACACAGAACTACACAGTTTTGAAACTCTGTGAAACTCTTTAACATCATTAGTGAAACATCTGAAAGCTAAAACTCTTCCATGTAAAATTTTTCCATACATTTTTCTGATACAAATAACTTCTTTTACCATAATGGAATTTTGCTAATTAAGTTCTAACGAGAATGCTAATTTAATGTTTGCAGAGGGTGGTTCTGGTGTTTTTTGGTACAGAATAATATTGCAGGCTGTCCTCCTTTGCAATATTGTCTTCCATTTTTCACTGGAAACCCCCCACATATGAGCCCTTCACAGAGACACAATATATACTCCTATTCCAGGTTAATGACACACCTAGGACAGCAGATCAGAATCCTGCAACACCGAATGAAATTA
>VXAL01000767.1:41845-64428 GCA_013399475.1 Chauna torquata | reverse complement strand
CTGGCAGAGGTGGTATTGTATACTTGTTATCCTATTTTGAGTGAAAATATTAGAATCCCATTTTTCACCTGCTCTTAATTTTTGCTGTTGTAATTTTTTATACTCAAATAAATAGTAGTAACAATTTCCAATTGCTTAGGATTATTTTTCATTTCTTTTTGCTACCTACAAACTTGCTGCATGCATTTCACTTGAGAAGGACTTGAAGGTTCTGAGGCAAGGAGATCTCGAGTAAGACAAAGGACATGACTTTCTGAGAGTGGAACTAGGCTGTACCACTGGTAAGGATGAGATTCCTGTCATGGCAAACAGCTTGCAGTAACCAAACATGCACTAGCTCCTCAACAATGCTCTACATCCATAATTTTACTAAGTTATCATTGTAGGATTCACCGAAGTATTTTAACCTTATTTAGAGAGTTCCATCAACAAGAGGATTTTCAGGAGCTGTAAGAGTTATTTAACTTTTCGTAGTCTTTCAGCCATTTTTATCCCATCTGCTCTCCATGCAACTGCTGTGCTGTTGGACACAAGTATAAAAACATTGCACTCCTGGGAATGGCTGCGGCAGAAAAGGTTCCACACACATAGGGCCAATGGCTACGCATACTGTTAAATTTAACAGCTCAAAGGAATAAACAGTTACTGGGACTGAAATTCAATTGCCTATACCATAAAATTGCTAAAAAAGTTCTGGTACAGTTATAAATAAATCCTGTATCAGAATGTAGCTCAGACCATGGACTATTCCCAGTAGATGTTCCGACTTTTTTGAATCTGCTCTGGAAGCTCAGTGAGCTTGATGGTATGAACACAGTCTGTTCCATTCCCCTGATTTATTAGGAGAGCTACAGCCTATCAGTCTATAAATCAGGGTAGCAGGGTTGGGGTAATCAATAACAGTAAATGAACATCAAGAATGCTAGACATGCATGTATACATTTTACTTCACTGTGCACAGACTTGCTGAACAGGACACAGTATATTTAGAGTTAGCGTGTACCAACCGCCTATTGCCCCAGTATGAAGAGCTGTTGTACTGTTCAAACAAGCAGCAAAGTTGATCTAGTGACACAAGGAAATGTGAGGCTATCACAGAGGAACAACATTTTGGAACAGCAAGAAAAACTTCACCCAGCTTTGGATGCATTGATATGGTCAGTGTGGACAGGTCTGGTTAATGCCAACAATTAACATAATGTCATTATATGCCATCTTTCATTACTTTCTGCTTTTTACAGGGAAACATCAAATTTTTAGTTTAAGATGTACATAGGGTAAGGGCATATGCTCAGAAACCTTTTGAAAAACTTAATTAAAACCATCACATAAAAATATACTTGTCAACTAAATCAGCATTAAAATAGTTTCTAGGAGATAAATAATTGACAGATTTTCACAGTTAACAATCTGCTTTCTGGAAATAAACTTCACAGTTTACTATAAAATGATCAAAGAGGGATTAGGTAGCTATTCAATTTACTGGAAAAATGTTACACCATATCATTGAGACTGAGAAAATGACTAAGGAGCTGAATATGTTAGTGAAGATGTAATGAATCTGAACACTGATAGAAATTCACTGTGTATGGAGTCATTAATGTTAATTTTATGAATATTAAAATCACCAAGGGGAACAAATTTGCTGGCACTAAAGTTGATAATGGCTAAACAGTCCAAAAGATGTCATTTCCAAAAAGTTTAACAAATGAATTTTCATCTCTGAATTTGGAGATCCTTTGCAACAACATGATATAGAAAGCGGGAAGTACACATGGATCCTTCACCTTGTACAAACTTGCCTACAGGCTAGAAATAACTTTGGTGGTCACCCACTATTCTTTTACAGTGAAGTAATACAATGATGAGAAGATAAAATGCAGACTAATGTCTTTCAGCTGGATGGACTACTGAGATCCAATAGCTTGGTGCCTGTTGGAAGAAAGGGGCTTCCAGTACCTGCAACGGAAAACTCATCTGCCAGTGAAATGTCTTTCTGGTATTTCAGGATTTTTCTCCATTCCTGTGCTAGTTGCCAGCATCATGGCTCTCCCTATTGTTTGGGCAGAGGACGTGATAGGATTATTTAATGAGACAGCAGTCTGCACCTTTACATATAACATCTGATATGCTGTGTAGAGCACACAAATGTAAACAAACAAAAACAAACAAAACAAACAAAAAACCCTTTGACTTCAGTTGATTTAACCTTTGCTATGGAAGTGAGGTTACACAAAATAACAATGTTCATTTTTAAATGATTGTAGTTTACTATGAAAAATTGTGTGCAGTCTCCAGCTTTGCATCAGGACATCATCTTATCATTAACCTTATTTGATCCCTTCTGGCCATTCCAGAAACTGAATAATCAAAACGGTGCATGTGAATATGCTACATGTACAGAAACACAAAATGGGATGTGAGCTGACATGGCTCTGTCTGCCCTGAAACAGCTAAGTGAAGCTCCCACAGGAAAGAGTTAAGAATCTCTTTCCTTTTCTTCTAGAAAAACTTGTGCTACTCTCTGAAACAACAAATAGTATTTAGCAGCTAGGAATCCTCTCTCTCTTCTGCCTGGTTTATTGTTCTCCATTTTGTGCATATTGAAATACAGTAAGAGCAGGAGATTTTGTGTGCACACTACTTGTAATAGATCTTCAACATCTTGTTTCATAACTAGTTTGGAAACTCTTTTCGATATGAGCGTTCTTTCCTTTTTGAATGTAGATCTTGACAATAATTTACCGCAGTTACAATGTCTCACATTTGGAAAAGTATGTTTTTATCTCTGAATGTCTCTAGTTTCTTTTGGAAGAATGTAAGTTCTAGGAAAGTTGATCACTAAGATCTTGCTTGTTATGGTAAGGAAAATTCACTTCTTGATTATGTAAGTAGAAGGGAAGCTATATCAAACTTATTAATATTTATTCAAGGCATACTTGACAACTCATCTTAAACTGAGAAAATGATTACCTTAGAATCTCAGAGGTCATAAAAACAAATTTCCAACTCTAAGCAGCAAGTTGAAAATGAAATAAGCACAACCTAAAAATACAGAACGTGAAAATATTACATCTCCAGACCAATGTATATTTGGGAACGTGTGAATCGTGAACCTTGGCTACTTACGTTTGAAATGATGAGGAGGAAACAATACAATTAGAATGAGCCTCAGCAGCAGCAAACTTATGTCCACTTAGGAAAATGTCCCTTCCACATTCCAAAAAAAAGCTACTCATATCTCCTGCTACTTCATACTGGACACTACAGTGACATTTCCAGGCCATTTGTTTATTTTCTTTTCTGTTGCAAGATCTGTAATCATCTGTAATCTGAAAATGCTACAGGACTGAAGAATCTGTCTCTTACTACAAGTCAAAACTTTTTAATACAGTTTGCAAATGAATGGTAGTGAACCAGTCTCCTAATCTTTGCCTGACATTCAGATTTATGAACCTGAGTCTCTGGACTCAGTTTCCATAATCCCTTTCTCTCCATCAGTTCTAATCACCTTTTTTTTCCCCTCCCAAAGAAGTCTCTGGTGTTTCCATCGACTGCTATCAGCAAGCAAGCAAAAATCAACAACAACAAGAAAGAACAAAAAAAACACACCACCCTATTTTTATTTTCTGAATTGACATATTTGGAAATTGTTTTGAAGTTCTCTTTAATGCTTTTTTAAGTTCTCATCAGTTAGAAACAGTAAGAAACATACTAAAACCAAAAAACATAACCTCTGAAGTGTACTGCAACACCCTGGAAGTTTCTTCTTAAAATTTAAGTATTCTAAATTTATGTCACTGAAGTGTCCATCTGCTTTCATTTTCTTCGATCTTCTACTTGAAGACAAATGCAGGAGCAGACTAATTAGTTTTGATTGTAATGAACTGTAAAATTTATAGAAGATTATGAAATTGAGAAGCATAGAACAATATTATCATTAAGGATTTATAGCTTATAATATTCAAATTATATATATTTCATAAATTCTCTCTGATCTTCATAGCTATTATGATCTTCCCAACTATCCTTCCTGTTTCTTATTTCAATTTGGCATACTGTCAGATTTTAAGAGAATCTTTTAAAAGTTGCACAGAGTTAATGAAATGGAAGAGTTTTTATGTGGTTCATCAGTAACAGGTACATTCTTTTTGGTTAATCAGCATGTTTTTCTGTGGCTTTCTGTGTGGTTGCATATGAGAACTACAACTCATAAATAAACACCTGTCCTGGCTACAGTATGTGCTTAAAACACACTGTTTAAAATATGTTCTTCATGGTAATTAAAATAACAATGACCTTTTAGCATAATGTAGCATGTAACTTTACTCTAGAGAGAACTAAGCACGTCTTTTGGAGCATTATTATTTCATACTCTCTCCTCTAGATCAGCTTGTTGACAGGTATATTGTAGAAGTGGAATTTAGCTTAGTCCCCCCTTTCAACCCTAAATCTTCCACACTTTTTGTCCTCTTGTGACACAAGCAGCATAATGGTTCCTTCCCAAAAGCTTTGTAGCTGGCAATACTGACACCTTGCTGAGATCAGGCAGCAAGTATCTTTCCAGTGATCTAAATTGCCATTCTTCTTTTTCAGCTCTCTCTACTATATATCTTCTTGATAGAAAACTACCATATGAAGTGCTTCTAAGGTAAAGAAATTCACTTCAGAGGTTTTGGAGATTTTTTTTCCCTATTTTTCCTTAAATTCATGGCTCTAAAAAACATTGACAGTTTTGATGGAAGAGGTTGCTGCCAGCAAGAAAACAGACGCAAAATTGAGGAAAATGTGTGAAATGTTGAGAAGAGTAAATCAGCGCTTCAGCGTCAGAGTCACTATTTCATTATTCAGATGCAGCAGGCTGAGCAAAAAAGATTAAACATGTCAAAAGTAAGAATGAGGTTAATATTGAATTTCACTGAGAAACCTCTGCACCCGAGACTTCTGCTTTGTAGTATTTATAATTACTCTGCAAAATCCCTGTGCTTCTCTGACTCGTTTTATTTTCAGTCAACATACCTAAGCGTGTTACTGCAGTATTTTAGGTTCACTTCACTGTAATTTCACTGAACTCAATTGAAATTCACCACTATAAAGCTAAAGCTACACTGTAATGAATCAATCCCAACACAACTACTTACTTAAAAGTACATAAAAGATACTACTGAAAGAATGTAACATGTATGGGAGAGTTGGAGGAAAGTAAGTTCCTTTTAGAAAAACATCTAAAATACCTGAACTGCAGCAGGATTGGATTTACTGCCTGTAAGTTAGACCCCATAGGGTTGAATGTATGACTATCAGTTTTGGAGTAGAGGATGTATTCCTGCATTTACTCATCTTCACATTTTTAAAGTAATAGCATTATCATTAGTTTTACCTCTTGACAGAAATGATTTGCGTAAAACCAAATAATGGCTAACCTGAGGACCAAGCAGCTACCAACAATACCACACAATACCACAAACTGAGGTCAAGCCCTAATTCTGGGATACATCATTGCTGCTGAACTCACCACCACCACAATCATGCTGTATTAGAGATAGGGTTCATTTTAATCCAATTTACTTTAATCTAATATTCTTCATTTTACTGTTCCCAGCAAACAATTCTTCAGAGGGGAAAAAAGGCAGAGTAAACTATAACCTACCTGATCAATTATGTGGTCAGTTCCTACCTTAACATGTGACCTTAGGTGTTTGCTGTTTTCTTTCACACAACTCAGTCTTAAAGATGGATAAATGCTCATCATTGTAACCCCCTGAAGAAGAAGGTTCATTTTGTTTCATGAGGGTGGTAAGAAAGTTACTTCAAAACACTTGGCAACTTCACCTCAGTTTACACTGGAATGCTAACACAGATTCTTCTACAGAAGTCATGAAGCATTTTATTTTAATCTTTTCAAATTACTTTGTTACTACACCCTATCCAAATCAGCTTTTGATGTCCAGCTCCACTATAAGTTTTTAAAAAACCTGCAATTATAAATATTTAAAAAACAAAATCAGTTTGGTAACAAACTTTAAGATTTCTAACATGCCAGTTAGCAATTACTACTAACAGTAAATGGCTACCTACCTACCCAACAGCCTTAACCTTTCTTACACTTTGTAGACCGTTCACAGAAACACCTCACTCAACTGAATCAATTCAGCATTCCCACATTTTGTTTCTTATTCAACCAAGATATTGAAGGAGAAAACCTGTAGCATCATCTCTGAATGTCTTCTCTAGGCCTTAGTGGCAAGTCTTCACTAACCAATAAATTTCATTTATAAAACTAAATGCATTGCCATGTATCTGTCATGTGAAGAGTTGAGGCAGCAACCAGAATACACATTTTGAAAGTTTTTTTACCTAATTTTCCTTCCCCAAAAAGCCTTGGTTAGCCTGCAAGATTTTCATCCTGATAGTAATCTCTCAATCTCACAGGGGAGCATACTGCCTATTTTTTGTGTATTAATATTTCATAGCTTATATTGTGCATTACTATTTTCCAATCCAATCCTCACGCTAAATGAATAAAAAACATTTATCAGTTCCAAGAGCAATAGTTTTTATTCAGATTGTACAGGAAAGAACAACAGCCATCTTAAAATGAGCAAATGACTAGCGCATAAAGGAAGGGAAGATGAAGGCAGGTTTATAAGAAATACAAAAAAGAAATTTTTATAATTTTTTTTTCTTTTCTTAAGGTGCTTTTTAACAATGAGGCAGGGCGATGTACTCAGCTTTGTCAAACACAACATCATTTGCAGAAATAATGACTTTCTACACAAAAACACATTTTGACACATAGTCCAGCAAATATAGTTTTCAAACAGGACAGACAGTCCTGCAGTTTTGTAGCAATTTTTGGAAAGTAGTTTTATACCATGAAAACCAGAGATACTAAGGTTCACATTAAAACTCAACCTCCTGTCCTGGGCAGACGTTTTTCTTTTGGCAAGAAAAACACAAAGCAAAAAAAAGTAGTAATGGGCAAAATCCGGGCTGAAAGGCTTTAACAGAAGCGGTAACAGCTAAAAAGGCTTTAGAAAACCTTCATACACAGCATAAATCCTCTCCCATTCAAAGCCTTTCCACTGCCGAGGAGTCCCGGATGATGCTCCTTATTTCACCTGAAACTCTTGTTAGCACAGTGGAAGGAGGTGAGCACTTTAGCAGGCGGACTTGCCTCCCCAGAGCTCCCTACCAGGGAAGAAAAGACGTCCCTTTCTCCTAACCCTCTGTGCAGTTCTTCTTCCATTGTCTTTTCTTGCAAAGCATCACAAGAGAAGGCAGGCTACCACCCCATGCTCCCGCCTTGGCAGCTCTTGGAGGGCACCAGTGATTTTACTCAGGAGGAAATTTAAAGGCAGGCAGTTTACTTCGCTACTGTTTTAAAGGAAGTGGTACAACAGCTTTCAACAATAATACTCCCTTCTACCAAAATCAAGGGCAGCAATTTATTAAGCAGAACTTCTCACTCAAGCAAGGCAGATAGTCACAGCTGTATTTCACGTTACCCCTTTTAAACCCAGTGAAGGTGTTTCACACTCTTGTACCAGCTCCAGCAATGTGCAGAGCTGTGCGTGAAACCATGGCTCGTCCCCAGCCCTGAGGAGAAGCTGCAGTGCTGTGCAGCAGCTGAGGCAGCGAGGTTTCTTCCCCTGGCCACGAAGTGATGCTGTTCCCTGCCTGCAGGCAGGGCTCAGCCCATCGCTCAGGCCAAGGGAGAGAGAAGGGTCTGGGGCAAACAGCAAGCATTTCTTTGCAGAAGTAGCGCTCCAACTGCCTTCACCTGTATGGTTGTTCTCTTCACCCCAACTCATGACACTGTATTTTTTACTAAACAGAGCAAAGTCAAACTGTAGTTATACATTGCCATGCTGGTGGTCTGGCTTTGGGCCTGATTTTGTGTAATATAAGATGTGTGCACAAAAATACTTCTAGCAGTAGATATGAAACAACCATGAAACCATCCCAAAGTTTTTATTTACCTTTAGTTATAAATGTGACCTCTAATGCCAAATTTAAGATTTATTAAAACATGCAAAGCTTCAGAGGTCAGTAGCACTGTCCTAAACCAATATCAGTACATGTGCTTGCAGAGAACACAAAAGGGTTAAGGAATATTTTTTTTCCCTTGAACAAGCAGTTCTGAAAGCTGTTCTAGTGATGGTGTATCACTAAGTTTCCATAAAGATGTTGACAAATCTGTCCTATATTTCAGCTTATTCTTAGAGTAATTTTTGTGTAATATATGACCAAAATAAACATTGCGTGGAAAGCTGCAGTGTGTTTTGATTGTCTATGGATACTGCAAATAATTTAACAAGCACCCCCACGACATTTCTTGCTGTAAGCAAAACATTTATTTTCTTCTGGTTAAAAGTAATGTGTTTTTAAAAATTTTTTTTTTTTCCTTTGTAAAACCATTTAGGAAAACACTAAAAGGAATGCTTCTAGTATAGTCTTTTATGAAACAAGCAATGCAACAAATTTCACTCCAGATCTCATTCTATTAAAATCAAATCATGCCAGACACTTGGCCACCATGGACTGCAAGTTCTAATATATGTTAAAAAAAATCTTTTGAGATTTTAACTGTTACAATTTTCTTCAATGTGCAAAATTCTCTACACAGAAATATGTAAAAGATTCCAACTACACTATGCTGTCTTAATTAATTTTTTTGTTTTAATTAACATTTACTTAGTACCCTATCTCTGATTCTTTTCTTTCATCTGATATCCTCCTCACTCCCAAAATACAATACTGAAAACAGATTTGGAACATTAGCTTTCTGAACGCTTTGATAAAATACATTATAAACTAGATTTTGCCCAATATAATGCCTGAAAAGCCACGGTTTCATCGTGAAATAACCCTTGTATACTTTCCATTTAGTAAAGAGCTTCTCTTCTCTGAAGCTCTACAGGATTGGGAACCCAAAGAGGGCCAAAACAGCAGCCTAGATATGCAAGCTGGAATATACAGAACCCTGTTACAGGACAATCCACAGTATCTCAGAAAGTTTTTTTTTTATCCTTGGACAAAATAAAACTAAACTATTTTTGGAAACATTGCTTTTCACACAGACCTGCCTTTTTTAAAACATACATTCATAGTGCTGGGTATATTGTTATTGAAAGTTGAAGTGTGACTGTTCCAGAGGTGTAAATCAGGAAATCCATTCAACTGATAGGAACTATTCACAACTAAAGCCATGTTCTGATGGCAAATGTACCAATGTAATCTGAGGTAATGACAGTGATTTATATGGCTTGCATTTGTTCTCATTATTTTCACCTTAAAAATGTTTTGTTTTCATTGACACTTGTTTGTATCTGTTTACATTTCTTTTATTGACAATTGATATCTAAAGCTTTGGAAAGTCATCTATAGGGTGGGAGGAATATTGGCTATACAGGGGAAGAACATTAAACAGTTTGGACTTAGAGTTCTACTCCAGATCCAGCATGTCTACACAGCCTGCGCTCTAATTCCCATGAACAGCATTTCTGAGGTCCTGTTTCTTCATGGCAGCCAGACTGTTTTCTAGAGCAAGGGAATGGTAGTTCAGTCTTAGACAAGTAGTTCCCAGTGACCCGCACTGGTACAGAATAAGCACATTAAAGGTAAGACAGTCCAAGCAAATAAATTCAGCTGCACTGGTGCCATCTTTGTGGAAGGACAGCAAGACAGCAAGAACTTTGCAGTCCAGGCAAATGACCAGTAATTTTGCTGTTAATAGCAGAATAAAGCACAAACAAGGGCTTTTACTGTAGCTGCCATGTTATTTGTGGCTTTGATGCACCTGAAAAGTTGGCAATTAGTACAAAAATGTGCTCTTCAAAAGGCTATTAAAAGTACCATTACATCTGTATTTACTTAGCATTTTCTCTAACTCCCTTATTAGAAACCAAACAGCAGTAGTTTCAGAAAAAGTAGTGAGAGAATAAATAGCTATTGTGCAACAAGAAGAAATGGCTGAATTCCAGAATGCCCAAGTTAAAACTGGACAACCCTAGTGACACGCATTACAGGTTCAACCACAGAATACATTTCCAGAATAAATCCTTTACCACATTTATTCCAAACAGAGATATTAACTGCCAACAGCATAGTCTATGACATTTGACTCGCTTCAAAATTTTGAGACTCTGAAAGAACTGATAGATTTCAATGCCCTGCTCCGTGTAGTTCACTACAGTGATGCAGAAGCAATAGATTTAAACCTGCACAATTTTGAAAAAGTATGCACAGACTCAGCCACACAACTCTCACTGATTTAAAACCGTAAAGTTACCTAGAAGTATTCAAAAATGCAGGACTATAACTTCGCACCAAAGCAGAGTAATCCTGTTTTCGAAGTTCCCTGATAACAGCTGCAGTCTTTTGAATTTGCCTTGAGTTTGAAGATCTACAAAAAGATAGATATCTCTAAAGGACTCTGCTCAAGAAATGTCAAATGTAAACAGACTTTGAAGGAGTTAAACAACTGTTTCCAGAGCAGCAATGATCAATTTTAAGCTTATTTCTTGTTTTAGTTTGATTTAATAACATAGAAAGGAGACCTCAACACAAAGCAATAACATGCAGTGATGTGGTTGGTTGCAGTGTGATTAGGTATTGCTGGGTAACAATACTAATTCTGGCATAACGTATGCACATACACCACTTTGCAGCTGACTTCATTGTCATATGTACAGAGTGTATGGTCTGACAGCTGTATGTCATAACAGGATCCCATCTCTGTTTGACATAATTGATGTGCAACCCTCGACGCTGCTATCTTTCACCACAAACAGGTATTATACAGGTAGTTAGCATAAAAGAGGTATCTTCTGTTAGAGGGAGCCAAAGGGAGAAAAACAATAAACTCAAAAGAGTTGCTTTTATTTGAAAAGCAGCAGGACAAAGAAAAATAGTTCTTTAAAGAAGAACTTTTCATCTCACACTGTAGGCTTAGAAGATAAAAATGCTTCCCAATTTTCATATATGAATATCTAAATTCAATCTACAGACAGAAACTGAAACAGGAGTGGCCTGGTTTCCAAATATATGAAACACTTTCAGTTCTTGTGATCTCTCTTATTTTTCGTATCATGCTGGCTTTTAAGGTATCTCTGCATTGCATATTGCAAGCTCATGCAGGTTTGTTGTGTCCAATGTCCAGGCAAGCGAAATGTGAACCCAGCCCAGGCACCATGCTGGCTAAACAACAGCTGCCATACATGAAATACTAGATGGGACTCGGCTGTACTAACTGCAGAGAGAAGTGAATTGTCTCCTTCAGATGAGCTAAGTCATAAAATTCAGAATGGTGCCCTATATAGTTAAGTATGCTGCTCAAGTGCCCCACTGCTTTGAAAGATGAGATTGTAGCATTTAAATAACAGGTTTAGATGGGAATATTCAGGAATCTACAATGAAAAATTGTTGTCCTTCAATGCAACCTATTGTGAACTGATGGCTATTTAACAACTAAGTGAATAGTTAATGCTGAATTTTTTTAAAAAAAGACAGTATCTGTGACTATACAGATATTCATGTGGGAAGGGAGTTACGGGATGGTGTGTTTAGCATAGCAGGACCTGGATAAAAAGTATCACCACAGAGGAATCTGGGCCTAGAGACTAGGATGATTCCTACCAAACATGTGCTATAATCAGAATACTGTAAAAATACAGCATCTATTTCTGGTAACCCCTTTGGGCACTTGGCTACCTGATATCCAAAACTCCTTATCACTGTAAGATGGCCTACCTCTTCTTTCATCCACCCACATATTGAAAAGAAAGGATGTCTGGGGAAATTAGCAGATCCTGTAGCCTAAGCAGAATCACTGCTGTTCCCACTTCTCTTGGGTCCAGTGACCAACTCTCTATATAAGAGGAAGGTGTCCAGGTGAAACCCCCTGTCCCCGGGGTAGCAGGTACCCCACAAGAAAAGAAAGCTTGAAACACCTTCTTCTTCTGTCCAGAAGGATTCATATCCTGGTGAGACTTCCAATTACACAGGTGTTGCAACTAAAGTGTAAGGGTAACAGTAAACATCAGGGGACACATTTTAAGTACATTTAACAAATCCAGTTCAGAGGAAGTTATGAGCATTTACTCTACCAATCCCAGTAACACTTAGGTGTGAGATATGCAAATCAACTTAGCACTGTCAGAGTAGAGACACCATTAAGACTGTCCTGAAGCTGTCCAAATTTTCAACACTGGGATACACTAATTTAGAAAAAGGATGCATTAACACCCAAATTCTAGCCATCCAGTGGGTTAGGCTGAATGCAAACTGACTCAGAACGAGCAATTGCTGTAGCAGGAATAGGGAAATATAGTATAGTATAAAAGGGAAGTATAGACTTTTTTCGGATTTTCCCATTTGAAGCAGCTGTATGTCATCCAAAATATTTCCCAAGCGCCCAGAAACCATTACATTCTGTTAACAGGTTGACACCCATGAGCACTGCTAGAACTGCTCTCCTTCATTTCTCAATATTCCCACTTCTAACTATAATCTACCAACCATAAGTACTTGTTCTCTAGAGTAATTGCTTCACCATAACTTCACAATTAACTGTGGCCACACTGGAATGCATGGATCTAATACTAACAGAAGTTAGAAAATAAAAACCCCAGGGTGTACACAGAGGATCACTTGGAAATTTCTTATGTTTCAAACTCATGTTATGGAATCATGACTGAAATGCTATCATTCATATCACTGCAGAAAAAAAGTTTAAAAACCCTCTGAAAATCTATTTGCCTGCCTGTGTATGGCACTGCCATCGTTAGTGACCTACGAAATGAAAAGATCCATCTCCAACAGTTAGCAGCCTTTATTTCCTGAAAAAAAAAATTGTATTGTCAGCTTCAGAGCTGAGCCCCAGATAATCAAGAGAATTAGACAATCAAGTTCAGTATTGATTGACAAGTCAACAATATTTCCATATTGTTAAGCTATCTCAAAATAAAGAAACAAGAAAATCCACAGTATGGGTCACTAAAAAAAGCTTAAAATGCACCACATGATGACTGCTATGAAATGAAAATCATTGTGTAATTAATGAGAAGTAATGTTACAGAATGTTATCGAATCTCAAATAGGAAGTAAAAACTTCCTCTCTTAAAAAAATAATTTACAGAAGTTCATCTCATTTCCAAAGTAAAGAACATTGTTTGTGCATATATTATTTCAAACTAGACAGACATTAATTCTCAATTCATTGTCTTCCATGGAAAATTAAAGTATGTCAAATTGGTTTAGTCCTCTGGTCCTTTGGACTAAACCAATTTCTCCTTGCAAGTACATTTTCAAGAAGAAGAAAAAAAAAACCAACTTTTTTTTTTTTTTTACTGTTAGTCAAAAAAGAAAAAAAGTACACTGACACTGACCTAAGGGTAAGGTTAAAAATCAATATTACACCGAGTATTTTGCAAGAACCCCAGTGTGCAGAAGAAAACCTTCTGCTCCACTGCCTGCACTTGCTGTCTCTGAGATATTGCCTCAGAGCAGCCCCAGCAACATCCATCTCACTACTGTTCCCAGGCCTGACAGCCTGCAGCAAGCCAGGGCACTCTGCTCACATAGCTGGTTTTTGAACTCCTTATCGGGTCCTCTGTCATCACTCACCCTTCCCACCCCAATGTACCTCGTTAGTTACTACATGCTATTCCCATTCTCAACTAAGTAGTTATGGATAATATCAGCACTCAAATCCAGCAGGGGGATGGGAATAATAATGTCTGTCAATAAGATTTGTAACATGCAATGATGTCAGTAAAATTAACTAAATAAATATGCATCTCATCAAAAGGGTGACCAACACTTTTCCCAAGCAGGGCAAATATACTCAATGACAGAACACTCATCAAGATCACTATATATTAGCAAAGTCAGCCATGGTTATTATGGCATTTCAGTATTCTTTACACTGCACGAAGAACACCAAGTAAAATTCTTTTAAATTAAATCTTCCAAGCTCTTAAAACAAACAAAAAAAAAACAAAAAAAACCCTACTGCCAAAGCAAAAAGCAGATTTTTTTTTCAGCTGTCAAATGACTGATTATTATTAGACATTTTGTACTAGATCTGTAACATCAAATCTCCCCTTTGAGAAATTCTGTGGATCTTTCCCAACAATTCTGAGACACATTTATGGATAGTATATGGCTTTTCAAAGAAACTGCACCTCAGAATTTTGTTTCTATGACAAGAAATAAGATTTCAACTCTCTGTTTAGGTTCAGGAGACATATTGAAGGTCAATACGGACTGCATATTTAGACCTCTAGAGTAGGCAGAAAGTGAAAAGGCAAGTAAATCATCTTAAAAATACAAGAGCCCAGCCATAAAAATCTATTGTTTATCCTTTGCAGTGATGATATTTTACTTTCCAAATAAAAATCCCAGTTCTCCAATGAACAGAATTGTTGAAGTAGCACTGTACTACACTGTTTTAATTTCAGGTATTTGAAACAATGATACTATAAAATGATCTGAAGTATTGTTGTCGCATAAATCTCAAAGCACTTTCCGTGTCCTTAATGTTCAAGCCTAAAATTGTTTCATTCTTTAGCTGACAGCGCACATTGTAAAAGTTGCAGTTTATCACTTCTCTTTCATTCTTTTCCAGCAGTTACATTACCACATCCTTTTTTATTACTATCGCAGGATGTCACTATATGTGACATCATAAGGGAAGAACAGGGATTTGCCAGAACTGCTCTGCAGTACTACAGAGCTCTGCATTTCAGAGAAAAGGGGACAGGCTGACATTTTAGCATGCTGAACGTGCACTATCAAATCTACTGCCTGTCACCACAATCCTTTGGACTGGACAAATTATATCCCACAGTTGCATAGTACAAAGGTAATTCTGTTGCCATATGTTGTGCCAAAGAGCTCATGCCATGACAGGGTGCATTATAGATCACACTTTCCTATGTGATGTTCATTTTCTCCCTCATCTGTGAGGGACAAGCCTTGCCTCCTTTAAGATTTTAATCTATCCAAAAAAAACCAGTACCTCCAACAAGCTGGAAATGCTGACTCCACTTAAAACAAAACAGAACAACAACAACAAAAAAACACAAAACAAAACAACAAAAGCAAAAAAAAAAAAAAAGAGAGAGAAAAAGCCCAATGATTTTTTCAGATTTTGAAAATTACTAGCATTGTCCCAGTATACACCCAGAATTCCCTACATATCAATCCCATGGGAATTCCAGCCCCAGTTCTAAGTAAATAAGTCAGAAATGAATGGAGTCAAGAACCTTGCGATCAGCTTCACACATCTGCTCCATCAGACGCTCTGCAATATTTTTGAGTTTCTTTGGATGGTTGATTTCAAATGCTCTCACTGGCAGCAGCTCACACATAAAGAAATGAAATATCAGGAGAGCAGAAAGAAAATAGGTAGAGCCCTCTAGAGCATGTTTAAGAGATCTTGCTTGTCTGTTCAATTTATTACTAGATTTCATTATTTAGCAGAAGTGAATTTGAAGTGGTTGATAATATGTCACAAACGATTTCACCCATCAGTATCCAGCTCAGTTCAGGAATAATCAAAAGCCAGTGCTATAGGACTAGAGACGGGCACTGGAGAGAAAGGAGGCCTTTTCCAAGTCCTGTTCCTGGTAAGGAAATGACCACATCACGCTAGTCACCTCAGTGAACAGATGGGCTTCACGTCATAGAGCATAAATGAAGATAAGTATGTCATGCGTAACTGCAAAATATAACATGCAACAGGAAAGAATGGACTGGAATTACCTAACACCTCCCACGAGGAAAACTCCAGAAGGTGCAAGGTTCAGGCAGTGAACACACATACAAACACTTCTCATATTCTACAAGATCTAAACAAAATACACTCCCTAACACATATAGTTGTATGTGCTAATAGCTCATTTGCTTCAGTAATTTTCTTTAAACTCTTGGAAGTGAGCCATTTTGAAAGGGCAATATGAGTTTTTCATAACAATAGCATCTGCAATGCAAAGGTTTCCTATACAAAAACATTTAGGGTCAAAGAGTAAGAAAAATCTTTACTACAAATTTGTTCAGGTATATAGGGTCTTTGTCACATTAATCTCTCTTCATCCATACATCAAGAAAGAGATTGAGATACCCTTCCAAAGAATCATGCAGCAGTGTGAACCACAGCCCACACCAGAGTCATCAGATACACTGCAGAATGAGGAGTCAAGGAATACACATACTGCCCACCAAAGGCAAGCTTAGACCTGATACAACACCAACTCCCACGGTAATCTTCTTCTTTTACTTTTAAAACAATGAATCTAGATACTTGTCATGCCAGTAGGCAGTCTGTAATCTTCACCCCAATTTCAAGGTTACTAGAACACAGTCCTTTTGATTTAAGGCCTTTTGCCTTCAGCTGAAATAGAGCTTACCCTAATTATCATCATTATAACATCCATAATTTGGGGCTCCCATGGGCACTAAGGGTGTAACAAGGATGGCATAAATTTTTATATCCACTGACCTCCAAATTAGCGCAAGCCTATTTCTATAAAAGACAGTACAAAGTAAAAGAAATTCTTGCTTTCCACTTCCTTCACAAGTGCATGGTAGAAGCTTTGTGGGTAGGTATGTGAGTCCATGTCACCTGCACTCCTGTTCCTTGGTGATACATAACGCTTATGGTCCAGATGCTACATGCATTCAGGCTGTTTTATGCGCGTTCATGGCCACATTGCCATAAAACCCAGAAAGGTTTATGGCCACATTAAAGAACATTCCCACATCAAGTCATCCAATTGTAATAGCTCTTGGATACCACCTCTCTCTGTAAACTTTATAGGAGATACTTGTAATACAACAAGAAGGACCAAAAGCATCAGCTGGTCATTTACCATAAGAAAACATTGTGAAACCTCCCTCAGCTTTGAGAGTCTCCATTTGCCAAGGGTTCCCAAGATGAAATAGTAATGTGAAAACAGAAAAAGTGATCAGAGTTGGGGAATTACTACTGCTTCTCTTCAGTTGTGAGAAATTTCACTGGAAGGCTAAACACTGCCCCTAGATGTTCTGTCTTTTCTAACAAACACACCCCATATTGTACAGATTCAGTTACTGCAGTGAAATAATGAAAAAAATAGACACAACAGCATGCTGGCTTGTGGGCTACTATTTACTATCTTGTTACATTCTTAAGTTATTTATCACAAAAAGTAATGAATGAAACCATCACCTCTTTGTGCAGGGTACGACACTAATCCAGTAGCCCCTTTTTGACAAATAAAAGAGCAGAAGGTTCAAGACAAATGCAGATAAAATGAAGTATTAAATGAGAAGCAAAGGTAAGGGCATTATGGAGAACATCTGAGACAAAAAAGTTTATGTTCAGTAAACATTACATCTGTGACAGACTAACATGTACGATTCAGCTAACCTCCTGCTTAGCTATTTAATATGAATATTTACTATCTAGAACCTGGGCAGAGGTTATTACACTTATTTCACATATTCCATCAAGACCTGTCAGACCACCTAGTGTTAAGAAAATGCTATAAGTGAAATCTGATAGGATTCGTTACTTTTGTATTTCTCTTTTTCATTTTAGCATGCCCCACTAGTTGGCAATTACTTCCTACTGAACAATCTATTAAATATTCATGTCAGATATTATTTGCATAGAGCAGCTTTTCTCTGATAAAAAATATGTTATTCGTTCACTGCTTAGATGATTGACCTAAGGTCCCAACTTTAAACACACAGTTATAGTGACTGTGAAAATACACTAGGAAAATTATGTAGTTTATATGCATGCATTACTTATACTGACTCATCCTGAAGCTTATAATTTAAACCTCAGTGTTTCAGGTAAAATGAAATTGCTTCAGTAAGGCTGCTTTGATTTCAGCTTTGCTCCAAGCTTTGCCAGGCAAGCAGAAAATCTTTGTAGTATGAAAGGTCTTGTTCATATGGAATGCATAGTCATGCACTGATAAAATTTTATGCATTCAAAACATACCATGCCTTTGTCCAAAGACTGTTTTACCAACCCTATTTTTTTTATGTAAATAAACCTATATCCTATATTAATGGAAGCTCATCATAAATGAACAATGAAGTTAGATTTCCAAAGCACTGCTGTGATTACTGCATTATACATAGCATAGGGAAGACAAAGAAAACTAAGGAGCTTCCTTCAAACAGGAATAAAATCCCCAGACTAAACCAAAAGAACCCCAAGCAACAACAGGAAGATAAGTTAACAGGATTTACACTAAAAAGAAATTTACTTCTCCTGAGTGTGTCCCTGTGAGGAAGAAACACTAAAATACCCCCAATTTTTAAAACCTTATCTGCATTATATTTTTCTGTCCCTCCCACTATACTGGAACAGTTTAAGAGCGTAAACAGAACATTTAAAAAAAAGAGAAAGTGGGGGGAGAGAGAGTAGACATTCTTTGATTTCCTTCCTCTTCTGTCTGCATTTTGCTACTTTCTCATGTCCAGTCACCTGCTAATCCTTCCCAGATCCTCTCCACTTTTGCTGTCTCTTGTCACCTTGCTCCCTCTCCCAAGTCCCTTCTGTTTTCTCCCCATCTCTGCCATGGTCTCCTTTTCAAGACACCATCTCTACTACGGTATTTCATCATAAAAAATCAAAACAATGAGGAAAATTACAGTTCAACAGCTAGAAGAATGAGATTACCCTGGCAGTGTTGCTCACTATGGCAGGAAATGCATGTCACAATGAAAGCTGCTCACCTTTTAAGTCTTGCTACCCAAAGTAGATCCCAAGGTTGTCTATGAGCCTTTCGTGTGCAGATAAACTGCAATCGCTCTGCAATGCCATCTCATTTCAGGACTTACAGGTCACTCTGCTGCAGATGCAATCAAAATGCTGAGCTAAACAATGTGTTTGAAGAATAGACTCCCTTCTAAAAATCTGGAATAGGCCTAATACACTGGGTGCGTTTGTCCAGAATAAAAAGTCAGAATATGGTATTCTCCTAAATCGTTAATTGAGGAAAAAACTTCTCTGAAGAGAGTTGCAGCTGATATCCCGGGGTATACAATAGTCTACATCTTAGCCTGATAAGTTCTATATTTTACTTGATATTCTCATTTAGTTCTGCACAGACAGTAAAAGCTTAAACCTCGCTGGAAATACTGGCAAATTCCTGCTGAGTTCTGTTACCTGAGAAACTCACCCATGGTACTGCAGGGTTATGAAGGCTGCATGGCTTACTTTGCTTTCATTTATCAGCTGCAAAGGTTTTTTTTGGCCAACAATGAAGTTCAGCTGCAGATACTAAGTAGTTTTTTTTCCCTCCTGAAATTCAACTCTTTCCCATTCCAATACCATGTCCCTATATGTACATAGGCCCTTATTTTCCTTAACCCCTAGCAATTATTCCATTTCATTAAGAAGATGAGTAATGAGGGAATATATTACCAAATTTCAATTTATGTTTATAAAAGCAGGCAATAAAGTTTTGCCATCAGTTGTACTCACTGTGACATGGTAGAAAGCCAAGCACAATCAACTGGGCTGGAAAACAGATGCAGAGGCTTTTAAAGGAATGTATAACATAATGAAAGTAAGAGTAACAGGTAATAAGGTCCTCTTTCTATTGACATATTGCAGCATATGCGCTAAATAATTGTAATACTGGCTTTTAATTTTGTTCCAAGACTTCCTTCCTTCTTAAAAGGAGAGAAGAGGGAATTAAAGCAGCTTTTATTTTCAGTTTTCAGAATGATTAATACAATTATAGAAACAAGGTGACCATATACAGTGATGTAGACAACATCCAGCAAGTAGAAGGTTAGTGTGGGACCACATTGAAGCTACATGCTCTGCATGCTACTCTTTTTCTATTATTTCCTTATATTTCAACACAAAGACATATATAGTGTCTCAAAGAGGAAAGGTCTACCTAGTTTTACTAAATTCGTAGCACTAGGCAAGACACAAGTTCCTTATGTGGTACCTTAGCCATCTGCAGATTTAATCTAACATATTGTTTCCTGGTATATTTAATTGGATTAGTTTCTAGTATATTAACTTTGGTGTCCCAGCACAGCACAGTACGTATTTCAGTGAATACTCCCCTAATGAATAAGATTCTTCTCAGTGTGGAAAAAAATCATCCTAACCTGTCCCATAAAATGGGTACCACCTTTTTAAGATGTGAAGTATTCTATATAAGCAAATGAATTTTTATTATACCTCTGTATTTTTTCAACAATATCCAGAAATAGTCAAGAGTGAAACCAATCTTCTGCTACTTTTTGTATAGATTTTTACTTCCAGCTATAAAAGGCTCTTTTTGTTTATTACATTGTTTATTAAATGATTCAGTAGAAGTGTTTCCTGAATGTGGTCGTTCAACAGAACACTACACTACACTAGAACTATAATACTCTTTCTAAAATGTTCCTGAGTGGATCCGAGGCTTCTCCCCTCACATTTCTATCCAAGCACATTTTATAGTGAGAACGGACGTTTCCTACACTGTTTTTGCAATATAGGGATACATCCCAAGAATGCATTTCTAGAAATAAATCTGTAAGAACAATTCACATCTCATGCCAGTGAAAATTGGGAATAATTCCATTAGTGTTTCTGAAACTATCCCAATACAAAGAAGAATTAAGTAAAAGAAAACATAGACCCTTTTGTCTCCAAGGTCTATTGCTACACAAAAAACTAATTAGTGCAGCTTGTGTACTGTGGGCCTGCCTGTCTGACCACTGAGCAATTGACAAAAGTAATTTTAGGAGCTGTAAGTAGTTGCTTCTGGAAAACATACCATCCTTCAAAACAAAAGTATTTGTTAGTAATTCACTTTTTATATCATTATAACCTAATCAGTCGTATGCAGACTTCTTGGCATCACTATTCTTGCATTGTTATAGCAATTCATAATTTAGTCTAGCACTAACGGTCTTAACAACAAAGTTTGGACACATTCCAGGTGCAAGGGCAAGGGACAATTTCTACCAGAAACATTACACATACATTCTATCATTACTTAATATTTCATGTAAGAGATACACATAGATTGAGAGATTAAGATTTTTCTTGGAGAGAACTCTATACACTATAATCACTGGCTAAATGTCCACCAACTGCATTAGGGAATACATCACCATTTTGATTTCCCTAAAAAGTGTAAAAATCACAAAAATGGGAATACAGGATTCTTATTTATGGTCTGCTAAGAAAATAAACAAGAATTGTAATACAAAAGTATTACAAATACCAAATACAAAACAAAACAGAAAACATGACAACACAGTACGTCATCAGCTATTTGGAGCCTTACCCAAAAACTGTCTTCAGTATTAGATTAGAAAACTCTAATAAGAATAGTTGATGGGAGGTTACAGAAAACAGAATATAATTCAGACACCTGAAGGCCCCTCTAACCTTTGCTGCGGATTCAATAAAGCAGAGATGACTCAAAACTATCCTTACGACATCCTGTTGACCATCTTACCCATGTCTCAAGCACACAAATGCAGTAACAGAGAATAAGCCTCCTGTGAGGGGGTACAGAAAGGACTGCTTTCACAATGCACATGTTAGGAAAAAAAAGAAAAAAAAAATCTAAGGAGTTGGAAAGATATTAAATATTTGCTTGACACTTAGGTCCAAAAGGATTTCTGTTTTCTACTTTAATTGAAAAATTGTGTTTATGACTAAATGTGTTTATTGCAAATCCTACGATGCTACATAAATCAAGGACTTTTTTTTTTTAATTTTCCAAAAGCACTGCTATTACTGACCAATGATCAGTAATACAATAGCCTATATGCTGATAGTTCAGAAAAGTATAGTTACAATTTTTAAAGCTAAGATTTCATTACGTATTATAGTTGGATGCAATTAGACTTTTTAGCCACAATCCCCCACAATCAGTTACCCATTAAAACATACAAGTGAGTAACAGGAGAGAGAAGTTTTGCCATGGAACGTCATCAAAGTTGTTCTTTCATACAATCATCACTTGCAAAAACACGAGAGGTGGTCTCATATGGGGACTGCCATACTGTCATAGAGTCCAAATGAAGAGATTTCTTGCTCACAGCCACCCAAAGTGTCCTTCCAGTTAGTATCTGGCTTGTTCAAGGAAGCATTATTATCTCAAGCAGTTGAAATACAGAATGGAAACATGAAATCACATGCAGGCCTTGCAAGGCTAATGAAAAGTTGCATCTTCTTGTACAGCGCTTCGGTGATGGTCTGAGATATGAAACTGAGATGATTGTTAATCATTCTAGAAGGTTTGTTTTGCAACCACTGTTCAAGCAGGGGTTCATCAATTTTGTGCACATTAGGTTCAGAAACTACCCTCCTTGCAGGGGTGTGTTTAATGCAACTAGACAAACACAGATGTTTCCCAGTAGTCCCTAAACTCTCTCACGTTCAAAGATTCACAACATTCTTCAAATCAACTATGCTAATCTCTGCTCTCCAGTAGGTTATATCTTGCCTTCAGCAGGATCGGTTACGTTCAGGCGTAATTGAAAATTATGGTTATCTCTAACATCTTCCTCTGCCACTGAACTGATCCAGTCATTACTTCCATATAAAAGGT
>VXAL01000767.1:0-41777 GCA_013399475.1 Chauna torquata | reverse complement strand
AGGTTAGAAAATTTCAAAGGAGCAATGCTGACTGAAAACGAATTCTGAAAATGCAACAAAGAGAGAGACACATTCATGTCTATTTGTTCCCTTTTAGAACTAACCAAATATCTCCTGCTATTTAATCCCTATGGGTTGTGATTATTATTCTTTGTTTTCACTAAGGCATTCTGATCAAAATTTAATTATAAGTTCTATTCTTTTCCCTACATGTGACTAAATTCTGTTCTTCTCCCTATTTGTGACCTAGGGATTTTCAAAGGTCCTTGAGATGTCAAGGAAATAAAAACTTCTCTTATTTTTTTCTTTGGCCAGCTGAAACTTAAAAGAAATTGCATACTAATATTGAGGAGATGCCATTCTTCACCTTAAGCAGACTCGAAAGGATCTTCTGACACCTATTTTGTAGGTCCAATTCTTCTAATCAAAACATAATAATCTGAACTTAATAGTAAGTATAAACAGATTAAGTAACTGCTAAAACCTACATCTAAAGAGAGAGATAAATACTGGAATCGGATTCTTAGGCCAACCCTTCTTATTCAGGCTTTCAAAAAAAGTCTTTCTTGATCAAAGCAGTACATTACTTATTAGTATATTAGTTACACTTCGAAGCATACCTAGAGATTTCAGACGTAAGAGTTTACTCACAGACATGCACTACCTGTTACGATGTGGATGCAGGAGTCTGCAACCTAGCTACTCCATTCTATTAAAAGATACTGTGTCTTTAGTGGTTTTTCTCCCCTTTTAATAGCTCCTTCTTTATCTCTTTACTCTCTTAACCTTGGATAGAGTGAAACAGTTTAAGACAGCTATTTGGAGCATGGGATAGCCACTGCACTGAGAAGCACATCGCAGCTCATTCACCAGCGAAAGAACAAGAAGGCTAAGTAGCCAATACTACATAAGGAAGAGAAGAGGGGCAGATATCACTGGAGGAGAAAGAATAAAGAACAATCTGATAACAAAATTCTCTCCCAGAAGCATTCCAAAAGAGGAACTGATGCATGCTATTTGTACCTGCAATTCATAGCAAGAGAGGAACTTTTTTAAGTGCAAGGTTGTGTTGTAATGTAAATACAATTCAATCATTAGAGGAAGCTCACCAGGTCAATGGAAAGACCAGTACAAACTGAAGTACTCTTGTTCTATTTCATGACAGAGACATGCTGAGAATTAATAGCAACCTGTGACATACCACCCTGGATCTGGATGGGAGTAGAGCCTGAGATAGCAGTACTCCAAGTATACCAATTGAAATAAATACTGAAAAAGCTGCAGAAATTGTTTAATACTAGGTACTTCCAACTTCTAGTCTCTCCTCTGAACAACAAAAAGCATAGTGGACTCACAAATAATTTTGACAAGGTCTGAAAAGAAGGCTGTGATACTGGAAAAAACACAAGAAGGCTCATTTATTAGTGGCTGTTCTATAATCAAACCTCATATAAACAAAGAAACAGCCCAGTATTGCCTGGAAGGATCACAGAATCCATCCTGATATGTTTTGGCTTGAGGCATGTGTTTGTGGTTTCAAGCTAATCCCTTAATCACTGATCTGAAAATTGCTACGGAAAACATACGAACAGGATAGATAGGATCCTCAACACAGCATAGTCTTCTTTCATTTCAAAGAACAAGCACAGTTTGAAGAATAAACAATTAACATTTGATGTTATATATCTAATTTAATTTAGGATAACGGAGTGATATCTTTACAAGATACTTAATGAAAATGATAAAAAAAAGGAATAAGAAACAGAATAGGTTTTATTCAACCAAACACAGAAAATAAACTCACTATACAGAGGCTAAAAAGAGGATTTTTTAAAACGAAGCTGAAGAATGAATAGCATAAAAGCCACTAACAGAAGGACCATAACAACTAGAGAGGAATCTGCTGTCCAGTACTGTGGTGTAAATTAGGACTACCTTCACAGAAGCTAATTGTTTAGGCTGCATCAGAATCCTGTCAGAATGAATAAAATCAAAAATCAGGGTAAAATCATCGAAGAAAATAACATTTTCAGTATAAGAGATCTGCATGAAAGATAAAAATACCTTAATCTGGCAACAGAGGACTATATTGTGAATTTTTGGTAGCATGCCATGCTGAGAACGGAACCGAAACAAATATTCCCAAAATTCCATAGACATTGGAATCCAGATAATTTAAAATGCAATTTAATAAGGAGAATTTCCATAAGTCTCAAATTCAGCTAATTTTTTTTTTTTTAATAGGGATTTGTGTTGTAGAATATATGCAATGTACAGTTTGTTGCCCTTCAATTTTTCTCTTCCTGGCCAACCCTGTGACATTTACACAAGTGCGGGGGGAAATCTTTTCATGTAGCAAATCACCCATGTTGCAACACAAAGAGTAAATGAAAAGTAGGATGTCTATCTCAACTTCCCCAGGAAGAGAGAGCGCCCACTGCTCAAAACAGAGTCAAAACAGAGCAGATTGCTGTGCAGGAGGACTGTGTCCGGACAGGGTTTGAGTATGCTCAAGGATGGAGAGGCCACGGACCCTCTGGGCAACTTATTCTAGTGCTTGATCACACTCACAGTAAAAAAGACTTTGTCTTATGTTTAAGTAACCATAGCTTGAGTGACCACAACATCACTTGTTTGATTAAATGCAGCTCACTTCTTAAGACTAGCTTCTCTTTCTGAAAGCTTTCTTGCCTCTCATACATTTAGTAAATGCAAAAACCATTTCAAAGCACCATGCTGGTGTTTTCTAAACTAAAGTCTTCCGCAAAATGCCATTCCATAGAAGTTTCAGTCAAAATGCTTTTGTTCTTAAGAGAACCACAACTCATTTAAAAAGACGAAGAAATTCCCTGAACATGCAATTTCTGACTTTTGGCTATCTACACCAAGAAATAAACCAGGCAGTCAAGATAACTATTCTACGCTAATAAATCACATGTACAGCACATTTTGGAATATCTATGCTTAAAAAGTTAAAGCGCCTTTGAGATTGGTCATTAATGTTATACCATAAATGAGTTCTTTTGCTGGGAACGGTAATCTTTAGAATTTCTCTTTTGAGAATACAAATTGTAAAATGAAATTCTCTGAAGAATTTTTTGTTTCACTGTGCTCCTTTCATAGGGCTTTTAGACCAAGCAGCCCCACATTAATTAAACCAGTTCATAATTTCTGGTAATCTGACTTCTGAATTGAATGAATTTTTTGACTTAATTAAAGTCTTACAAGATCTATGAAATGCAAATTTAAATTTTATGATAACATGTGAGAAGTATGCAGAGCCTGATTGTCAGCTGGACCTTTCTACCCCGTTTAAGTGTCCCATTCACAACAAGTGGATCTGCACACTCCGCACTTCAGAAAGCCAGGTCTATGTTGCATTAGCAATAGCAGGGTTGTAACTAAACAGCAAGAAGAGAACTATGAGAGTAGGAAAACAGTAAAAGGTAAAAGGATCAAAAAGGACACACCATGTGGAAGCCTCATACACGCAACAGCAGCAATGGCTTTAGTTTCTGTAAGGCATTTAACAAAAAATGAAGACCAGACAATATTTTTTCCTCAAAAGTTCTGATTTACAAAGAAAGAACATCTCCCAGGAGTTGCTGTCTTTCCTACTTTGTGGCAAAAAGATGTGTTACCTTGTTCTTTCATTAATGTAGGATAATATTCTGGGCCACAATAATGCTATGGTGAAAGCTTTTTTCCCCCAAACAGCAGATGAATTCCTTTAGCTCTCCTTCACGTATTTATCAGCAAAGAACAGAAAAGCACAAGATAAATCATGTTTGAAAATCTGATGAAACCTCTTAAGACCATGTTATTACAGTTAAAACAGTATGACAATTCTAGAGCATATTTGCAGGAATGATTTGTCTCATTCTATTTTTGAGGTTTACTATTACCCTACAGCTTTAATCCCTAAAACTTTGCTGAATTTCAAGCTATTCTGAAAAAAAGAATTTTTCATGAAGCAACTTCACACTCCAAACTAAATTAGATGTAACTGCATTAGAGCCAAACTGATTTCTGAAAAGTCAGCTTGCAGAGGCAGATAGATAAAGATTATCTATTGAATATTAGCTATGCAGGAAGAAGGATGGGGTTACTTGGCTCACAGAAATCAAGGTTTGCTTTTTCTCTCCATCACAATTCTGAGCAAACCAAAACATTCTGGCTCAGCCTTTTTCCAATTCCTGAATAATAATGCAATTTCTCAGCCTCACAGGGATATTGTGCTCATGACGGCACTAACCATTTTAAGGAGTTCAGTACTACCATGACAGTAGGTGTAAGTCTATCAGATATTTAGATATGAAAGGCAATGCAAACACAAGTGTTCGCAAATGCACAAGGGCTATAAATATTTATAATGCTATTCAGGTATCCAGATGAAAGATCAAGACAAAGTGTTACATGATACATAGCAAAAGCAGCAAAAGACTACTTAAACTATGAAAAATAATTACGGCACCCTTTATTCCTTCAAAGTTTTGCTGATGAATCAACCATTCAGGTGTCACATAGAGGAAAAATATCAAAAAAGAATCCTGTTTTAAAAATGCCTTAAATGTAATTGTGTATTTCATTTCTCAAACTCACCCAGTAGGTTTTTTCTGCTTATCCTTAGGATCTCATTTACTTGCCTTCCATTGTGATTTGTTTTCTACTGTTGCATTTTCTTTAAATGCCATGGGAATACTATAAATTTTCCATCAGAACGCTAAATGCTCAGTTTCTGTAAGTGCCCTTTCAAACTAAAGCTTGCAAATACACAGTTTTTCTTTTTGGTCTTTAATTGCTGGATTAATCTATGTGGATATATTTTAGTTTTTGCCATGCATTGAATTAAAATATTCTCAGCAGCAAAAACAAAGTTTTTCTCCCATGGACAACTGGTAGCAGACAGAACAGCTGCTACTGTTCCAGGAAGGAGTGAAGGTTGTGGGTATGGGAGGGAGGCACCCCTAGCATAGCAATTTCCTTTCGTTTGTGCCTATTTTCCTCATCACACTTCCCATAGTATTTTTGAATTGAAATACACATTTATTCATAACAGATTTATGTCAAGGTGGAGTTCTTTTTTTTCTTTCATATAAAACCAATTCACTTTGATCAGATTAATTTTGCCTCTCTATACATAATTGAAATCTCTTCACAAGACATTTTTTATCATTATATACTTCTGCTTTTCCAAATTTACTCCTTTTCTCCCTTTCTGGGTATCTGTTATTGTTAACCCTGATTCTTCAAAGTCTCTGGAATTAACTTAAAGCTTCAATCTCTCAAATATATTCTGGCAGCATAATTCTTTTGTCAATTTGTTTCTTTTCACTCAAGAACCTCCATTCTTTTATATGGTTTTATTGACTCTTTTAAGAAAGATGTTAAGGTCTGAATAAAAAGAGAAATATTAATCTTTAGAAGAGGTGACCAAGACTTTTGTCCTAACATTTAGAAGATTACTGAAGCACACCTTCAGATGTGTCTTGAACATGACTTTTGCTAGTCCTTCCCGGTGAATAAAGAGGATCATGTTTTTCTCTAATCCTATACTAACATTCACACAATTTTCCTAATATTACAAACAGGAGTAAACAATTTTTCTTCTATACATCTGGATGCCAGCACCAATTAACTGAGTTCAATTCCTCATAGCCTATATCTATAGCTACTGCCAAGTAGTAGTAGACATGCCCAAAATCACTGTCTTGCTGAAACGAGGACAGATCATCATTTCCAACCATCACTTTACCTGCATCTACTAAAAATTAAAAAACTATGTAATCATTGCTGAAGATCTTTTTTCATATCTTGTGTATTTTCTAAGTTACATTAAAACCTGAAAAAGCAATTGCTGCATTGAACTTTGGTTTGAAACTCAACTAATTGTGGAGAAGCCATCAAGGAGAAAAGATGCGTGAACAGCAGCTAACTTCTTTTACATAAATTCTGTTTCAGAGTTTTACCCCTTAATAAACCACAAGAAAAGGGCTCCAACAGAAGGTCAAATACACATCTAATGGTAGTAGATTCTTGTAGCATTTCCTATACTTCTCATAACACTTTATAAAGTTTGAAAATGATTAGAAATAAAAACTAGGCAGTGTTTTACAAGCTCTATTATGTNNTTACTTGTGTAAAATTGGCACTCTATCATGTAAGCACCACTGCTGATACGACTAATAAATCCTAATATGATAAATTGATAATTTAATGTCAGAACTAAAATGTCCAGATCTGTATTCATCAACTTCTAGCTCCTGAGCATTTGTCTTTCATTTGGCTGATGTCTCCACAGTACAGAAGTTTCTTTAAAAAAAAAAAAAACAAAACACATTCTTTCATGAGAAAGAAGATTCCATAGTAAGTATTTCTCTTATTTTGATTCTATTTTTGCAATTTTTCCACAGAACTTGATCAAAGCCACATTGTTCTCAGGAGCAATAATTTCATTGACTTCAGTGCCCTTTGGATGAGGCCTCAAACCCTAACAATTGATTTGCTCAAAATATAGCCTGGGAAATGCTTAACTTGCAACTCAGTACAGATTTTTAAAGTAACTAAGTTGTGCTCTGGTCTGTTATTTAAACGTATTTATCTAACCTCTATGCAAATCTAATCCAAATATGAAAATGACACTCCCTTACAATGCAAGACAAATGATGAAGGCAGTTGTCCAAGTTAAAACAATCAGATTACACAACAGCAAGAATATCCAGCCTCCATGAAAGCTAGCCTGAAGTATTTTCAGTTAACATACAATATGAAAAATCACTAGAATGACTGATCCTTTAACGATCTTCTGGAAAGTTACATTTTTCCAGGAAACAGCATTGTATATAAAAATCTACTATGAAACTTAACATAATAGGAGACATTTAATTCAGAAAGACTGAATTGTATGCTGAGACAACACTTAATAGTTTTAAACAATTCATTGTTTTTCAGTTCTCTGTTCTTAGCACATATACATAGAATTTGAGAATGGCTTCAGCTGAGAAGAGCCTTTGAAGACTAATTTAAATATTCGGTGGGATGGTGATGTAATTTGATAGCAGAAGTTTTTGTTTGCTTTCTTAATCACTTTTTAATTGCACTGCATTCCTCCCTTTGATAGATAAATTAGCATTATGGAACACAGTAGAACAAGGAATCTGAATGTTATTAGTCTTCTATGAAATATTTCTGTTTCCACTCAATTGTTTAGTTTCTCAAAAATCTTAGCCAGTTGCTGTTTAGTCACCCTACTTGTACAAGTATACACACAGCAAGGTTAGTAAGATGAACAGGATTCTGACCTTGCAGTGAAATACATGCTTATTAATTTTACTATTTAAACAGTTTGAAATAACAGGAAGCATCCTTCATTGCTCTCAGTTAATAGGAAAATCACAGTACAAACTTTTCTGTGTACTCTACCAGAGTATCAAGCAGATACTCATTTCAGTATTTGCTAGCCTTGGATTATCCAGACTTTTCTCTTTAGTTGTTAGTCATTTACCAAACCCACAAAATCAGCAGCAATTTTAAGTGGTAAGTATGGAATACGCAAAGTTTGAGGTTTTCTTCGCTGAGTCAGTTGCCTTAAGGCAAATATTTCTTTAATGAAAGAAATATTGATTTCCTTTAAACTGATTGCTTCAAATGCCTTGGTTATTTTTCATGTAACTTGATTTCTTTTGTCCAAAGAAGAAGCACATGTGCAGGAAGTGCAGTGCCATTGAGAGGTTGAGGCAAGACTGCCAAGTGCACTGCATATCCAAATCTCTGCAGATCTATCACTGGAGGCATAACTGGCTCCATTCATTATAAAGACATACATCTTGCCACTGTTGAAAAGTTCCTTCTACCTCTTTAGAGAAGATAACTCCATCAGATAACAAGGTAAATCAGCATTTGTGACTTTGTTCTCAGCAGCTACCACGGTCCGGGTAAAGCCATGATAATGCCGTTAAGTTTCCATGCTTTGAGCTATGTTTATTCACCTTATGGAGAGACACCTGGGATACCAGGAGCAGTGTGTCTAACACCTCTCAAGGGTTGCCTCCTACAGAGAATTCCATACAGACTGGTCCCATTCACATTGTATACCATTGCCTAACATTCCTTGTGCACTGCATCATTCCCATGCCTCTAAGACACTTCTTTTTGTGATTTTTATTTTCTGTACAAAGTAAGGACTGGGTCATAATGTGTGACAATGGCATTTTACAGTACGATGCTGAAAGGACAACCTCATGACAAACTGCATTTTTGAGGGATGCAAAGCTTACTGGAGGACAGAGGAAACCAAAACAGGCCGAAATAAACTATTTTCCAAACTTTATCTGAGATTTGCCTCCAAGGGAAGTAGCTGGCTCATTCCAAAATGAGTACAGCAATACACTAATAAGCAGGTGGTATAAATAACCAGCAGAACAGGACAGGGAACAAACCAGGCAGCTGAAGTAGACATGGACTCAATACTGACCACTCTGTTAGCACCTGAGAAGAGCTATCCAGGAAAATAAGACTTTTTCCTAAATACCATTAAACTGATAAACACTTTGCCTCTTTACTAAGAATGGGGAAAATGCTATTTCCATTGTGAATATAAACTCTGTTCCATCGACTGTGATCTTACAGAATGCCTTCTGTATGTGAGAATGCCTCATATCTCCTGGTAGATGAGTACAAAATGCCATCTATTAAGATGACATAAATAATGAAAGCCTATATTATAAACTTTTGCTACAATATTTGCATTCACACAATTCTTTTCTTTTGAGGTATTGTCTTTTGGTACTGTAAAAAGTCTTATTTTATCTCACCTGAATGTCTTTCAGAGTACAGGGGAAGGTCAATACTTCTATAAGCTTTCTTCCTCTGTAAGCCTGTAATACTCTTATGTCATTAAGGTATGTACTTAAAGACTTGATTGTTGGCTTTCATTTACTTAATATCTTGGCAAGTTTGCAGTACTGTCACAAAATCTGTTTAGTAGCAAAGCACACAACTGTTCTGGTTTTTAAGCTAGGCTTATTTATATAAATTTATTCCATAGCCTGCTCATCTTATTTTAATGGCCAGATGTTCTTTTCTCTCTACTTCTTAATAAACAAATACCCTTAAATAGCCATACATTCTCAAAGTTCTTCATTCTAATGTATTTGATATTTCCACCATTATTTATTTATTTATTTATTACTTTTTGGCTACTTTCTTCTATGAACTGTTTAGGGCACTAAAGATATTTCCAGCCTAAAAATATCCATTTGAAAGAGATGGACAGAAGTATATCAAAACCCTGCTCTCAGAAGCAGTTCACTTCAATATTTAACTGCAAGCTCACCACTTTTTCTAAAGTGAGCCTGACATCTGTTTTTGTTTACCATTTGGTAATGACATGAATTCATACTAACAGGATGAAACAAAATTTAAATATAAGTACTCCTTTAGATGCACTGGCTGGAGAACATAGCATTTTCAAGACTCTATTCATCTCCTTACAGTTTACATGAAGGCTAGATGATGGCTTAGTTACATTAAAAACAACATTTGGGTTTGCTGCTTGGTTTACAAAAACTATTCTGTGCAGAACATCTCATAAAAGAAAAGAAAAAAACAAACCAAAAGAAAACCACACACGCACACACACACAAAAAAAAACACAAAGTAAAACCTTTCCACTTCTGAAGGAGTATTTTTAACCAGTTTTAGTTCTGAATGTAAGCATTCTTTTAAAGATATGAAAATGGCTATGTTCTTTACCAAAATTAGGCTAAAATCCACTGTAAAATACGAAAACAGGTGATGTAAAAGTGAAAGATAATGAAAAGAGCAGCCTCGTGGCAGCAACCTAACTTTGTGAACCTGTTAATGCAGAAGTAGATTTGCTAAAATCTCAAATATATCAAAAATATTTCAATTCAGGACTGTAATATTAGATCTTACATTACACGTTTGTATAAACCAGTATGTATTGTCTCTTCCTCTAAATTATTTGATTCTCACATGATGCCAGCATAGGTAGAGGACTGAGGCTAACCCAGTTTTGTGAAGGTCCTCTTCCTAGCATTGTTATTTGGCCTCTGAAAAGCATACAATCATTCATATTCATGATCAGAATTAAAATACCTATATTCTAAGAGTAAGATACAAGTACTATAGTTCCATCTAAATGGCATCATCAGAAATAGTCTGTACTTAGTAAAGTCAAATTATGCAATTTTACCACTGACAACACTTGTAAAGTTCGTTATTTAAGACAACTCCTTTGCTCTGTTATAATCCTGCTCTATGTAAAATTAAAATGGCAACTGAAGCAGTAGCATCACTTTATTTAGCACTATTTTTCCTGTCCTATTTTACTTGTGCATATATGCTTGATATTTTTTAAAAGTAGTTCACAATGACATCTAGGCAGAGCTGCACTCATCTGTTCTAATCTTGCAGGACCACAACTCATTTCAAGCTTGTAAAGTGTGGTTTATACAAACCACTCATGCGCATGGCTGGCCCAGGGGCAGCAGTAGCACACAGTGCCAACTCAAAATCCTAGATTTAACAGTTTAGGCAAAATCCCAGGCACAATGGTAGCTGAGGCTGCTCAGCCTATTATACTAAATTGCTCAGTCTTTGAGGTGGGAGACTGCCAACTGTTAGGGCACTAACATACCTAATGCTTGAGTCACTCATGTGGTAAAGCCGAGAGCCACAAGATGCCATTCACTATTCCTCCTCCTTTGGAAAGGTTCTGGCTGCAATGAGAAATAAAAGGGAGGGAAGCGCAGAAATAATGAACCATACATAAAACCTGCAAGAACAATTTACTCCCATTCTAACAGTTTTTACATCATAAACAGAAGTTATTGTGTAGTGTTCTCAAAGGTGCTGATCACAGAACCCTGGGAATCAAAGTCACTGACATACTCGAAAGGTGTTATGAACCCAGTCAAAACAGAGTTTCCAAGTATCTTTTGGTGTCTGGAAATCAGATCGTATGCACTGACATACGAATTGGTACCCCTGAAATTAGTAACAATCACCAACCATAAAATCTCAGTGTTTGCTAGCTTGACTAATGAATTTGGAACCCACAATTGAGATAACTGTCGTTCAGCTCAAAAGTGACTTAGATTCAGATTCTGTTTAACTCAAACTCAGGGTGTGAGAAGGCTTCATATTGCTGATGACTAGGACTAGCAATGCAGCTATCACGATAGCACTTTTCAATGAGCAGAACATCCGGTTTGGGGCTCTCTCTAGTAAATTATTTCCTGAAAGTCTCTTAGGGGTGGTATGCAGCCCACTCATTTTGAAATGAGATAGACTATTATTATTTGATTAGTTAGCATATCATGAGATATTCCCAGGAGCCCACAGATTTCACAATTAAAGAAGCCTGTTAAAGTATGCTGGGCAATTAATACTCATACGCTTAAAAACAGGGCTGAGCTGGGACTTTAAACTCAACAGAAAATCTTACATAGAGATACACATTACCTTATATTGATCCTTATCACATATATTAAGACTTTCATCAAAAATTGGTTCATCACAATCGTAAAACTGAAGGACAAGACAGGCAGAGTGGTATGCGCAAAGTTCACAATCATCCAGAAAATATTAATCCTTTTCCTACCTCTTGCTCCAGGTTCTTTCTGTCATCCTTCTAGCAGCTCCATATTGTCTATATAAAATCTTTTTTTAATATCAACTAGCAGATATATAAACTCGTATTACTTTTTTTGCAGTTTACTGAATCTACCCTTTGTAATTACTTCTTGACATTTTCAAACAGTGAGAAGACAATTAACAAGACCCCTAATTTTACATGAATATCAAGACAGAAGAAATTAATGTCTTAGAATTCTTTTTCTCCCTTTTCGACAGCCATATTTAAGGAAAGAGAGGAGTAATATGAATATTATGCAAAAATGTAAGAGAAAGATAATGCAATCATAGAGGACCTCAAGCACTGATTTAATCCTCAACATTTTAATTACAGATTTTATAAATTAATTTTGATTCTTCCTGGAAAGTTCTTCATGGACTGTGTTCTGAGGTAATAATATCTGATATAATTTATAGTGTTAGGCAAATCCTATTACAACTCACATATGATTGCCTTCAGTGATAGTAATTACTCCCTTCCTAAATTTTGATTTACAGGTCTCATTTCAAACGAAGGCTCCAAAGCCAGGGGTAAAATGGTTCTGCCTGCCTAAGACACTAAGGAATTGCTCCTTTAGCCCTACTGAAGCAATCCTGAAATCTCCCAGGGAAGGGAGACGTTTCCAGGTAGGCTTTTAGAATTTTCTGGACTGGATTCATGAGAAAATTTTTTTCGCAATTTGATTATTCTCCAAAGCCTTGTATTGCTAAAACCAATAGCTAGATTGTGATCATAAGAAGAGCAGGACAAAAACGTTTCATGATTGAGCTTTAAGGAAATACTTAGCAGTCCTTGGTAGGGTGACCACTAAAGATCTTTCCTCTTTTGGCACTGGTAAATACCCTACAGCTTGCTTCAGTTTTAGCCCTCTTCCTGGATCTCCACAGTACTCACCAGCCTGCCACATTTTGTATGTTATTTCTGAAAAGTGAGAGTTCAGTCATATGCAGTCTTTGGCCCTTTATCTTCAAACTCCTGTTGTTACTCAGAAAACACCTGAGCTAATTCCCTGCTTACACAAATTGTCCTTTTTGTTCTCCTGCATCTAACTGATTTGAATGTAATTAACTCCATTAACTTTCATGGTTACTTTTTTTTTTCTTATTAATAAAAATGAAAAAGACTTGGACCTCTATGTACTGAAGTTAGCACTGCGGAGAAAAAGGCTAGAGAAGCCAGCTACCCTGGAAATACAGTTTGCTATTTATGACACTATCCACACACACCACCAGGGTTTCTGAGACACTCTCACTGCAGACAATACGGTATGCATTTTAATTTCTATGAACACTTGTTTTCGGAAGGATTTAGACTATCTCAATGACCACTGATTGACATAAAATTAAAGAGAGAAAGAGTAGCTTTGAAAGTGGTTGTGCATATATTTAACTTGGTGATGTACTGAGGGAATGAACAGACTGCCTCTCATGACCTGTATGGAAAGACAGCAGAATAAAAATGTGATTCTGCACTTAGCCTTTCCTTCTTAATACCTGTCACGTCCCAGATTTGCCACCTTTAGATGAATTACTGCTCCTCCCATGCATAGTGTGAATTGTTTGCTGTATCTCTGAAGCAGCTATTAAAACTGGACTAAAGTAAAATCCTGTGATTTATCCCGAGTCAGGGGTGGCATGCCTCTCTACTGCACCCAGCAGCAGAACAGAAAGACTCAGGATCTTCCGCTTTGCTTATTATTGGGAAGAAGCAAGTTAGCTCATCACTTGAGTTAGAAAAGTTTATTTCTTACCCTATGTGCAAGTATTTATTGTGGCCAACAGAAAAAGAAAGGTGTGGTCACAACACCTACTGGCTCTTAAGGGAAAATACATAATCACTCTTTTCTTCCCATATTTAGCTGGATTCATTCTCCACACAGAGATAAACGAGAATGTACCAGAATGCAGATGTCCATGAGAAAAGTCTTCCTACAGGGCAGCAAACTTACTGCCTTTTTAACAAATACAATTTTTGTGCTGATATGGTGTCTCTCTCTTTGGACTTCTGTCGTGGTTTCAGCTGGGACAGAGTTAATTTTCTTCCTAGTAGCTGATATGGTGCTGTGTTTTAGATTTAGGATGAGAATAATGCTGATAACACACTGAAGTTTTAGTTGTTGCAGAGCAGTGCTTATACAGAGCCAAGGACTTTTCAGCCTCTCACGCTGCCCCACCAGCGAGGAGGCCGGGGGTGCACAAGAAGCTGGGAGGGGAGAGGACCAGGACAGCTGACCCAGACCGACCAAAGGGATATCCCACGCCATATGGCCTCATGCTCAGCAGCAAAACTGGGAGGGTTGACCAGAGGGATGGACCACTGCTCAGGGACTGGCTAGGCATCAGTCAGCAAGTGGTGAGCAACTGCATTGTGCATCACTTGTTTTGTGTATTCTTTTATCATTATTATTATTATTATTATTTTCCCTTCTTTCTGTCCTATTAAACTGTCTTTATCTCAGCCAACAAGTATTACCTTTTTTCTGATTCTCTCCCTCATCCTATGAGGCGAGGTGAGTGAAGGCTGCGTGGTGCTTAGCTACCTGCTGGGTTAAACCACAACAACTTCCAACCATCTGAGACCATGACATTCTCTTGTAGGAGAAATGTACATTCCAATCAAAATAGTCACTTTCATGGTAAGTTTCTTTTAATCTGCATTTCAGAAACTGCAGCTCTTGAAATGACAGTCCTTACATAAATGTTTTTGAGCACAAATAATATATTTCAGTGTATTAGAAGTCAAAATGAAGTAAGGCAAGAAATTTCACAATATCTAACGTTTATAAATAGGTGAAGTTGACTGACACCTGGCTGAATTCTTTTTAAGTGACTAATCTATTTTTTCTTTACATGAAAACAGCCAAGGCAGAACAGAAGAGGGCAGGTTTCAAATTGAAAACACTGATATATATGACAGACAGGTGCTGTATGAGACTTTCTTTGAATGTTATCAAATCCTGCAGAGAACACCAAAAATTCAATGAAGAAAGGCTAGTGATTTCCCAGTGATTTCATGGGAACTCTGAGGGATCGTATCAGTTCATGTTTAAAGAAATGTTGTTCAGTCCTCTCCTAATTCTGTCTCCTGATAGATGCAACATGATTCTTACAGACCAAAAAGACAGTAAGAGCACCCCACAGGAACCCTCCTCTCCATCATCCTTACATGACTGGCAGGGTCACAGAAAGCTGCCCAGTACTGGCACAGCTCTGCTGCTGCAGACTAGGTATAAAGTACATTGGAAGTGATTTGCACAGCACACATTCAAATCCTTACTACGTGTTTAAACAATACTGTCACTTTCTCAGTATAACTTGCTAGATATGCCCTCTGACACAGTTAGTTTTTCTAAAAACCTCAAAGTGAAAAATGCAGGATGTAGCAATCCTTTCAATGTTAAAAGCTTTAGTTCTGAGCCTTTCATTAGTATACAGAAGGTGAGCCTCTAATTACTAATCTTTCACAGTGTGTAGCACCCTAGGGCTTCCAAACATCCTGGTGAAGGCAGGAAGGATATTTCAGACTTCATTTCAATTCCCTTAAACTTTTGTCAACAGCCTCATTTCAAATGGAAACTGCTCAGTGCTGCTCAGTTGCGCTGTCTCAGCTTCTAATCTAGCCCAGCCCTGAAAAAAATACTCTCATTAAAAGAGATGGGCATGAAATAGGACTCAGTTTCAAAAACCTGTAAACTACTGCAACACTGAAAGATGAATATAAACTTTTGGGTCTTTTCTATATCATGAAGACATTTGGCCATAAAAATACTTTATATATACTGTTGTTGGTAAACAGGAGGAAAATGCTGATTTGGTAGATATGTATGAGGCTTGTACAACTGCTTTCTTCTAGTCCTTTGCAGTACTGCTATACACACACACGCCCCAGGCAGATGCTTTGGGGCTTGCAAAGACCTGCAGGGAGCCTTTCTGTAAGCTTCTCCGTGCAAATTTGTGTCACCAGAAGGAAATACTTCTCAAAATTTAGCAACTCACAACACAACCGCCCATTTTGCAGACTGGAAGAAAATATTTCCAAGCTCTTTATCCCTGTGATGCGGGCAGACATCCACTTTGACCTTCTTCCTCTTACATTCTTTAAAAGTTGTGTTTTGGACATCATTACAAATGCCCTGACAGTTTAGCCTATTCTCAGGCATACTTAAAGGTAATCCTCCACAACCTAAACTTCACTGGCAAAGTGATACATGAACTACATAGGTGTAACGGATGGCCCTTCCTAGGAAAGACACCTTGGATGATTAAATGATATTTCGACTTCATTCTTAATTCAAAACTGATTATTATATGTGGAGTTACTCATGTTACACTTCCCAATTTGAAAAATGAAGATAACAAGAGATTGAAAACCTCTTCAACAATGCCAAGGAAAAGACAGAGATATTGCACTCAAACCATGGAATGCAATCTGATCTCTGTGTTTTAAACTGAGTGTTCAAAGTATCTCTTATAGTTCCTGTTGACTTCCAAAGGGAATTCTTATAATAATTCTTATAATATAATTCTTGAAATCTAATAGTACTGTAGCCATTCAGGAGAGAGAAACTGCTGTCTTGAAAGATTTACGATACAGTGCAGCTTGTTGAGCTACATCAGAAATGCATCACACCTTGTAAGGCTGGCATACTCTTTTCTTACACTTTATGAAAATCTGTTAATTATCACTGCATAATATTGCAAAACCTGAGAGTAGAATTATTTTGGACTTTTCAATTCTTTCCTTTCAGAGCCAGTTCAATATTCCACAGGTGTCTACCAAGTAAAATGATACTGGTTCAAAAAAAAAAAAAAAAAAAGTGGAGCAGTTGTTTTTCAATAGTAAAAAAGTTTTAAGTTAGAATGGACAGTCTCTAACATTGATGATCTGCATATTAAAGCACCTTTGATGCTGATGACACAAGTGAACCACAGTACACTATGCTTCATATTTAGCATTCAGGGAAAACATGATCTGTAGCAGCTCTAAAGGGTAATTCTGATCTCTAGAGAAGAGTCTCAATGATCCCATTACCATTGATCACATTTGAAGAAGTCTCAGGCATAATACATTATTAATATCACCCTTTTCTGTTTTTTAATGGCTTGAAAAGAAACAAAGGAAATTAGATAGAAATGTCTCCATTAAAATAACATAAGTGGTCAGACTAAAACCCACCAAAGACAGGAAATCCAGAATTAAAAGTTGCTACTCCCACCGAGTGTCTCCAGACATTAGCTGAACTTGTGTGCTATATTTTGCAGTATTGAGTCCTGGCATAAGTTCCAAACAAGGTGACTAAAAGATGAGTCACCTCCTTCCTGCAGGTTTATGTCCAAACCTTAATGCATTTTTTGCGTATCATACCAGTAACTGCCTTGTAGTTCTCACTCCTTTAACACGTGATTGTGCACAGGAATTTCATCTTCTATAAAGATGAAATCAGGTTAAGAGGAAAAAAATAAAAATTCTCAAGGGATTTGATGGAAAGACTGCTCAGAACACTCATCTCCCAGGCTAGACGTAATGTAAAAACACATTCAAAAATATGAAAAACAGAATATATTACTTGACAAGCCCTTTTTTTTTTTTTTTTTGAAGTAGTGGAAAAGAATTGTTACAGAACACATCTGCTATTACTATATTTAAGTCTAGTTTCAGGATCCAGAGCCAACATTCATCTCACATGATGTTAGTTCCAAATTTTCCATCAAAATATTTCATAAGTATTTTTTAAGAAGATGTAATTACCCATCTCCATACATAGACACCTTACACCATGTAGAAAACTGAGCTTGAGGTGGAGCCATAATGTAGAGGTCAGACCACCAGCTAGGAGTGAGGCATGTTGAACTGCCAGAGTGAGTGTCCTGTTCCCCTGGTTCTATGAAGCCTGCCTAGTGTGGACCAGAAGGGCAGGGGCTCTGACTGGTGTGAGTGTGAAGTGTGAGAATATAACAGAATAGAAACCTTAGAACATGAAGAATAGAAATTGCTATCCCCCAGTACAACCATCTCATCTGGCAAATAAATTTTAGATTTCATGTCACTTGGTGGTACGGTTCCCTTCTTGCGACCATCCCACCCTACATTCCCTCATGGCACCAATTCCTTATCCACAGACTTATAAGAAAAAATACCTCGTCACACCGTAAATATAGGTACAAGCTTTGGCCGTTTTCTAAGAACAATATACGTCATTTGGTATGTATGTTTTTAAAGGAAAGTTGAGTACTTCTATCACAGAGACATAAGAACAAATAGCAGAAAGCTTACGTTCACAAAACAAGAGTACATAATCAAACATATCTGACATAAATAATTACGCATAAATTTCTGTTCTAGGTACATATTATCAGAATTTCTTAAGTCATGAAGTTGTTCATGAAGAACTTCACCAACCTTTTACACATATATACATGAGAACAGCAGTGGACTACTGTCAAGGTCAAGGGAGTTCTCAAGGCACTACTATATAGGAATTCAAACACCCACACAGAAGAGCGTTGGGAATCCTGCACTGAAGCTGAATGCAACCACGCAGAATAAGTCTCTAAAGAAGACTCTACATCTCCATCTCCAAAAGCTGCAGATACATATTTAATTGGATTCTCCAGAAAATAGATACATGATGTGCTAATAAGTGAACTCACTAGTATTATTCAAGAGATGATGTTCTCATAATAGGGCATAAAAACTGATTACAGAAAGGAGGAGGCTAAGAAAATCCTACACAGTCCTCTCTAAATGCTTTTTTCCTCTCCAAAACTTAAAATAACTAGTGAGTTGCACTCAATGGTCAAACTTGTTTATTCTACCCATATTGCTCTAGATATGACTTTTTTATGACCTAAGAAGGATGGATCCCATAATATGACAAAGATTTGTAGGCTGGGTCACAAATAGGAACTGCAAAACAAACTCAAAATTTTTCATGTAGTCCATAGTAAGAGATCGCTTTGGCATCGCTAATATGTTAACTAAAAAAGTTAACTTAGCTGCCAAATCAATATAAAACAAGAGCAGAAGTACCCTTCTCCTTCTCTTTCTCTCTACCAATAGCAAACTTTCATAGTGGAAATGCCACTAGTCACTGTACCTGTGCAGTTTTTTCAGCACAGCAAAGTCTTCAGTTCTCTCTTCAAAAATGAAGCTACAGGGAAAACAATCCCCACTTTGTTGTAACAGATCTCCTTCTTTTTTAATGTGAACCCTTTAAAAGGTTACAACATAGAACTTCTGTACTAATGAATGTCTATCAATCTTTGTTATATTAAGTACAGGCAAATCTCATTTAACTTCAAACCAGCATCAATGATTTTACATTCATTTTTGACAATACCTTTTGTCTAATGAGAAGAAGCTTACATATGACATTATTTATGGATATATTTTGGTTTCATATATATATTTTTATGCACTGACATGTATTTCCACACATTTATATATATACACATATATGTATTTATATATGCATATATATGCATATTAAAGTATGGACATATATATGTATAAAAAATCAAAGAAATGCAGTTGCCAAAGTTTTCTTTCAGAAAGCAACAGCAAAAACAGCAGGGGGCAAGCAGCAGCAAAGAAACAAAGAGCTTTCAAGTGAATAGCATAAAAAGGTCCCAAATACATTAGAAACAGATCTAGGTAACAGCCTTTCAGCATTAGGGAAATATATTGTTATCTTGCTTTTTAGAAGTGCATCTCCAAGCAGTTAATATCAATTACCATAAGCAGGTAAAATTCCTGTTCCGTCTATGTACTTTTCTGAAGCAGCTTTCATTCTTTATGGGAGATGTTTCTATTTTTACTGCGTTCACAATAAAAGTACGAAAGAGGAATTTGTTCCATCATATTCATGTTGTTTTTGAAGATGTGATTCAAAACCAAACACTTTTAATGACAGGTATATTTATATTTGTTCCATGTATACTAAACTAAATACTACAAATAACAGGTATTTCCTTCAAAAAAAACCAAAAATTTCTAGACAGATGAATTCCAGCATGCATTATAAAAGTATACAGAGCCATTGAAATCCAGTTACCAAAGAAGATTATACAGTGATTTGTACCAGTGTTTCTTTCAAACAATCTTTAAAAAAAAAAAAAGAAAAAAAAGAAACAACAACAACAACCACCACCACCACCATAAAGTATCTCAAAACAGGGCTAGTTGCCTCCTAATAAATCCTAAATCTTTTTGCTGTGCTTTTCTCAGCTGTTGCCAAGGCTGACTAGTTTATAGTATTGTTGCTTGTGGTATATGACAATCTGTTGCTAGTCAGTCTGGTATAGAGGCAGAACTACAGGCTCGGCTATATATAAGACCTACTGGTAGCTGTGGAAATAGCTCAGGAAAAGCAGCTTTACATCTCTCACGATAAGAGAAAGGAAGAAAGAGGGGGATAAGTGGAACAGACTTCAAGCGTCTAAGTGTCTTCTTCAGGCTCTGGAAAGATGTTATCAATCAAAAGAGAAAGAACTATTCTGCTCTAGGCAGCTAGACTCTGAACAGTAGCTCACACATTAATATGGAAGGTTTTCACCCTTCTCTACTTCTTTATTTCTCTTCCACCCAACCACAGAATTTTGAATAACCATTTCTGTTCATACTAGAGTTGAAGGACAGCTCTGCTAGTAAGTTGTAAACCCCTTTTTGTTTAGGTAGACTAAAGACTAAAGGTAGACTGATTAAAGTACTTGAAGTCCACACATCTATCTGGATTTTCCCAACATTTGATATTTGCTCTGGAGTTCAGTAAGATTAACATTTTGAGGTCAAAGTCATTCAAGCCCTCAGAAAGTAATGCTTATAGTAAAATCCATGCCATTCTTTACACTGACAGATGTTAACTACTCCCATTCTACAACCTCAGGTACCATATCAGAACTATAATCTTTTGTAAGAAGGTCTTGATCACTCAACATTTACCCAATTCTTTTTAAATATTGAAAATCATGCTTTAACAGAAATTCACTTTCTTAGATAATATCTATGGTCTAGGCAAACAGTGCTTTCCGACCCTCCTATTGCCAAAGTGGTTCTTGTTTGTTTATGAGGAACTTCAGAGATTTTTCAAAAACTCTAAATTACACACACACATGCAAGAGTGGAGAGCTGTAGGGTACTGCTCCACAGAAGCTTAAAATAATCCAAGTCAGAGACGGCCCCCACCACGAAGCCCCAGCCCTGTCCTACTCCTGACACCAGTATGTAGGCAAGTGGACCATTAACTGGTTCAGAGAGCTGAAAAAAAGTGATTGGAGAAGGCAGTTAGCTGTCCGAGCTAGTTACTATTAACAGCCATGAGTTGAGATGGGTTTCTGTCCTGTTTAGAGCCCCCCTCCAGTTCTAATAACAATTACAAGAGTAATTGTACTCTTGTACAACAATTGTGCAAGACTGCTGGAGCCTGGAACAGACTATTGACCTTTGCCTAGACATTTGGGGGATACAGAGCTTGTGCTACTTTAATGAAATACAGGGACAGTAGCCTGGACCAGTGGTCAGAAACAATCAAGTAATGAGAACACCTTTGCAGCTATCTTCCAGGCTATCTTTGTAAACTCTTCAGGCAATTTTATGGTTGAGAATAGGTCCAAAAAACTACAAGAGGAATAAATGAAGACAGCGACGCATTATAAGATGAGAGAATGAATCCAGATGGCTGAAAACATGGATAGGGAAAGTTCCACCTTGTTCTGTTTATTTCAACTAAAATTCTTCCATTCCCAGCATATCAGTGAATTGAGAAAATGTCTGAATAAAATTCGTATTTGTACTGCACTTCTGAAATGTATAGGGAAAGCATTTGATGCTCAGATATTGGGTTTCAATTAATTTCATTTAAAATTCAGTTAAAAAGATGGACAAGTTGAAAAGATTAGGTATGAATATACATCTGAACTTTTTCCAAGTCCCTTTTCCTAAAGTGCCTGTAACCAGAGGTTTCCCCAGGACTAACTTCTTGAGCATCCCTTCCCTCACATTCTCTGTCAAATCCCTGTTCAAAACCCCCAAAAGCAAAGCAAAACCACAGAGACATAGCTATGAGTTCCCTGCCATCAAATTCTAAGGTGTCTCTACAGTATTGTTACATAACACATACTACAAGCACTTGTTAAACTCACAATGGAACTGGTTTTAATTGAGTAAATTGAGAGCAATTTCACAAGAGCCTTTGTATTACCATTTAAAACTCTGCATTGGCAAAAAGGCTTCTGGACCTTGTAGTGACTTAAATTTTCCAAACAAGGGCATACAGTTCATCAGTCTAAATGTAAAAAGTTTGCCTGGGTGATTTTATTTCCCTTGACATTTTTCCTATTTTCTTGATGGAAGACAGCTTCATTGCTATGCTGATAAAAGAGCAGGAAAGCTATATGATACTGCCACCTCCATCAAAAATCACTTCCTCGTCAAAAATCTATATATTACTGTCGTAGCTGAAGAAGGCTTTGGTGTAGATTCAACGAAGTGCTACTGGGAAACTATATGTGCTTGCATTAGGGCTTTTCTCTCAGTCAGGGAACCTTTTTTTGTGTTTGCTATACTTGTCAACTGTTTAGTGGGCAGGCTGGTGGGAAAACTGAAGCTTTGAGAAGCCTGTTTTCAAGGTAATTAAAAGTAAAGATTTTTCCTCTTGTTTTTTTGATACCCCAGGATTTTTGCTCTTGAGCAGAAACTCCCTATTGAAGCGAACGCAGCTTTCAAGAATGACATCTTCAGTCAGTACAGCTGCACTTGTGCAGCAGTGATTTTATTATGCAGTGCTGTGTTTAGCCAACTGAGAATGAGAAGACAATTAAAATAAAGCTCTTGTAGAGTACCTGCATTGAGGCAGACATATTATGCGTTTATAAGAGATAATATGCCTCTGAGAAAGAAAGGGCAAAATTCAGCTAAGATGTAGGCTCTTTTGAAAAATACCCATCACCAGATAAACTATGCCTACGTATACCAGAGCTGTTGTCATCTAAATAATTCTACAGTAAGTCGTGACAATTAAACAGAATTTCTGTGGCAGGAGAACACAGAAGGGAGACAATTTCACAATTTTTCTTTTTTTTGAAAGAATCTTTTAAAAAGGCCTACTTTCTATGATGCTACCATTTCTAGCTGGATCTATTACCAACACATATCTTGCTGAGATAGTGGGAAAACAGGGCTTTTATTTTTTAATTAAAAAGACTTGAAAAAATTCTCAAGCAATCTGAACTTAAAATGTTGACAAAGGGGGAAATCAGAAGTTCTTATCTTTACCCTGTACAGCTCTTCCCAGGTTTTCCTTGGATGCATTCTCTTCTTTCTACCTCCTCCCCCCGAGCGGCGCAGGGGAATGGGGAAGGGGGGTTGCGGTCAGTCCATATCGCTGTGTCTCTGCCACTCCTTCATGGTTGCTCTCTGTTCCCCTGCTCCAACGTGGGGTCCCTCCCACGGGATGCCGTCCTTCCCGAACGGGTCCTGCGTGGGCTTCCCACAGGCTGCAGCTCTTCAAGAGCTGCTCCAATATGGGTCCGTACCACGGGGTCCATCCTTCAGGAGCATACTGCTCCAGCATGGGTCCCCCACGGGTGGCAGCTCCCACCGGATCACCTGCTCCTGCGTGGGCTCCTTTCCACGGGCTACAGGTCCGGCCCGGAGCCTGCTCCTGCGGGGGCTCTCCATGGGCTGCAGCCTCCTTCAGGCCAGATCTACCTGCTCCACCGTGGGCTCCTCCACGGGCTGCAGCGTGGAGATCTGCTCCGCCGTGGTACCCCATGGGCTGCAGGAGGACAGCCTGCTCCACCATGGTCCTCACCACAGGCCGCAGGGGAACTTCTGCTCCGGCGCCTGGAGCACCTCCTCCCCCTCCTTCTTCACTGACCTTGGTGTCTGCAGGGCTGTTCCTCACTCCTCTCACTCCCAGCTGCTGTTGCGCAGCAGTTTTTTCCCCTTCTTAAATATGCTCTCACAGAGGCGCAAACAACATCGCTCATTGGTTCAGGTCTGGCCAGCGGTGCGTCCCCTTTGGAGCCGGCTGGAGCTGGCTCTTATCTGACATAGGGCAGCTTCTGGAATCTTCTCACAGAAGCCACCCCTGTGGCCCCCCTGCTACCAAACCTTTACCACGTAAACCCAATACAATATCCTTTCCACTTTTTTTCTTATATTCAGTGAACAACAAAAAAAAGAAAAGTAGGTGTTAAAAGAAGGAAAAAAGCAAAAAAGATGATTGTAGACAAACCAGTATGTTTCTGTTCATGCGTTCTCTTGAGAAATCAGAAGATACAGTGAAACGCGCTGATATCAGGCAAGTAAAGTAAAGGCTCTAGCAAGGCCTTAATAAGGCATAATAGCTGTCAGCATAATCTATCACTGTTCAGAGCCCAACTTTCAACCAGCGAAGAAAAGGAAAAACTCCACTGAAATGAGTTGCATCTGTTTAGAGGAATATGATTATGCTCCATGAAATATGACTGCAAATCTTCTAGTAACTCACCCTTCCACTCTTCTACCAAAACATGTAAGAGTGAAAATCCAGTGGTTAAGCAATTAATAGTCAGCTCCAAATTTTCATCATTTGTAACTTCAGGAAATGAGGTCAAGAACAAATTATTTAAATTCAAAGATTAATTTTCAAACATGGCTCTCAAAATTTTAGTGAGCACCAACTATGACACTCAGAGGTCAGTTTACAGGCTTAATGATCACAGACAGTATGCTCAAATGCTAGAATGAAAAACCATTTTAGGCTCCATTTGGGGTTTTGAGTAGGACTGTACGAAACTGAGAATTTACTGATTATGGGATACACTGACATATTTGTATTTCCTTTGAAAACTGAGGAAAAGTATGTTTAGTATTTTCAGCTAGGCTTCAGATACATAAAATAGCCACAGAAAAGTTTCATTTTTAAAATTCATGCCATAATTTAAACTTTCTTTTTTTCTTAAGTATCAAGTCATTTCATACCAACATAAATAGGAACACTGAATTAAAGGTCAAGTTAGTTCATTACAGCCATCCATTCAGAGCAGGAAGAAGGGAGTATCTTTCAAACATCTTTCAAAATATCTTTCAAGACATTCTGTACTGCAGCTGCCCTTTGTTGAACTTGATCAGGTTTTGTTAGATTTATAGAAGTAGTAGGCTATTTTTGGAGTTTGCCTGAGATAAATAAAGTAGGTTATTGCTATGCAGATCTACAGAAACTTACTACTTAGAAAAGCTTGGTTAGAGAAAAATAACAAAACGATTCTAGCATTTTTCTGTTAAACTCTGTTTTGGTCAATAAGTCTTCTATTATTCAAGTAAAACTAGCAACATACACACAGTGATGCAACATTAAGTTCCAATGTAAATTTGGTGTAAATGTACATGCACCATGTGTATGAATTATATGCATTAAGAATTAGGCATATTAGTGTTTTAAAGAAGTTAACAAACATAGATAGCAAATGCTTAGAAGATGAGCATAAGAAGTAAATAATGTAGGAAATGTACAGAGGTGATTCCAGGAACTACTTTCCTCAGGAATCATACTGAGAGCAGGCTTTCTGACAGAGTCAGGTTAATGCAAACTAGCAGGTTAGTGCACCCATAGATTTACATGAGTAAATACATATTTATGAGTGAAAATCTAAACTGATGCTGGGAGTTCTTCCTGAAATAAAGCTCTTATTTCTAGTATTTTCAGAGTGACTAGATAGAAATAAACATAATAAAAATAACAGCATTAACAACTCAGATTTAATTCCAAAGTAATCTGCAAAGAGTCATAATGGCTTTTAAGATAAGTTGAATATAAAATTAAATACTAGAATATGTGTAGTAATATATTATGCATACATTCCATATGCATACTATACATAAGAACTCATGCAAGAGCTTCATTTTTTTTTTAATATATTTTCAAAGTCTATATAAAACAATATATTGAAACTTAAAAAAATATGGTAGGAAAATGACGAAATTCAGAAAATGACACTTCACACTGAAAAATGCACATACCTTTGTAACCAGTTCAAATGCTAAATCCATTTAAAATGTTAGCTTTCATCTCTTAATCACTCCACTGTCATAAAGCTTCTGACACTCAGGAATATATTACATATGCGTGGAAAACATTTGGATACTGGAGTGACGATGTTAAGATGAGAAGAGAATGAGATAAACAACATCCTGTGTTTCAGCACCAGTGTAAAAGAAAATGTGCACTTTCAGCAAGAGTCACTTAACAGTTGGGTAAATCTCAGTTAATGTTTTAAGGACAAAAGTGTACAACTAATTACTGACAAAAATCTTAATAAGGGATTTAATACTCAAAGTATCTTACAGTTGTTTCAGTATTAGTGATTTTGACTGCATATTGTATTTGTAGCAATTTGGGGCTATATCCTCAGGCACAAAAAACTGCTGTAGCTTCATGGAAATCCACAAATATCCTCAGACCAACCTGTCCTAATAGTTGAGTGTAAAATTTCAGCATATAAGCCTCTATTAAAAAGCTTGACTTTCAGAGACACCGAATACAGGCAAACCATACTGCAATAAAAAAGATCAGGTAAACAAACTTTAATACTATATTATAAGGTACTATATGCTATCTCTAACTCCATGTTACAGTTGACCTGAATCTGATGCTAGCATTATAATATAATATTAAAGAGTTCAGTTGTCTCAACAAGGGACTTGCACGAAACACAAAAACTTGCACAAAAAGCATACTTGCACAAAAACTGCTCTGTCCCTATTCTTTACATACTGTTAATCTTTGTCTTAGGACCAGCCGTTAAACTTGCAGTTAACTCTATAGTTAACGACACTTTCTCTAAGAAGACTACTTTGTGCTTCCACATGGTGCTAGACTTAGATGATTTGTCTGAGAAGTAGCAAGGAATCCTGTAATTAATGACTATTGGCAGAGGCAAAAACCTAGAATTCTTAAATCCAAGCTTTTACTTTATTACAGATTGGAATAATAATTCTCAGCTACGTTAACAGTTTTCATCAAACAAAATGCAATGCAGCTTTTCATGGAATCTAGGATTTTCAGTCCTAATGTTTAACATTCAACTTCTTTCTTCCCAGCTCCCAAATACAATCCTCCACTACAGGTACATTTAACCTCAAATCATCCCAATCTACTACACACTCTGTGAGGCACCTCTGTTCCTTTATAATTCATTTCAATTCAAGCTGCATTGGTCAAACAGGACAGTCACTGTCCACAGCAGAGATTTTCCTATATATCCATTTTAATTCCTACGCAGTGAAGTATGAATTACAAGCATTCTAGAGAGCTCATGCAGCTGTAGAGTGTGGGCAGCCTGATGGGTCCCTGATTTGGGACTGGTACAACATGCCCAGATACTGTACATATCCATAAATCTTAGTATGCTTCAAGGGCTTGGAGTAAGTTCAGGGTGGAGGATATAATTCAAAGATTTTGTGGCCACATACTAAGAAGTCTGTACAGAACATCTAATAAATGAGTATTTCCAAAAGTCTAAAAATGTCAAGGGATAAAGGAAACAACGAAGAGTGTATTTCTGAGACAAATACCTGTCTCTCCTGAATACCAATTCCCTGTTGCAAAAAACAGCAGTGCCTAGCCTTCTCAAAGGATAAGTGACCAGTGTGTTCTTTCTGTTTCAACCATGGCAAAGAACACTTTATTTCTTTCCCTTAATCTTGTAAACATGCAGAACTTTTTAGACCACATTCTGAAAACAAAATACAAATAAAAGATTTCCTTGACCTTGATATGTGGTATGGAGAATTGTAATCCAAATTGTTAGGTTTTTGCAAAGTTAGGATAGATGAAAGTTGACGTTAATAATGAACCGGTGATTGCCAATTCTCCTGATAGTAATGCAGTTAATGCAGTTAACAAACATTTCATACTCTACAAATTGGTAAGCAAGATTATGTTTTGATATTTAAATCAATACTCATTTTGGTTTTCAGTACATTTTTAGTTTTGCAAGTGCCTAAATGTATCTGGGATCTGCAGACAAAAGCAGCTGTACATTAAGAGGCATGTGCTGCAATCTAGGTAGAGATATAGGTGGAGTTTGGAGCTTCATCTGAAACTCCCTATTCAAGCAATATTCCTAATGCCATACACTGTTGCATTTGAATGTTGTTAGTGTTCTAACATTAGTTGATTAGTCTTTCCTTGTGCACCTAAAATAATGAAAATATCTCAAAATACATTTTCACAGTAGAGATTGTACTAAATGGAGAAAAAATGGCACAGTATCAGTTCATTCTAACAAATGGCAAAGGAGAGAAAATAGCTATTTTGGATGTCTTAATTATATAAAAAAATTATTAAGTATTTATAACAAATATTTAATAAATCTTATCTAAATTTTTACACCGTAAACTTACAAATATATATCCATCATATATATACATCATATTTGTATGTCTACGTTTTATAGACATAAATACACATGCACTCCTCTGGGGACAAATCAGATATTTCTAAGTAGGGACAAATATAAAATGACCTACCATCTAGAAATACACTAACAAAGAAAACATGGTAGTAACTTGCTCTACGGGCAGCTACATTTAGCTTTGCCTGATACCACAGTTAAATCAGACTCCCCCAGCAGGAGAGCATGCCCTTCTCCAGCCACAGAGTCTTGAGGATACATCTCCGTGGGTATATTACATGGCATAATGCTCTAGCTGAGCTTGCTGTAATTATCCCTCCTGAGGAACAGGATATATTAGCCTGAGAAAACTACACCATTAATGTTTTTGCTGTGCTACCACTATTCACCTTTGAGAAAGGCTATGGGGCTTCAGAAACTGAGGGTGGGGAACTCATGTCCACATTCTGCTATGATAGTAACGGTGCCTGTCAGGGAAACTTGTCAGATTGATCCCTTCCAGGAGCAGGGCAATGCCTGAAGCTCACACACTAGAAGTGACAGAAGTACTGAGAAGCTAGTTATTTGCCCAGGAGCTAGAAGTGGGCCCAGAGGAAAGAAAGTGTATATATATGTATATATACCATAAAATAAACAATAAGGAAAACATAATATTGGCCCAAGTTTCCTTTCAAAGGAGGCCAATAAGATTTAGAAGATGTGACCCTATGAGAAACTCAATCAGAACCAAAAAAGTTACAGACAAGTTACTAATTCTAGCAGAGCCAGTATCTCAGCAGTTTTTTTACCAAGATGCACCCTGATGAAGCTTTTGGATAATATGGTCTGGTGTTCTGATACAGTTCTACATACCTTAAAGCCTCCTACACCAGTAGAAATAACCCAGCATATAAAAAAAAACAATAGCCTTCTGCTGGGTTAGCAAAGGGAATTGGCTCAAAAATGGTCCAACAAGCATCAAGGCCAGCATAAAGGGAGGGGTGGGAGGAAATGGATTTCCCCTTTCAGTAGGCTCAGCCATAACATGTAACTTTACTCTGAAAGTACCAATTTTTTGCTCTAAAACTTAGTTCAGAGACAGGTTCCTGACATCCAGTCACTAGAGTAGTATATTCAGCTGCAGTAGGCACAAGTTAATAATGGGAATACCTACTCACTGACTGAGGCTGAAAGGAAGGAATTGTATTTGGCATTTGGCAAGAACACCAAGCTGAATATCTGATTTTACAGAAACACCGGGCAATGTAGAAGCTGCACAAATGTTACTCTGTGTCATCTGAAAAAACATAAAGCAGAGACAGTTTCCTTTAATATTATGCTATTAGTAACTATGAAAGAACAAGAGCTGTTGTGGCTGCATCCTGATTAAAGTCCTGACGCTACTTCGGTATTCTCACAAAGGTGTTCTCAATTTTTCTGACCACCTAGCCACCCACATCTTCGTATTCTCCTAAACTTCCCTAAGCGTCTGTAGACCAAAGTATCAGCTCTGTCTGCCTTATTTTAATGACTGATGGAGGCCCGTCCCAATCTCAACCATTCTGTGCTTCTGTGATTTTAGTTTACTTCCTGCACAAAGAATATCTGTAATCTTCTCATGAAAATGGGACTTTTGGGACCATGGTTTTTCCCCCTGAAGTGGAACCTGCTGCTTCCTCTGGAACTCCTGGTTCTTGCAAATCTCTGGCATTGCTGATGTAATACAAGTAGGAACCTAGAAGATTTTTTTTTTCTGCACAGTGTTTTGAAAGTTTGGATTTGATGTTAGCATCTCTCCTCTGATGCAGAAAACTCACCTTTCGTTTCTTTAATTGTGGATGATTTGTATTATAACACTGGTTGCCTTGGTAAGAGTTGGTGTCCCACACTATTAAGCTATCGACCTCAGCAAATGTCTATAGTGTTAGGAATTTCCAACTGTTTACCACTTCTAATAAACATAGGTATTAAACCTTATCACCTGAGGGCAAATTAGACAGGAAGAGACATACACACTTGTACGACCAGACTGCATCTTTGCAAACTGTGTATAACATATATGTAGTATATACCATAATGTGAAATGCATATAGGTTGCTACAATTTCTGTCCAAGATTTTGTTGTTCATAAGCATTACGACAAAAAAAAAATCTGTTACATTAGCATCGGGATTACTATTATTCTCCAGCAACGTAAGTCAGATGCAGAGTTCCTTTAAATATACTGTCCTGTATTTGTTTTCCTGCTTTACAACAACCTGAAATGTGTTCACATGGTAAAGCTTATTCAGGGATAATGCAAAATAAATGCATTTTCATAAAAGATCCATTTCAGTCTGTATACAGGTGTACTGAAGAAAGGCTGCGCATATTAAAACTCCAAGTAAAAATCATCTGAGAAAAAATATTGCTATCCAAGCACTTTCTCCTGTTTCCAAAACTAACTGAATCTGCAGATGCACAGGGTACTTAACAAGAACTACAGATAATGTATGCGTTATTCCTTTTACTCGTTCTTTCCTCCCATAGCTCTCAGCATAAAGGTCTGATACTATATGTAAGAATGAGAGAGAAGAAAGAACTTTACAAATTGTGCCAAATAACACTAATCCATTGAAAAGGACATAAATTAATCCTTTCTTTTCTGGGACTGAAAGCTAGGTATCAGTGAGCAAGTATTCTAGGAGCTCTTATTTCATTTCTGAATGGAGAAACCTTCATTAATTTGGACCATTAATTGTAGAGATTCATTACCGGCATATTTTCATCACTATAGTTTCCTTTAAAGTATTCTTAATTAAATGCTTCTATTTTCACACAGGCCGGTATCAGAATTAACTTGGGCAGCTTTACAAAAGCAGTGCTATAAAAAAAGGCAGATGAATGAGCCGTATGCTTATAATAAAATACTATGATTTACTAATAATGCTAAGCACTCTTCAGTATCAGGCACTACATAATAAAGGCTCTATATGTTTCTTGTTTTCTATGCAGTGACAATTTTGCCCTTCAAGAACAAATTTGTGCACCTGTGGAATCCTGTCATAAAAGCAGGCTGATTTGTCTATTGGGTGATAAATGTTAGTTTCAGGTGGTTTTGCCCCTGCTCTATTTTCCTTCCAAACTCACACAGAATTCCCAGTGACATTAAGGGAACCCACAATGTGTGCAATATGGAGACGTAAAAGGACTCCTGCAGTGTTAAAGTAAGATACCTAGGAAAATCTGTTTGAGCTACATGTGAATTATCTACGAGGTGCAACCACTCATAAAATATGACATAAATAACGGGAAAACAATGCTGGCAAATGTGACACAACACTTACACATACTCCCAAAAAACGCACAACTTCAGGATTCTGAGATATAAGCCTAATGTAGTTAATTGGACTCAAATCCTGTGGCCAAATGATCTACAACTTCTTCTTCCCTACTCTCTGGACCTTTCCTTGAATGCCTTTGTTTAGGATAAACAAAAAGGCATTCAGATCTTACTGACAGACATTTCATACAAAAGTAATGACTGTAGGTAGATACATCACTAAACTTTTTAGTACACTCACCTTCACTATATATCTGTTGTTTTCCCTTTCATAATTTAAATGATAAACCCAGTTTTCAATTAAGAGAAGATATTATTAAAACTTTGTCTCATTTATATCACTTCCACTAGTTTACTTTCAAACCTAATTTCAAATTCATAGTTTTATATTTAAATTAGAGAAATATATTCTCACTGAAAATACCTTTGACACTTCAATGCAATATATTTTATTTCTTTCCTCTGATAGGTAGAGTAACACATTTGTAGGTATTAGTTTATTACTTGAATAAAACTAAATACCTTTTTCAAATCTAGTTCCCTACAGTGTTACTGTCAAATCACACTGGTAAAAGTCCATTGAAATTAACTGCAGCTGTGCAAATGCTCCAATGTGTTGGTATTTGGAGCTGCCTGTAGTAGCCCATTTCTAATTAGTATAGTTTTTAAGATAAGGGTTCAGTGGTATCAATGACTTAATCACAACCTTAACATTAGGAAAAGGTTCTTCACCGAGAGGGTGGTTGGGCACTGGAGCAGGCTCCCCAGAGCAGTGGGTCACAGCACCGAGCCTGCTGGAGTTCAGAAGCATTTGGACAATGCTTGCAGACATATGGTCTGATTTTGGGGTGGTCCTGTGCAGAGCCAGGACTTGGACTTGATGATCCTTGTGGGTCCCTTTCAACCTGGGATATTCTATGATTCCATGATTAATTATATCTAAAGCTGTTAGTTGAGCAGCCTCCACTTCAGTTTTGATCAAATACTTTCCCTTGACAGAATTAAATGAGAGACCAAAGAGGCTCACCCAACTTTAACTGCATTTCATAGCCAGAAATATGCAGTTTGTTCTTACTGTAAGCTAGACCGCATAGAACAATCGGTCCTGAAACAAAGAAGACTGGCAGAAANCATTTTAAGAGTTTTGTTTTGTTTCACCTTTGTGAAATAATGTTTCACAATGCTTTATTCCTTTTAGCACAAATGTCCTTAAATGTCACTGGCTCATTAATGCAAGTATACTTACTTCCGCTTATAATTATAGGTTACTTATGATTAATGTGCATTTTTGAAATGGTACCTGTTCCACTGAGGATTATTAAAAATGGATAATTAGAAGCATCTCTTTGAGAAGAGGAATTAACATTCTAATACTTAACCTACATACATATTTGCACATAATAATCACATATTTTAAATGAACAATTCCAAATTGTTTGGAATGCAATTTAAGGGAAGTCTAGGTTTCCCAATCCTTCCTATCACGTAATGGCAAAAAAAAATTTCAAATATAAAAATATAAAAAGGAGAAGAAAAACCAAACAATATACAATATATCAAGATACAGTATAGGAACTAGTGTATTTTAATATTACTGAACCTTTGATCAAAACCCAGGTCTCAGTCCTGGAGGATGTGACCACTTTGGTCTCACAAAGCCATGTACTGCTATGGGACATCCCTGTGGTCTCAGTGCAGTGGGATGCATAATGTGTCCTTACATAGGCAAAGAAAATATACCATCACAGGATGCAATGCTTTTATTTTAAAAGAAAAGAGAAAACCATAACTTTCCCATGAGACAAGATGATGTATGACTTGCTCTGCAACAATAGTCACTTTGTGCTACCTTACAGAACGTATGAAACTTGAGAATACTTATTATGAATAGAGCATTTCCAAAGATTTCATCTGACAGCTGGATGAGGCCAATCACTAGCGATGTGCAGTTTTCATTACCTGAAGTTCTTACTTAACCTGTTTATCTGTGTTTATTTGATACATACAACCAATCTGAATTGGTGGAATGCTAATGAAACTACTGGCAGCTTCCCAGACCACTGGGCTATACGTGCAACATTTTAATTCTGATAGCACATTCATTCTTCTCACAATATGATTTTAGTGATCCATATTTCTCTCTTGTATTGACAGAGTTGTTTATGGCACTCCTTAGGTATAGGCCTTGGGTTCCATTCTACATTTATCTACTCCCATTAAGTGGTGTCATTAAAGACATTTCGACAGCTCTCTCAGCACTCTATGAATGTTTGTGACATTAAAGCTTGAATGTCTTCAAATTTCCTACAGCTAGATGTTGACAAGCTTGAATTCTTATTTATTGGCTCCCCGCAGTAACAAACTGCATGTTCATCTTTGACAGTTCCTTTCACAATGAACTTTATCCACAAAGGGCTGCTGTTCTGAAAACACAGTTGAATAAATCTATCCATTTCAAGGGCCAAAATTATTTCAGCAGTAACAGTATATATATAATATGAAAATCTAATACTGAATCACATGTACTCATTTCTATCAAGCCAGTTACATGTAAAAAACAGCTTTTGTTGCTTTTGATTAAGGGATTGATACGGGATGAAGGGAGAAGTATGTACTCTGTAAGATTTGCTGAAATTTTATCCTCATTTCCAGCTCCACTAAAAGACAAGGTTCCCAGAGTCATAAATTTCAGATGCAGATCAGGATTTTATATCACTGTTCAAATTCTACATATTTCACGTACAGAAAACTCAGAACTTTTAAAACGAATTAATTTGCTTGTTACTTCCTTTTAGGTACATTCCATTAAATGTTTACTAAACAAATGCAGCCAAGAAACGGAGCTCTTGTAGGTGTTTTCTCATTTTCCATTAAGCTGAACATCTGAAACAATACAGAGTATTGTTCAGCAGAGTAGTAATTTATTTTACTCATCTGATGGAGAGAAAAAAGGTTCATCTAAGACATTAGTCTCAACTAATAATTATATTAACAAAAAGAAATAAAAGAAAGGCCAAGCAGTCATAAATCCAGAATCTCAGTATCGAGTTAAGCCAATACATAAAGTCAACAAATACAAAAACATAAATGTACCCTAAGCATGTCTTCAGGGAATACCATAGACAGAATACTGGAAATATTTGTTTAGACAGAACCTACAAATTCTATATAGACAAAAATATACAAATTTAACAGTCTTATAGTCTCTACCATATACTCAAAATGTCCAAACACAGACTAAAAGAGACAGATAATCAAATGATAATGCAAAAACTTTGTTCTATATTCATTCATCTTTCAATCATGGTTGACATAAAGATCTTTGTCTCCTGTGCCTACCCATCTCCTTACACCTTGTGCTGGTGTACTCAATATTCAATCCTGGGTAACAATTTACAGTGGAAATACAAATCATTAAACCTACAGATGGCAAAGGCACGAAACAAGCCACCCAGAACCCAGAATAAATAATTCACAAAAGCCATAAGGCTAAGATAGGAATGTGTTCTCTTTATTTGCTGTGCTGAAATGCTTTTCCAAATGTTTAGAAATATGTATTTACAAACAAGAGTGAAGTGACTTCACTCTGGAAGTCATTTTTCCCCTGGTATCAGCAGGATAACATTGATTTATTTGGGGACAAGTTCAAGCCCAGCATTTGTTCTTTGTAGACTGCCTCTCTAAAGGTGAAACTCATAGTTCAAATCTTATACACCAAATAAATTCCACTTAAATCTACTTTGATGGCTTAATTGGGGTGTATGGCTTGTGTTGGCCTCCTGCAGCGTGTTGGATTTCACTCTATATTATTTGACCTTATTGTGAGAATAGTGTTGCATCTTTTACTGTTTGTTTTATTCATGATCCTGAGGTGAATACAATAAATAAAAGCTTGAAAAAGCATTCTTGAAGCAATTCCACTGTTAGAGAAAAACACTGTTTACCTTACTCCTGGGTAAGCAATGGGACTTCAAGCACCAGCGGTGCTCTGGTTAACTGCTCATTCTAGATACATGGTTTGACTTCATTTATGATTTTACAATTGCCCTCAAAATCCCAGTCACAGTTATTAATGTGCCGTGAGGCACATACAGTACAGAATACACAGAATACTCATAAAGGGGATTTTTCTCTTTACCAAACTATTCTGCCTATATGATGTGAAATGGTCACACCTAAATCAAGCAGAGGAACTATTTCCTTCCTGATGACTGAGTAGGATTTTCAGATATATATACAAAGCGCATATTTGTGCTACACTTGCTCCATCAGCATATACCCTTTGCTTGTTCTACCTATGCTCCAATAACCTGCCAAGTGAACCAGTGTGCATCTAGAAATCACATTGCTTCATTACCGCACTACTTTTCTCGCATTAATAAAGACCAGTGTTACCAACAGAGGCTTGTTTTCTGGAACTAGCGTCATATTAATAGGTTTACAAGTGTTTCAGATACAGCTCACTCAGCTGCATCTTGGAGTGCTTTTAACCTTTCCACCCTTAAGTTTTTAAGCATGCCTAGTGAGAGGAGGTAAGTAAAGGGACACCGTGGTGTTGGGATGGAAACGGCATCCACCTCCTGTTGGCACAAACCTCTCACCCGGATGGCTCCATGCTGGTGAGTTCTTTCCCTGCAACTCACTATTCCCCCCAGCACTGCAGAATTGCACACTGCTTCTCTGCACAGAGCCTGCAGCTCCTGCAATGCCTACTGCTTCCACAGCAGCCTCAGCTGCAGCCACGCCATGCAGGCAGAATCAGGCAAGCTTTAGAGAGAAGAGCAAGGAAGGCAGGGGCCCTTGGATGTCCCTGGGCCACAGCAGAGAAATGCAGTGGTCTGGGTGTCCACACACATGAGGTATTTAAACACAGGGAAGATTTGTTACTGAAATACCACCATGGCTTTTGATTAGTAGGATATGAATCAAAAGCTCAACTCAAGAAAAAGCCTGCTTTCAGAGAGAAATGAGTGAGCTCACATACATCAAAAAAATGCTATATTAATCTATAAAGTTCATGCTTCCAACATGTCTTCCACTGTGCAAGAAGAAGCAATTGTACAGAGCCATACTGCAGATGTGCTGCGCAGATTTGAAATAAAAATTCCCTATAATCCCAACATTACCCTCAACTCCATTGACCATGGATTGAGGGTCCTTTAACACCAATCCAAATACAGCAAAGAAATAAATATCATTTTGGAAACCAAATGTGACATATTCTTTACATAAGCAATGCAGCAAATGGCTACCAAAACTAAATTTGAAGCTACTTCTCTTGGTAATACGTACCACCTGCAGCCCCATACAGACACTCTGTAGGGAAAGCATAAGCTTGAAGGAGGAGTAAGAAAGGCTTAAAGTCCCTTGATAAAACTATGCTCATAAAACAAACACACTCCTGCCCTTTAAAGGAAATGACAGCCCATGACCTCATGTTCCAGGAGCTTTTTGTGTCTATAACATTTTTTAGGATACAGATAGTAAGTCTAGAGCAAAATGTCAGCCATACATACACTTTAACAGTTTAAGGAGAAGAATTAGATTAAGAAGAAAAAGAAGACAAATCCCCTACCCTTGCAATTTTTCTCTATTTCTAGATATTGATTGTACTGAAGTTCATAATATCCACTTTACCAAGATGAGAGGGGTGATAGCAGCAATTATCTGTTCACAAAGAGACATATAAAAGATCTATTAGGAACAATGCCAGAAATTAATTTAAGAATAGATTTAGGTGAATTTTTTAGTCTGAAATCTTTAAGGGACTTAATAATTTACATATTCATTTCACCGACTATTCAATATATCACAATATATAGCAAGCTACATAAAAACAGTTAAAATCTCAAAAAGACATATATTTCATCTTGACAATGCCGACAAATTCCCTTCAACTATTCTTTACTATAAATACTCAGAAGTCCAACAGTCCTTCATTTTACAAAACAAGATTTCAAGCAGTAAGATAATTTTAAGAGATTTTTCTCCCTACAGGTTTCCTTCCTGATCTCTTTTTTCTCTTTTTTTTCCCCCTTCTTTTTTTGTGGGGGTGAGAACAGAATTGGAAACAGAAAATACAAAATATTTTTGTAATATAATTAAGAAAAAAAAATCCTTCTTACTAGAAAATGGGAGTTCTTTATATAAATGTTTTTTATGACCTAGCAGTCTGGATTAGAAAACATCTCCTCTTTCCAAATTACTAGATAGTATGTGCATGCCCCTGATCTATCATGCTCATCCTGTGAAGGTATATAAGGAGGAAAATGCCCAGGACCACTTAAATTTTCCTTTGGCCACTGATACTGATTTTCAAATCCTGAAAAACTCTGTAAGAAAGACAAGAAAATAAATACGGTTTCATATGACGCATCTTGAAGAACTCCAGTTTAACTGTATCTTCCAGTCTTTGAGAGAGAAACCTATTTACATTCACACTGCAGATAGCTCCAAAGAGTTCCCTCCTTTCTGGAAATCATGTGACAAACTGTTTTGGTGCCATCTGATGTCCCAACAGCAAGTGACGAGCTCTTCCATATGCCACACCATTGCTCAAGACCTCTGAGATGATATAGTGCATAGTGAAGGTATGAATGTAAACCCTGTTCCCGCCTAACAGTAACACACATTTCATTTTAGGCCTAATAAATCATGCATTTAAAGATTCTAATATATCATGGTTAACACCCAGAAGCCGTCTACTCCCTGGAAAGTCCACTGCAAAGTGTCAGAGAAAGTCATATGTAAACACATTAAATTATAACGAGTAGATGCAGAACCACTGAAATCACTGTACCTCAAAATCACTTATTAGTCATACTAATTTAAGGTAACACTCTAAAAATAAACCTTGGCTTCATAAGGCTAAGCTATGAATCACCATAATATATGAATCACAACTTCAAATGCAGTAATGAAAAGACATGGGAAAATAATACGGTTTGTTCAGGAGAGTGCTGATTATTCCATTTCACAGAAGACTGAAAAAAAAACAAGTTTCATTATTTTTATATAATCATTCTAAATTGCAAAGTCCTCCACACATCCAGCCTATTTAAACACCATTTTAACAATGTAATTGCTAGAGATATTTCTTTCTGTCTTCTTTTTAAAGAACTACACCAGTAACAACACCTTACTTTATTTTCATACTCATTATTCTAAGGGGCTGACACCTGGAGGAAACTATTTTGTTTACATTCATTCATATCAGGGTACTCAGCTGGAGAAGGCCCAAGTGAATAATTAACTAATTGGTAGAAGAACACTGCATTTCCCAGTACAGAGGAGATCCTCAAATTCCCACTATGTGACAAAGATAAATTCACAAACACGAAAGTCTCAAAATCTGAGGTCTTTAAAGATAATAAAATATTTGTTTAAAATTTTGACTAGCATTGTCAATTTTATCCATTTAAGAACTGCAAATCAGTCATGAGACTATGCTCATCTGAACATATTTTGAAGCAGGGGCACATCAGCACAGGGAATTTTAATAACAACTTCTAACGTTGGATATCACTTCCAAACCTATAGCAGTGCCAGCTCTTGAAAATATGTTATCCTTTTCACATGAGTTAGTGGAATTAACCTTATGCAAGGGACTTTACATACTTAAGATGTAATTTTATCCATGTTTTCCCCATGTTCCTTCGAAGTTTGAAAAGCTTTGTGTACATTCTTGATTCAATCTTTGATTCCTACACAGAGGAACAGAATATAAAATCTGAATTCTAATCTCTGCTTTCAGTGACTGGAATCAGAAGTACTGAACTTAATTTGCTTAGACCTAACCCTCCCAATGTACTACACAGAGATCTTAGACCTTAATATACAGGATATAAAGATTTCAGTCTAGGACCAAGCACTTAAGAGTTTAGGCACGGAACTAAATTCAGGATCCCAAATCTTTAACTGATCCAGCCATCATTTTCATAAAGAGACCTTATTTTATATGCAAGTACTTCAATAGCCATGGAGGAAAGTACCACACCAGACTGTATTTGCAGCTGTTCTTGAGCAATGAATCTCTCCAACACAAAGTACTTCTTTGCACGCGTTACATTTGTACCCCCATGACATTTTGATTAAAAATGTAACTAATCTTACAAGAAGTCTTGCCCAAACGCAATCAATTATGCTTTGTCCAAAATGAACCTGTAGCACCTTTGTGGAAGAAAAATGAGAGGAGACACTGGTTTGTTGAGGTTCTCTGTTGATGAATGGACAGAGAACTGTGAACATGCCAACTCCATTACCATTACAGACAAATTAAAACTAATGCACTTCTTCGTATTTCATGTGTTACACTTTTCACCCCAGAGACTAGCTAAATTGGACTTTGAATCTTCTGAATCATGCCACAGATTGACTAATGAGCCAGTAAATTTCCATCATGTGTTTCCTTGCCCTTTTGTAATATGTTAAATATATAATAATTTGAATACTTTGATTAACAGATAAATATAGAACTTGGTCAGTATTTACTAGGTGCTAATAACAAAGCTGCTTTTTCAGAGTATCATAATATATTACGTGAATTTTAAGCTGATGAAACTATTCAAGCTAGACAAAAGTAGTTGATTCACAAATCAAAATTCTAAAGCACAGTTAGGCTTTCTGCCTTTCAGAAATCACACTGAACAGGTAGTAGTAACAGGCTGCATTTCAGATTTGTGCTCTTTTCTTCAGAAGATACAGAGAAACTCCACGTCCCCCAAAACTATATTCTGCAATAGCTAGAGCAAGAAATAATACAAAAGAATAAAAAAATAACACAGCAGACTAGACTTAGTGGTCTAATTTTCTGGTCTGGTATACTGTAAATATAATGGTAATCTTAAAAGTACATCAATACATAAGGAGACAGATCCCAAGCCGATACAGTCCTATTGACATTGTGGGAGTCCCTGCTATTTACACTGTCTAAATTAATAGCCCCATAACAGCGTAAAAGCAGTAGAAAATTACAAACAGGTATTCATGAAGAACGTGAGAAAAAAATATTCCAGACTATACAATGTAAACACACAGCAAGTTCAACAATCTGGAGAACCCCTATGCCCTAACAGCACTGCAATAAGCATTGACTAATTTGAAACCATAAAAAACGTGTGGAACCTTTAAATAATTTTGAATGACATGAATTACACTGCTCTTTTCTTATATTAGCTTCTGGTACACATCACTACATTAAATAGATATTCTACCTCTGTCTACTATGCTACATAGATTGAAGGTTTAATACATTTAGTTTAACAGTGCACTTCTTAGTGTTGTGTCTGTTTCTATGTTTAAAAACAGATTACTGTAAGATCTGACTATTTTGACAGGGCATTTTATTAGTTAGATTTTCATATGAAGAAAAACAAAGAAATTCATTGGCTTTAGATGAAGGTACCACAGATACAGTATTACAAAAACAAGGTATTGCAAATTTAGTTCCCTAATTAGAATATGATATTACAAAGCTTTAAGAAGTCTGCATATTTTTCACATACAGATAATATATATAGAAGAGCACCCAGAAGTCACACTTATTTAACATAGTCACCTTTCCTCTTTACTGGCCTATATATCTAGGTACTTCCTATCTGTTCCAAAACATAAGCATCTTGCTAGAAAACCACAGAAAAACTGTAACTCAAAAGCTGTTTTCATCTCTAACTCTTCATTTTATTTCCCTCCTAAGACAGATATTGATTGATGTCTCAACTATGAGACACCCCAGACTGACTGCATCCCTGTTGCAGTGACTCCGATCAACTTGGCCCATTTAGCCTGATAAATAGTAAGGACAAACCATCAATCATCCTCTTGCATGTTCTCGTCTCTAATGAAAGGCATACTATTTAGATGTTTTGAACACTTTATAAAACTATGGATAATTCTATACATCAGCACTGTTATTGAGGAGCTTCAAAGTGGCCAGAATATCTTCAGCAAGATCTTATTTCCTACGCCGACTTCTACAGGATTTCTGACAGTCTGAAGACTGAGCCTAGCTATTGAGAGCCTAGGTCCTGTGCAAGTCAGCGGTTCTCTCTTAAAGTCTATTTGCATTGCATTGTTTTTGCATTGTTTGTGCAAAGCAAAAAAGAGATTCATTTGTTATTTGATACATACAGCACTCACAGGACGGAGTCACTATTAAGACACCTAGTTCAATCTCACGGCATTTACAACTGACATTAAAAGATTATTCTAATACAGCTTTTTGAACTCGGTGGACAATCTCTACACTAAGTAATTGGGAAAGACAAAGAAAAGGCCACATACAAAGTGGACGTTTTATTAGCATGAATTCAACAGAGATCATCTGTGAACAGAAAACGAAATAATTCTCCATTAATTTACAGGAGCTACCGTTAAACTCAGAAAAAATGTAACTCCCTTAAATTGGATGATTCCTGGAGAA
>VXAL01000766.1:0-12409 GCA_013399475.1 Chauna torquata | reverse complement strand
ATCATGATATGAACTGTGAAGTCATAATAGAGTGTTTATGTCCATATTAATCATAGAATCATAGAATCGTTTAGGTTAGAAAAGACCTCTAAGATCATCAAGTCCAACCGTTAACATTGCACTGCCAGGTCTACCACTAAACCATGTCTCTAAGCACCGCATCTACACGTCTTTTAAATATATTCGTATTAATGCTTCCCTTTTCCTTTGCAATTGTGTAAAATTCTCCAGTAGCACTAAGAAGGTATTGGTTGGTGCATGTTGGCATGATACACTTCCGAAAATGTGGTATACTTCAATTATATCTTCTTTTACACTTGGGCTTTATTTTCAAAAACACTATATGTTGTGAAACATATGTATAAATATAATTGTAATGACGTTAATGCTAGCTTATAGCTATTACCATTTCAAAGGGAAAAAAGTATTTTCAGTGGTCGGTCAAGTGCATGTTGATTTGAAGAGACAGAATATTGTGATGGTTGCAATGGTTTCATAAACCATTAGATCAGAAAGCAGAGAGTATTGCATTTAATTTAAGCAGAAATTATTAAAAATGTGCCAACAATGTAAGATAAAGCATCTGAAAGCTTTTGAACCCTGATACAAGAGAAATACTGTGACATAGTTATGAAAGTCTTTGCTATCAAAGTTAATAATTGTTGAAAAAGTTTATGATGCATGAAATAGATGATATATGGAATTTTCACCTCATTTCAGTCAGTTGACTTGAACCAACAAAAGAAAAATGTAACTTGAGTAAGACAAAATAACTACTTATCCTGTAAATGAATGATAGAGTATAAGTTTTATCAAAAACCTTTAAGTAATTTTGCTTATGTAAAAAATTATGAGACCATAAAAATGAGTTAGTATTTTCAAAACTTCAAGTCCAGTTTCTTAAAATGAATAGCAAGCTATCAGATACAGGTATATTTGGTGGTATCAGAGTAAAGGAAGAGTCACATGGCTCATATTCTTGGCCTGGGAGTGGGTCTAACTGATCAATGTCTAGAACAGTTACTAGACTCTTCTGCAGAAAGCATAAAAGAACTCAGAAAACCGAAAGTCTTTCTTTCACACTTTTTCTTAAGACTTTCTGAGTCTTCCTGAAACATATCATGGAGTATCTAAAGTAGAGAAAATATTACAGGAGTTACAGTGGGCCAACAGGAAATGTGGTTCTTTTAAGCAGTTATACATTAAACAAATTAATTTTTTTTTTTAGACTTTTTTTGTGGAATAAAAATAGCAAAATATTAAGAACAATATTGATGTTACATGTTGGTCATGGAGTTATGGTTTTTATACAAAAGAGTTTTAAGGATCTCATGTAATAAAATATTTCAAAAAGTAAATGAAAAATTGTTTTGCTCTGTGTGCTACTGCTTCTAGTATCCTCTGATGCTCCATGTTCCACAACAACTGTTCCTTTTTTTCCTGTTCTTTTTTCCTGCCATATTTTAGTTCATTTAATGTTAAGGCGTGGAGGGAAACTACATTCTTAAAGGCAAAATTCTGTTTTAGGCTGAAAAGGGAGAAATAATAAAAATCTTTCATAGGATCTGGACACATTTCCATGTCTGAAGGCTGTCTGAGGATGGTTTGTTGCTTCACATGAATTAATTTAGATAATTAGGGAGAGATGAATAATACTATAATCTTTCTGTCTCTTCACTGTCCATAAAGGGTGCTTAATTAAATATCTCAGACACGCACAGCTGCATTGTAGAGAAGTAAACTTAAGTGAGATGAATATTGTATGAACTGTTGACTATTATCTTAAGCTTCAAATTTAAAAACAGTATAGTGGCTATCTTTAGTAATTAAATCTATCAAATTTGATGGCAAATATTTTCACTCAGAGCAGCTTCTGATTGCAGAATCATTTACAATGATGAAAGCTGACAGTCATAAAATCAGTCTCCAGAAATTTATATACAGTATAATAATGAGAATTGGAAACTTCCGTGCAATGATTTGTAAACTCATGTTTCTGTAACGATAGAAGCTGTACCCAATATTGCTCTGTCCTTGATGTTACTTCCTCTTCCAAGCAATTAATGGCTCATTTGCTCTATTTTGAGGGTAAGTATTCTGGAGGAAAAAATTTGCCATAGCAGTAAAGTTTATTACATGACAATGGAGTATTTAAAATAGTAGATGTATGCCTTAAAAATAAAGCTAGAACATAATATTACTACTTTTCCACTACAGTGCTCTTGGGGATATTGTGTTATATTTCTTTGTTAGAGAAAGGATCAAAATTTTTTTCTTGCTGTAAGAGAAACAGAAAAAGGTAGAATATTTTATGGAGAAACTCCGTATTGGTAGAGGTAGTCATGCAAGGAACAAAAATTAATCCCATTGAGAGGAAAAGAAAGGAAATGACAATGATTAGGACTTGCAAGTGAAAACCTAGAAGATGCAAAGGTGTGAGTCCCACATAGGTTCTGAAGAATCGGTTTATAATTATTTTGCTCAAGGAGAGACTGTTTGGAAACTAACTCAAAATTTGGCCCTCTTTGGAATATAATTTAGACTATGGTTACCATAGATTAAGTTTTCACTTGGAGAATTAAGCTGAAAACCAGCAGAGCAGGATTTAAATCATGGTTACCCATTTGTAATATAGAAATGAGAAAAGTGTTGTGGGAAGCTGCCTGAAAAGAAGACACATAACTTCTGTATTGCTCCTGAGGCAGTCTCAAGCATTATTCCTACTGCTGTAATACCATGGAACCTCACAAGACCAGATCCTTGAAAAACTCATGCTGGAGCCTCTCCTTGCTATGCCTTCAGTTGGACCTTGCAGTATTGATCAGATGAACACACTCTGAAAAGGTCAGAACTGATGTTACCTCAGACACTGGTCTGGAATGATTTGTGTTTTGCTAATATCCCTGAAACCCAGCCTAACTGCAGGACATTAAAATGAAAGTAAGTAAAGAAACAATTTGTTTGCTGAGTCCCACCTTTATTGTATATATTTACAAAATATTTAGATATCACTTTTATAGATGAGGGTCTCTTTTATACAGACTCTTTGTATAACTACTCTTTATTCAAATATATAAATAATAATATGGATTATACTTACTGTAAGCTGCTGGCTGAAGCTGAAATGGCTGCAGAGGTAGTCCCAAGGTAGTCCTGAGTGACTCCTTGTGTCAACTCTGGGGGATACAATGCACTAACGTGTATTGCGTGATGACTATGGCCATAAAACTATCCTAATTAGTTTGTCATGTCTCCTAATAGGCATTTGTATAAGACCCAGCACAAAAAATCTTGAGTATTTAAAACCAGAGGCACTGTGTCTATTGCTTACACTTTTTGTAAATGTCTATGCAAATTCCATCAGGATTCAGCCAATGCTTTTATATAAGAATTCATCTACAGAATATCTTAAATTTTGTTGTCTTTATTCCCAGAAACAATTGGACATAATTCTTTGGAAGATATTCCGAAACCTTGCTTGACTGGGAAAATCATCGGTTCCAATTCTATGATAAAATGTTTCATCTAAAAATATTTTTTTTCTGGTTGACCTTTTGTTTGGTAAATAAACTGACAGACTAACATCTACCAAGGAAAACACATATTTACCATTCTTGTAAGACTTCAAACTATTTAACTAAAATATCATATTCAGAAGGTACTCAGTAAGTGGCAATATTTTTATATGCCAAATCCAATCTTCTGAATTTGTATATAAAGAACATAGAGATTAACCTGGCAACAGACATACAAACTCTGGAGCCTCCATATTCACAATTAAGAAAGTGAATGAAACTTGTAAACATTTTATCCATACTGACTAAACTTATGTAATTAATCTATCACAGAATCATTTAGGCTGGAAAAGACCTCCAAGATCATCCAGTCCAACCATTAACCTCACACTGCCAAATCCATCATTAAACCAGGTCACTAAGCTCTACATCTAAGGGATGGATCTAAGGACCTCCAGGGATGGTGACTCAACCACTTCCCTGGGCAGCCTGTTCCAATGCTTCACAACCCTTTCAGTGAAGAAATGTTTCCTGATATCCAGCCTAAACCTCCCGTGGCACAACTTGAGGCCATTTCCTCTTCTCTTCTCAGTTGGCACTTGGGAGAAGAGACTGATCTCCACCTCGCTATAGCCTCCTTTAAGGTAATTGTATAAGGTTTTAAGGTCTCCCCTGAGCCTCCTTTTCTCCAGGCTAAATAATATCTGCTCCCTCAGCCACCCTTCATAAGACTTGTTCTCCAGACTCCTCACCAGCTTCGTTGCCCTTCTTTGGACATGCTCCAGCACCTCAATGTCCTTCTTGTAGTGAGGGGCCCAAAATTGAACACAGTATTCGAGGTGCGGCCTCACCAGAGCCGAGTACAGAGGTACTATCACTTTCCTCATCCTGCTGGCCACACTATTTCTAATAGAAGCCAGGATGCTGTTGGCCTTCTTGACCACCTGAGCAAGCTGCTGGCTCATATTTAGCCAGCTATGAACCAGTACTCCCAGGTCCCTTTCTGTTGGGCAGCTTTCCAGCCACTCTTCCCCCAGCCTGTAGCATTGCATGGGGTTGTTGTGCCCCAAGTGCAAGACCCGACACTTAGCCTTGTGGAACCTCATACAGTTGGCCTCAGCCCATTGATCCAGCCAATCCAGATCCCTCTGTAGAGCCTTCCTACCCTTGAGCAGATCAACACTCCCATCCAACTTGGTGTCATCTGCAAACTTACTGAGGGTGCACTCGATCCCTTTGTCCAGATCATTGAGAAAGATATTGAAGAGAACAGGCCCAGTACTGAGCCCTGGGGGACACCACTTGTGACCAGCCTCCAACTGGATTTAATTCCATTCACCACAAATCTTTGGGCCCAGCTATCCAGCCAGTTTTTAACCCAGCAAAGAGTATGCCTGTCCAAGCCATGAGCAGCCAGCTTCTCCAGGAGAATGCTGTGGGCAACATTGTCAAAAGCCTTACTGAAGTCTAGGTAGACCACATCTACAGCCTTTCCCACATCCACTAAGTGCATCACTTTGTCATAGAAGTAGATCAGGTTCATCAAGCAGGACCTGTCCTTCATAACCTGTGCTGACTGGGCTTGAACACCTGTCTGCCTTGTAAGTGCCATGCGGTGGCACTCAGGTTGATCTGCTCTACAACCTTCCCCACCACCAAAGTCAGAGTGACAGGCCTGTAGTTCCCAGAATCCTCCTTGCGGCCCTATGCACTTACTTTCATGAGATTAAAGTTATTATTGTGTAGATTACTTTTAAATTGCCTATGTTAAACGTTATGGACTATCTTTAAACTACAGGATTTTAACTCTAGGATAAATTGCAATAAAGTTCTGGAAAAAAAAATTATTTTAGGAGGTTTTGCATCCATGGTTTTAGGCAGAATCAGTACTTTTTTTGCTTGTTTGTTTGTTTGTTTGTAGATTGACATCCTGATTGACACTGAAATGGTTCTTCTGATATTCCTAGTGGCTGAAAATTATGGTAAAAGGAAAAAAAAAATGCTTACTGAGCTTTGAAAAGATTTTTTTTTTTTTCTTTTTAACACTACCTGAGATGTGATGTTGTATCTATATCACACAAAATCTGAAGATTACTGGACTCAGAAACTATATACACACAAACTGAAAAATGTAGCAATGTTAGACAGGAATACTATAACTACAGATGAGATGCAGAGAAAAAACAAATTGTGATAATGCCAGGATCCAAAAGGGAGGGGGGAAGCTGTCCTGCCCACAGATATATAGAGATTGCAACAGTGAATTTGTAGGATTCAGTGATACATAAGGACATACGGAGGCTTTGTTTACCATAACCACTAGCAAGAATACTGTTATTAATAAGGCAAAATATATTTATAATAGCTATTACAGATATTACAAGGAAAACAGTATATATATGTGTAGCAGATATTAAGGATATGCTACCAATTAACATTAGCAGCATTAGAAGTAGTAGAAAGACAACTTGAGGTGAGAAAAATCAGTAACACTGCAGCAGACATGGTTTGGGGATTATTATAGATTCAACAAACTTATCAATAATACTATGGCAGAGAAAATACTTCTGGATTACAAATATCAGTACTATAACAGCAAATAGACTTCTGATAGGTTATACTTATCAATACTATACTTATGACAGATTATATACATATATGCATATTCATAAAATTACCTGTACTGAATGCATCATACAGATCTCAGATGGAGGGTGGGGTGGGAGGGAGGGAGGGGAAGGAAAGTATGAGAGGGAGCTGTTGTGGTTCAACCCTGGCAGGTAGCTAAGTACCACACAGCCGCTCTAGCCCTTTTTGTATTTAGACATGAGAGGGATAGGATACAACCACCCAGGTAGTCAATGGATGTTGTTAATTTTGGTTTTCTTCCTTAGATCACCAGTAGTTGATGTTTCTTGCTTTCCTTTATTTTCTTTAAACTGGAGTTTCATTTCTTATGTTGATTCCTACTTTCTCAGGTGGTAAGTTGTTCCTCAGTACCTCGGTTTATTTTTATCAATGCTATTTTCAGGATGCGTCCAGTATGAGGTATTCAGCCACACTTCAAGGAAGTCCCTGGCTCCCAGGTTAAGTTCCTAAGCAAAAGGCCAAGTTATCAGGCCTGGTTTCCAGGCTGTGTTTTCAGGCTGGTAGACATTTCTCCTCTCTGTGTTTAGCAATCATTTCATGTCAGAACTTTTCTCATTACAGCTAGATTACCTCCATAATTACTCCCATCAGATAATTACACTGAAGACTGCCTACATGCCATTCAGAAGTTATATTGAAGTAAAAAAGGCAACTAGTAGATTAATACATTTCTCAACATGGATATTTGATCTTCAGTTATGATGATTTTTATTTTATGGATTTCCTTCTCCCTTCAGTATGTATTGTGCTTGCTAAGTTCTCAGAAAGAATTGCACTCCACAGGGGAACACATCACAAACAGATCATATTTTCAAAGTCAAAAACAGTAAAACCAGTGCAACTGCAATAGAAGAGCTCCCTGCACCTCTGTCCTCATCTCCCTTCATTTGTTTCTACAAAAATTTTCTTTATTTTTACATTCGAATACCTTTGTCCTTCAGACTCTCTTTCTGTGTAGAGGAGCTCATTTGCCTTTAATAAGGGGTAAAAATTGAATACAGTCCCTGTGACTTCCTGATCTTCTTGGGCATAGCCCTACATATAAATGTGGATTTAACGCTGCTGCAGTTCACTGAACATCTGAAAAGAAATGATAGATGTTCCCTGCATAGACTACTGTGGTGACTTTGACATTGCTGGACACATATTTCCCCAATAGTGACATTCGCTGAGGAGACAAAAGAAGGATTAAACATTATAATTGTACTTTGACAAGGATATGTGACTTCTGGGATGGATTAATACCCCTGCAGAGGATTTTACTACTATGTCTGACAGTACTTCCTCATGAAATTTTATTCTGGACACTTTTTTTCTTTACAAGTAAAAAAATAAATGAAGTGCTCTGAACAAACATTTATCTCTAATCCAAGGAAAATATACTGTAAGTTGATGAATGTTTATCCAGACTTTGCCACTGCTCAGCAGAATTTAATCATCTCAGCTGACCTTACAGCAGGTTCAAACTTTCTTACATTTGACCCTTGGTGACCTCTTTGGGATATAATCTTGCATAGCTGAACCTTTAACTTTTTTTTCCTGCTACAGAAGTCTGAGTCACAGAAATCCATGACAGGGTACATTTAGATGACTGGCTAACTTTCTTCCTAGTAGCTGGTATGGTGCTGAGCTTTGGATTTAGGATGACAGTAATGCTGATAACACAATGATGTTTCAGTTGTTGCAGTGCAGTGCTTACACTAAGTCAGAGTCTTTTCAGCTTCTCATGCCACCCTGCCAGTGAGGAGGCTCTAGGTGTACAAAAAGCTGGGAGTGGACAGAACCAGGACAGCTGACCCAAACTGGTCAAAGGGATATTCCATACCACGTGACATCATGCTGAACAGTAAATATGGGGGGAGTTGGCCATGGCTGGGGGGCTGCCGCTTCTTGGGGTCTGGCTGGGCATCGGTCAGCGGGTGGTAAGCAATTGAATTCTGCATCACTTGTTTTGTATATTCTTTTATCATTATTATTATTATTTTCCCTTCTTTTTTTCTACCCTATTATACTGTATTTATCTCAATCCATGCGTTTTACCTTTTTTCCGATTCTCTCCCCCATCCCACTGGAGGGGAGTGAGCAGATGGCTGTGTGGTGCTTAGCTGGCAGCTGGGTTAAACCACAACAGTGGCCCATCTATGGGTAAGCATAATCCTTCTGGGCATAATAATCTTTTTTCTTCTGAACCTTTCCAGGTGGCCAATATATTCCATAGTAGCACTGCTGCCTTGAGTGATTGCCATGGACCTTTATTTAAGTGGAGCTTTGAAGCAGATTTGTCTAGATTTTTTTCTAGAGAAGTATTCCAAATTTAACAAAAAGGTTTGTAAAATAAGTTTACCAACCAAGCAAAACCATGTTTTTGTTGTTTCTTTTTGTAGCTTTAATGTAAACTGTACAAAAATGCAAGCTATAACAGCTATCTTTATATAATGAAAACTCAAATCTTCTAGATGAGACAGTCTTACTAAATAACGGACTAAGTGAACCCAGTCAATATCAGAATTCAAGTCTGTGCTTCCAGAAGCATCCAAAATCTGAGTGTTCTGACTCACCCTTAGGTCAATTGTCTAATATTAAAATTATTCCTTTTTCTATTCTCTCAGTGCTACCCCTTAAGTTAGTCATTGTCTACATAATTATAAACTTATCTCTGCTTTCTTGTGCAGAAGTAGCCCATATTTGGAGCAAAGATATCACTGATATATGGACTTTTTTTTTTTTTTTTTTGGTATGTTTGTTTTTTAATTCATCATTATCTAAATTTTATAATCCTATGTAATATGGCAGTATGTGTATCTTCATGTCTTTATTATTTAAACTGATTTTTTTTTTTTTCCTAAGATATTGGTGAACATATTTTCACTTCACTGAGAAGGAAAATATCATCTTCTTAAGCACCTTTTCTGGGAGGCTGTACAGCTGGATAAGGAGAGACCTTCTTTGACCTGAATAAAAAAGAAATCCAATACAGCCTTGCCTGCTTCTGCATTTCTCTGAAAATGACTTAATTCTTCTTTTTTTTTTTTTTTTCCAGAAAAGGACAGGGATACACTGCAGTGTTAATAAGGATAATGGATACTGAGAATTTGAGGTCTGATAAACATATCTTATTAGAGTCTATATTAGGGACTCTTGTGGACTCCTAATTTACACTGATGACTCAGGTTTGTGTCAGATTTGACCTGTGATGCATTAGTTTTTTTCCCATTTAGTGAGATCTAACTTAGATTAATAAAGTTGGGACAAAAAATCTTAGCTTTTATCAGTGAACATACTAATTAAAAGTAGACGGTTCTGTCATGTCAAGGAAAGGGACAGAATGATGGAGAGCAATCCAAATGATCTCCACTTTCCTTGATTCATTGGGAGGGTAAAATTGACTATATTTGTAATCCATGGTTTGATTTCTGCTTTTACTGTTTGATAACCTGCACAGTGTCAATACATCTGGTCCTTTCATGGATCTCTTGATTTTTCATCATATTCTATTGCTGAAATTACAAATCAATATCTATTTAAAAGTCTGTATAAATTATTATAGTGAATTTATAAGAAAGACATATGGGTCTGATCTTATTTGTGTTTAATACCAGTTCCTCTACTGGTGCAGGAATAAGACAGACTATTTTTGTCTAAAAAGTTATTAAAGTCTTCACACTAATGTTGTCATGGTGATTTAGATACATTTTAATCACATAGACTAGTAAGTGTAATAGGTAAATAAGAATTAGTTTCTAATTTCTTTAAAAGTAAAATTAACAAATAAAACATCACTTGCATTTTCAGAAATTTTATTTTATTTAATTTTATTTTATTTTTGGCCAGTGATACAGTAAAAGCAGTATAGTCATTGCTAATAATGCATCATAAGCCTTACACTGTGTCCTTTTCATGGTGCCAAGACTCCAGCCCTGGCCTATTAGGCTTGCTATGAACGTGTTATGAGAATATGACGATGAATTAGAGCTTGATATTTGGTATTTTTTGCTACAATATGGAGTTGACTTGTGGGAGGGTAGCTGCATCACTCTCTGAAGGTACTTGTGCTTTTCCTTTGCTATAAGAAGAGATAAAAGAGACTGGATAACTAGTTTAGACTTGCTTTATGTTTAGCTGACTAAAGGTTAGTGAGAATCCAACCTATAATGTACATAGATTAGCTTATTCACTGAGTCACAGAACACATTTCATCAGTTTCCTACTCTTATTGCATATTGTAGATATGATCCAAGATATTGGACCACTGAAAGCCCCTCCCCTTTTTTTTTTTCATACAAATTTTAAGATTTCTTTACACAAACCTGTAAAAATCATAAGCTTCTTAGATGGATATTAATGTTAGTATAGGCACTGTTTCTCTAATTTATTCAAAAATCACATAATGGAAAACTTCTCTTCATGCTAACTTGTCTTTGAATCATGCTGGAAATGAACCATTGATGCTTATTTACATACAGAATTGTAGATAAATATTTGCATAGAATTTTCTCATTTTATGTTTCTTCAATTTTGTGGCTGATATTTATTAAAAAAATATGTTTTATGGATTTTCAGGTGTTTGTTGTTTTTCCTTTTCTCCAGATTATTATAATTACTATAAAATCTTTTAAAGAATCTTTAAAATTTTAACAAGGTTAATATGGTAAGAATTTTCTAAATTAGTTGCATTTCTGAAATTATCACTTTTCTTTCTTCTTTCATTATTAAGGTTATTTAATCTCCTATAAAAGAAGAAGAAGAAGAAAAAAAAAGTCAACATTCCAGACCAGGGATCTATTAGTCTTAAGATTTCCCAATAGATAGTGCATTGAAGCTTTCAGACATAGCAACTGGAAAAGAAATCTCAGATCACAGAGGAATACACCCACACCCATATCTCAGGTCTGTTTGAAGGAGTTACTTTGACAGTCATATAGTAAAAGAAAAAAATAATTTCAGCTGTACAACTTCAAAATTTCTCTAACATAAATGAGATCTTCACAAATACTGAAGTTCCAGAAGGCAGAAAATGCCTGTTTAAAAGGGAAATTTTATCTCTACCATGACAAATGAAACTAAAAATCATAGTTCTGTTTGTTAAGTGGAAATATTATGGTAGTGGCCTTATTATTATTTTGTTCTTAATATCTGTGTATAGATTGATATTGTGTTGAAAGCAATGTATTCAGAGTAAAGCAGCGTTCATGGCAGTACATTTTATCATTTGAAAATTTGACTAAATGTTAGGTATATATGCACACTGTATGCATCACCCAGACCACTTGAACTCCTAGGAGCTAATTATGTTATTATGCAAATATGAACATGATCAATACACATAGTTACTTAGTAAACCTATAAATATGTTATTTTTCTGGAGTATCATTGCAGTTTAAGATCCAAGATGATTTCTAGCAACTTCAAAGTCAGCTTAAAACATTGAAACAATGCTGCATTATTCAATATGTTGTAGATCATTCATATTTAAAGACCTTCTTTATCCATCCATGAGATTGAAGGAAATGGGAAAGCCAGCAAGTTGCTAAACCTTTTTTGAAGTAAAAAGATAAATGAAGCTGAAAATAATATACCTATGTTTTATCCATGCCACAAAAGGAGGAAATGAATTGAAAAGAAGTTAGGTGTTTTCTTAGGATGATGTGAAGATGTCAGTACTGCGAAACTTCCTAGCACCTGGGGTCCAAAAACTCACTTCCAGCTCATGCAGTGATGGAGATCTGTATGGTTATTTACCCTGATTTTCACTGCTAGGAAATGGGCAGATAGACAGAGAAAGATCAGCTCTGCCTTTCAGCAGTACCAGATTTTCTTGGTTTGGATAATTAGAGGACCAAAGGACAGAGAAGACTCACTGAAGATTTAGAACTTGTAACAAGTGATGTCCCAGTCCCATGTTAAGAAATCAATAAGACCCACTTATTGATGTGGAAGCCACGGCCAACCAACAACTGAAAAAACTGCCAGCCCTTGTAGATCCACGGAAGTGATGTTGGCTGTAAGAAACAGCAATTTCATTTTTATTGGACCTTGCTGCAAATTCAAAGCTGAGTTCTGTACATGTGACTATCAAAAGCTATAATCTTTAATTAGGGTGAAAAGCTACTTCTTCTTATGCTTAAACAACTGTAATTTACTTAGGAAATAAAGAAGATGATTCCACATAAAATATGGCATTAATTTTCTCAGTGATTTTTCTGGACTTGTTAATGGACTGAACTGGCATAAAGGAGGGTTATTTT
>VXAL01000765.1:89517-147895 GCA_013399475.1 Chauna torquata | reverse complement strand
CCACCCACGCCACGCCGCGCCACGGGTGGGCGCCGCGCCGCGCCCCGGCTCGTTCGGGTGCCCCCGGGCGCCGCGGTGGGAATGCCGGGCGGTCCCATGGGGAGCCCCGCTCCACGCCGCTTTCCAAGCCCTCCAAGCTGTGAGACAGCCCGTGGGGGGTTCTCCCCACCACGGTCGGTGGGTTTGCCCCCACTCTCCTCCCCAGCAAGGAAGAAGCCGTGATGCTGGAAGGCCTGGGGATGCAGAGAGGACAGGGGATGCTGCCGCCTTGCCCGGGTCCTGTACGCGCCGACGGGATGCCCACCCAGCCAGCAGCATCCCCCAGGCCCACTCGATGGCACGCCGTCTGCGCGATAAGGGGGATTAGGGGTGAGAGTGGTGTGGGGTCGGGGTCATGGGGGGCTGACCGCAGGCATCAAGAGCCAGGCCTCGCGGAGGCGAGTCCGAGACAGGAGCCACTTGACGGATCTTCCCCTTGTCACGGAGGATATGACAAGGTTGGTGTCAAAGCTCCCCTCCCTGTGAGCAGGGTATCAGCAGCTCGCCCTCCCCTGTCTCCATTGATTCGTGTCCGGGCAAAGAAAATAAAATTAAGGAATGGATGAAAGCAAAATTTATAAAGCCAGCCCTTCCTCTGAGGCTAAGGAACAAACCAAAAAGTATCTCTCTTCTGCTTACGAGCTCCTCCCTGGTACTGTGAAGGGTATTCACAAGATAAGAGTGGGCTTTCCAGGTTAATAAAGTAAATTTCAGTTTCATTCACACCTCACCCCCAGTCTTCTCAGTGCTGGTGGCTTTGTTTGCAGAATAAAAGCACAGGTTGCGTTCATTTTCCTAAGTTCAGCTGAATTTGTTCACCTTGACCATAGACCTCTGAGCACATCCTTCCAGCAGAAAAAAAATAAGGATTTTTGTTCTTATTAGCAACTTTCATACTAAAATCACTGCAAGGCAAACACAAAATCCAGATATGAAATATAAATAACAAACAAAGCCCAGATTGGAAACTTTCTAGAGATTACACTAGACCCTGGAACAGGGCCCCTGACTCTGTCAGAGAAGTGTTATCTTGAGATTGTCAATGCATGCTTCAGGGTAAGAGTGACTTTGTCCCCAGAGACCCAAGGGAACATAGCAAGTGACATCAGTCATATTTTGGAGACTGTAGAGCCTAGTGTCACTAAATGTCAACTAAATCTCTGTACATGGCTCTCTTCAAAGAGTCATTCCTGAAGTGCTGAAAGGTGAGGGGGGCTAACTAAGCCAATTAAAGAAACATTTACTAAATAGGGGAAGGACACAATGATCTACAGACCAGGTATATAACAATTTATTTTGTTTTCCTTTAGTTTCCATCAAGGCCTAAGTGGGTGGGAAAAAATGCCTCTCCACCAAGCACCAGAGGTAGGACATTAGCTGACGAAAGGCAGGAGGCTTACACTGAAGCAATGACCGTTTCTTTTTTCCCCTAGAGCTGATGTTCTGTCTGTTCCACCTCGGCATTCTTTGCAAAGCCAGAGACAACAAGCCAGTCTGCCCAAACACAAAAATAAAACACCAGACAGGCTTCTTTGGGAAAAGCAAAGTTTCTTGTGAAAGAGGAATTGCAACTGGAATTTACAGGAATGCTAGCAGTCATACCATCAGGTCAAATCCTGATCCTACTCACTTTATCGTAAATAACGAGCAGTCCCAGGGACATGCCAGCTACGGCAGCTCCTTATTAGGCCCTTCATTTGTATGTCTGAGCTCTTCAGAAATAATTAAATGGGGAGACATTTTGTATTATTGAAAACAAACCTTTGTATTTTTTTGGTGAAACCAGTGTTATTCCTTTTGCAGAAGCTGACTCATGTAAAAAGCATCCACAAAGGAATCATACAAATACACTTAGGGATACAAATAGACTGCTTTATGTCAATTGGTCCCCTGTCAGTCATAGACGGGACAAAATTCTGCTTTGGTGTAAGCTGACGGCACAGTTGCGAGTACAACCAAGGGATGTAGGCAGAGGCGTATGTTGCAGGTCTGGCTGAAGCAGTTGAAGAAATAAGGCATTAGCCACTGTTCCAGCACCGAACGTTTCCCCAGCAGGGCCCAATCCTGCAAATGGAAATCATGTCCCGGCAAAGCCACCAGCTTAGCTCAACCCTCTTTCTGCAGCGGCTCAAAGTAACTCACTTGACTTTGTGCTGAAGCTGATTAGCTCACGAAGGCTGTTCACTTGGCTCAGCGGAGGACATGGTAACCTCCCACTGAAAGGCACTTGCAAAGAGGAGATAGGCAGTAATATCTAAAATTAGGAAAGCCCCTTTCTGAAAAGATCATGAGTCTGAGCTTTAAGAGAAGAATTTACACACCAGGTCCTTATCTGGGATCTGAGTTCAAGGCTGTTCATATCTTCGGTGTTGGTTCAGTTCATTACGGAGATAAGTCCAAGCTGTGAAATTTGGATCTGGACCAAATTTCTCCATAGTTTGAAAGCATTTGGCTCCATCGTTTTGGAAAGGGCCTATCACTGCTACTAGGTCCTTTAACCCGAACAACAGATGCAGACATAATAAGAAGAGAAATGAACATTAGGAAGTCATCATAACTGCATCAAGCTGAAGCCCCCAACACTTTCAGAGTCTCTAATTTACAAAGAAAGAAGAAATAGTAAAGCATAAACAGTAACTGAAACACATCCAACATTTCAATCAGTGCAGGGCGCTTATTACATAGCCTCTATAAATACATTCTACTAATGCAGGAAGTTTGGGGCAAGAACAAGAGCAAAGGCAATTAGCTATACTTATTCCGAATACTAGACATTTGACAAAATATTGTTTGATATTTGGAAGTATATAATTATGAGCAGAAGATCACAATCAGAACTGTTTGTTTAGTATAATGAATGTGGCAGCAAAAGCATGTTCTGTGTATATATCTCTGTGGCAACACCACTCCACATCGTTGAAGTATCAACTATAAATTATACAACTTCAGGAGACCAAAGATAGGGAGCTGATAAGACACCACAGAAGGCCTGGAAGAGAAAGCAAAAAATATGGAGAGATATGGAAGCCAGTGGCAGCCCTGTTTAGTCAACACATGCTGTAAAAATAAAAGATAGGTCTGACACCTACAGTCATCATTTCAAAGGGCCCTTCAGGCTTCTTCCATGCTTGGGCCTATGGAAAGTGAGCCCTTCAGGTCAGCGATGTGGATGTTCTTTGTGGACATTCATAGAAAATTTGGCTTCTTGTGATAAACACCTAAGAAGTTTGGACTCAAGCCCACATGTTAAGCAAGGGGAAAAAAATTATAAATGTACGGCGTGCTTCTGAGCCTACTGAATTCCATGAAAGACACGATCAACTTCGTCTGGCTTTTGTTCAGGCTCACAGTCTTTATTACAATTACTGACATGAATGTAATACCACAAAGCAAGGTTTTGTAGCTGAACAAGTGCAGCTAATCTTAGCTAATCTTTTCACTGCATCTCAGCCCTGATTATTCTTCTAGGGATAACTTTCTTATACAGTCATCTTGTTTCTCTCGGTTGACAAAAAATTAACGATTGGATATACTCCATACTACAGTCTTTAGCATGTTCGTTTTACACATACACTGACATCATCCAAACTAGGTAGGCAAGTGTTTGGCTTCGTTTTAACAAATGCTAAAGTGTTAAAACGCAGCTGAGACTGAAAGTATCCAGACTGGCTATTTTTTGACAGTTCAACAGTGGGTAAAAACATGAATTCTAGTGAAGTAGCTAGCAAAGTAGTAAAGTAGTTAGCAAAATGGAAATTTAAGAGTCTGGAGAGGAATAAGGTAGCAAACCCACCTAATCTCCAGTACTACATGCTTCCCAGAACCTTAACATGTGAGCATCTCATGGGCTTTAAAATATTTACCCTCTCGACATGCCTAAGAGGCAGGTGAATAAAAGGCTTGCATTTTACAGGTGTCAGGCTCTGCCCACGGCGTCTGTGCTTAGAAGGTGATTGAACCCTGGTCTCCAAAGCACCCAGGCAAGGCTCTCCTCCCAGACTGGGCTGCTCTTTGGGAACAGGAAACACATGGGCTCTGCCGTGCAGCTCCTGGAGGAAGTGAAGGCTGCGTCTCACTGTTTCTTTTTACTTCAGAGAGAAGGAGCTTTCAGGGCTGGGCATAAGAGAGGCCGGGAGGATAAGCATTATGGAACAGGAACTACTGGAAAGCTTAGAGAAAACCTAGCACACATCTATAATGTTTTTCTTTCTTTTCCCTGCCTGCATTTGAAGCAGGGCTCTACGTACAGAGCTCTCCCCACACTGTACTTTCCTCAGCAGTGATTTACAAACTGTTCTCCTCTACTTCATTCTCCTTCTCTGAGAGATTGCCAGTCCTGTCAGCTTTATCCTCTCTGACACTTTGCTCTGGAAATATTTCAGGATCAGACATGCTTTTCTTGCTTTCGCTGCCTATATTTCTGGAAGGGCCATCAACCAGACAATGTTTTGCACCAGAGTCTGATGCCAGTGCCAGAACACGGATGAGTTAGCAGCCACTTAGTCTGCAGAGTCTAGTACCAGCCGCGCTGCACAAACAGTAGCAAACCTGAAAGCCCAGGGAAACAGGAAGCCTCTCGGTGCGCTGCTTGAATTGCAGACCTTTCCCTTATTCAGACCTTCTGGCTGTAGTTGCTGATGGAAAGGAATTTGCAGCGGGAATTGCAGATCAACCTAAATCTCCAACTAAATATAGCCTTCCTTGCAGTGTGTGGAGGGGGAGATAGGGGAAATATAACAGGAGGGGGACAGCTCTTCTGACACACAAAATGTATGTTGAGAATAGTTAGGCATCGTTAATTAATGATGAGTTTTCAATAGCAGGGTTTATGTGCTGAAATTCTAAGTAGAGCAAAGTTGAAAAAAGGAGATTCTGTGTTCAAAAGAAATGCTATGAAGCTGTGCAAGTTACAAAAAGAAAACACGTGTAAGCACAAAATATTACTCACTGAACAAAAATAAAGTGAATGAGTCATGATATTAAACAACTCTATAAACAAAAGTTGCAGAATGCCTGGGAAGACTTAACTAATTCAATTTCTACTCATAATGTTCCAGTCGATGTTGCCTTCCTTTAGCAGGCTTGAAGAACTAATGGGATGCCAGTGGGAGGCTAGTGCGAGCAGCAGAAGAAGGGCATGTAATATAGTGGCTAAGTGTATGCAGTAAGGTCATCTGTTCCCCACAGAACAAGGAGCATCTCACTTGTGTATTTTCAGCCCTCTCATACCCTACCAGCCAACTTGCGTTGCAAAGAGACGTAGATGAAATCACGGAGTTCCTGCAGATCTTGGACAGGAGTAGGCTCCAGGGGTTGTTGGAATTTTCATCTTACCTTGTGCCCAAAGAATCAGGAACATAAACACAGTTTGCATTTCACAAAAATAACAGAGAACCACCTGAAATTATTTTGCAGAAGTGTGGTTTATGATTGATGTTTGTCTCTGGAAAGGGCCAAGCTCTGTCTTATCCTCTGTGTCATTTGGAGCTACTTCTGCTGTTAGCGCAGGGTTTGGAGAGTGCTCTGAGGGCAGTAAAGCTCCTGTTCAAGACTGAACTTGGGACAGCACAGTTTCAGATTCAAAGAACTTCTAGACTCTCTAAGCTTTTCACTGTCCCTCTTAGGATATCTTCAGATGTCTTCTTCCCTCCAGTGTGACCTCACTGTCCCTCCAAAACCCTTGTGTCCTCTTGAGTTCAGTTGTGATTTAGGAGAAGGGAAGAGCTCTGAAGTCCAAAGGGTTTCTGAAAGGTAGACTGTGCCTTGACATGTACATGAGTGCCTAAAGATACTTTCATCTGTGCCCATTTAGCAGAAGGAAAGCTCCCTCAGGCACCACATGGTGTCTAGGGGGCTGGGAAGGTGCATTTTAAAAGTTTGAGCTAGTAAGGGTGGATTGAACTCAGAACCAACTCGACGTGTCCATTGCTTCAGCGTTACAGCTTGTCTTCTGCAAGTCATGCAAATGTGAACCCTGACACTGGTGAGATTTGTGGTGGGAATTGCACTCAAGTTGAGACTGACAAAATGCCAGGTACCAGAAACTACAGGTCTGAAGTTCTACCTTAGGCAAGTAATTTTGCTGGCAATGTGATGCTCAGTATCTACTTCTGCAGATGGGTTGTGAGACTCAGCTTGACACAGTGGTATGAAATATAGCAAAGGTGACAAAGTTATCTCTGCTCTTGTTTATTGCCTGAATTCAGTTGCAGTGTTTATAAGACAAAGAACGGTATTCCAACAGAAAAAAAAAAGAGAGAGAGAGAGAAAGAAAGAGATTTAATTCAGTAGTGCATATGAATAATACTTGAAAAGACAAATAGTGTTTGGTTTGGTTAATATATTGCTCATTAGTGAACCACAATACAGACATTTTTTAAAAGACTGCAATCACCATGACAACCTGATAACATTTAGTCACATCATTTCCGAATATGATTATCCTCCTGAAAAGCTTTTCTTTTTTATGAAAACAGAGGGCAGATTTCAAGTCTGTGATGTGTTCTTAAGATGGCCTATTTGTTCTCCCTTTGAAAAGCACAGTAATATAGCAGGAAATTGTAAGAAGCGAAAGAAAGACATAAGCAGAAGAAGGGGACTTGTATTAAAATTGTCACCCCAAGTTCAAGGAAAGTCTTGCTGTCCTACACTGTAAAACTCATGCAGAGGGAGTGATTTGCACATATGACTTGGACTGCAGGCCGTAATTCCAATAGGATCTTCATCCCGATGCCACAATCCCATAGCGGGGACAGGGGTTCAGCAGCAGTCAGGTGGGTGTTCCTGCAGGACCAAAAAGGAGATGAAGACCAAGACCTTTGGGGACACTCACCCTTACAGTCCTTCTGTAGCACAGCAGAGAAACTGTCTGCTGGTGTGAATCTGCTGGACTCTTTTGGAATAGTCCATGGGGAGGACAATCTGGCCTCCGTACTGTCTTGTGCCTGAAAGTCTGAGAGGCTCAAAATGCCTTGGGGTTGGACAACAGATCACATCAGTGTGGTCCAAAATTTGTTGTTCCTCAGAACATTACCTAGTTCACTTTCTGAAGCAATCTAAGAGTATGGTAGCCTGTGTCCTCTTGCAGCTAGCATAGCTAAGTGACGTTGCTTGATAAATAGGTTGAATTTATCGGTAACCTCTGATGTCTTACACTGATTTACTATCCTCATCTTAGGCACTGCCATATTATTATTTTGTTGGGAAGGAAAATAGAGGTACCACAAAGTGACACTTATTCCTAAGAAGAATTTGGCAGGCGACCGTGATAAGAAGGACTCGGTGGCCCGAGCCTGATCCTCCCAGCGGGACTGCTGCAGTGTGAGGATTCCCTTACTAGGATACAACAGGAGTGGAGCCTGCAGCCCCCCTTGGCTTGCGTCCGCGACATCTCCTTAGCTTGCCATGGTTTGGATGAAATGCTTACAAACCCCAAGTCCATGCAAACTCGCAACCACCAGCCTAATTAATTGTGATTTCCTGACAGAAATTGTTGCAGTTAGATGGTTAAGCACTGGAGGTTATGCTCCAGGCAGGATGACTGCCGACAAAGTCACTGGTTAGGAATTTGCAGAAAGCAAAGGAGAGAGTGTGCAAGGTCTGTCGAAAGAAATTTGGTCTGGGAGTCGGAATTAATTGAATTAATATTCAGGGTGAAAGCAATGCGTTTTTGTTGTCCAGACAAATATGGATGAACGACCCAAACCCATGGTTTGAATTCAGAGTGCTTTAGATTTAGGGATTTGTCTTGATTTATGAAGACACAGGGCCAGTCCCCTTGAATATGTATTTGGCACTGAGGATTTGCACCATTATTTCTGACTTATCCTGGGCCACACAGGGCAAAAGTCATATCCAGATCTTCCTTTCATTGCAGTCCTGGGTTTGATTCCCCTCTGTGGGCAGTTGGTAACGGTGCAGGTCTGAGAAGCTGCTCTGGGCTGCCACCTGGCCCCTGGTTTTGGACAAGAATGTGTGGGCTGTGGAGACTCCCTAAGGACTATTCACAGTGGAGGTGACGTATAAGCAGCTTCCCCATTATTGTCCTGACTGCAAAACAACCCAGACGAGAGCTCAAACATGAGAAGGTGGACAATCATGAGTAAGGCGGTGTTGCCAGGGCTCGGACCGGGAGGGCCTCCAGCAAGCCCAGCCTGCAAACCGTAGGTGTCCAACAGGCCCAGTGTGCGCTCTGCAGCGCTGCGGGTGCCTGGTGGGCTGTGGCAGCCCCCCCAGACCAACTGTTCACAGCGTAGCCAAGCACACCGTGCCTCAAAGCCGATGAACTGGCTGCCAGGGCACCAGCTTTCTGTGGCAGAAAGGAAACACCTGCAAATAATTCTCTGAGTGCCGTCTCTGGCTTGCTGGCATTGCTCTCTGCTGTTAGCCGAACATTGGAGCATGTGTGGCATGGCACTGGGCCATGGGGGCATCTGCAGAGCCCTGGACTTTGGTGGCTGATGGGGAGGTACCACGAAAGACTGATAGGTATCCATGTGTTAAGGGCTTTGGGCCTGCAATCGTTCTTGCAGTGCGATCGAGCTGCAACATCAGCACAATTTAACCAAAAGAGTTTTGGTGTTCACCAGAGAAGGCGGTGGAGGGCAAGCAGTGGTGTTTCTACATCAGCTTCCCTGGAGGACTCTGGTATCCTGCTGAAGCAGAGTTTCTGCCCCAGCACTGCACTGGGAGGGTATTTGGGAGTGTGTGATCTCAGGCAGCGCAGCTCTGCGCCAGGCACCAGCCTTCAACCTCTTAAAGAGATGCTAAGCTCCACTTGGCCCTCCACGTGGTGGGAGTGGGAAAAAAGGGCCAAGGTTCCTTATCTCTTATTTCATCATTTTATTGCAATATTGCGGCTGATTAAGTGCTTGAGAATGACTCTTCATGCAATTTTGGTTTTGCAAGATCCTTAGGGACAGGTCCTTGTACCCTGTGTTGCTCCATTTCAGAATGAATAAAGGAGGCGATGCTAAACTGCTGTTCAGGAATTGCAATTATGAAAACTGTACAACTATTCAAAAGGCACCTTCACGACTAATCCATATGCTCTTAATGCTGTTATGCTAAACTCTTTCTGTTTTTCAATGAGAAAAATCTTTGTTCCTGAACTGAGGATGAAGATCCAGCCCAGAACTGCATGTTTCATAGGAGTTATAAACTCCTCAAGACAAGTGGCTCTGATGGAAACAAAAACAACTCTGTAATGGTAGCAGGTGCAAAATGAAGCAGTACATTAAAAATAGCCCAGCCGCATTCTCCAGTGGCATGAGTTCCCCCTGCATATCACTCCAGAATAATCCATTTATCCTTTCTCCCCATGGTTACAATGAGCCAGCTCCGTGCTGTGTATGCCGGGGATCTGCAGGCGCGGCTGTGAGAATTCAAGAAAAACCGCAGCCCGTCAGCCAGGCGCTCCCCTGTGCCTTCATCTCAATGTTTTGCAGAACATCAAAACCTTTTCCCTGCCTTCTCCCCACTGCAGGTGGGGGAATGACTTCAAGAAGCCAATGCGTCTCTTCACGCTCTGATAAGAGCTGACTTTATTTCTAGGAGTATAAGTTTAAATTAATTTTTGTTTTGCTAAGGGTGAATTTGGTTCTGGGGCTGTTTACGTTACAGGGCTTAGTGATCATGAACCGCCCTGGAGCTTTGAGGGCTGAGCGGCTTCCTATGAAAAAAGCATATTTCTCCTTTATATCGCCAGCATTTAGTGAGCAAAGCCCAGCTTTCACAGACTGCACCCAGCCCTTCTGCAACTTCTGGCTACCAGTGCTTCTCCTGGCCCAAACCCCCCACTTCAGCCTAGTCTTCCTTTTTCTTTAGGACTGCTTTGTGGTGTCATCGTATGACATCATGGAATCATTTTTTCGGAATTCCTCTCCATGTTTGCATTTGCCAGTCACACGTTCAGGCCAGATGACTCAAAAGCGCAGAGGGGTGTGAATGCTGCCGTGGTGCTAACATCATGGTGCGCAGTCTTGGAGATTCTGGCTCTGGTGGGCAGTCACCTGGCGTTGTCCAAGTGCTTTCGTTTGCCCTGTTATTTGCTGAGGGCTCCTCGGGGGTCTTCAGTGACTGCAGGGACATTTTTTTACCTAACAAGCAGCAACATCTGGATCAAAAATTTTCAGGCAGAATGAAAACTTGCAAATGGGTTATTGTTATGCTAGTCATTAAGCAAAATCAAAGAGACACCGTTTTAATATTTAAACAGCCTTTGGAAGTTGAGTTGTTGATCACTTACATTGATTCCTTTTTCTCTGGGTCAGTTCTCATCCCAGCCTGTTGATCTCAGCAGATCATGGTGTTAGACCACAGAGAAGACCCAGAGTAGATCAACTGGACCAAAGTCCTGGTAATTTCAGTAGGGGCAGAATTTGCCTGTAGACTTCAGCCTTTTAACAAGCCAACTTGTGCCTCTGTTACTCAGTACAAGGTCTGGCAAGCTGTGGATTCAGAGGACGTGAATGAAGTTCATCTGCTGACGGCTGAACATTATTTTATCTAGATAAATGTTTCACGGGGCATTTACCAGCAGCTTCTGAGCTGCAGTCGGTGAGCCTGGAGATATGAGGCCCTTATTGCTGTTGGTTTATATCACCCATAATAAATCAACTCTTCTGGCATAAATCAGCTTGTCACAGCCCAGTGCACTCATGTATGCAGACCTGGGTGACTTGCTGTCACAAAGGCTCTCCCATGAAAACACAGATGCCCTGGGTGCCTGGGGGAGCTGCCCCTGCCCCTGGGATGCGGGGGCAGAGGGATGCTCTGGCAGCCCCAAGGGAGCTGCCTCGCTCTTCCAGGGTCTGGCCATCCCAGCCTGGCCAGTGTCCAGGCCAGTGTCAGCAAGTCATTTGTGGAGCTGCATGAGGGGACACTTTCACACACTGTGGTTTACCCGCAAGCAGCAAACATTGCTACTTTTTCTAACATAATAGCTGCCTTTCAAGAAATGGGCTTCCCAAGCTGATTGGAAGAGCAGGTTTTACTCCATGGCTGAATGCTAGACTTTTATCTTTGTTTTGAGCTAGAAGATGAGTCGGTGAGGGGCGTAATTTATTTTTGTTTAATGTCATGTACAAATTCACAAGCTTCTAGGAGGCTTGCATGCCAAGCCCCACGGGAAGTCCAGTGTGACTCTCCAGTAACCGACTCTCTCTTCTGCGTGGGGCTGCTCTCTGGCAGCTCGACTTTGACTTGTGAGCTCAGTATTTATCGTACTCTACTACCGTGAGGAAAAAAGGCTTTGCCTGTCCACCCGCTCAGGTGCAGGCTGTCGCCTGGCCTCACCTGCAATGCAAGCACTTCAGATCCTCAGCGACTCCAAAGAGTCTAAATCAAGAATTTAATTCATACCATGAGTCTTAGCCATCAGCATTCACAGCCTTCTGGAGGCACCAACAAAGCAACTGGAGATGTTGGCCGGCACTTGATCAGCCCACCGTTATTGACAGATGGTTAGCATAACATAGCCCTTCTTCATGGCTGAAAGTTTCTTTAGGCTTGGAGGCCTTGCTCGTATTCCAAATCCATGCTCTGTTTATATTTTCTTTGTCCTGAACAAAAATTGGCCCCATTGTGTGGGAGCAACACTGGAGAAGAAAAACAAGAAACATCCACTGAGAGAACATGGATAATGTGGGAGCTGAGGAAATGTACATACTTTGCCGATTCCATTTTCTAATGATGTCAGAGTCAAAGAATATCTTTAAAAAAAAGAAGAAAAAAATCTCAGCAACTTGGAATCAAAAGCTCTGTTCATCACAGGCTCTTGTTAAAAGAAGAAATGTAAACATTCTCCCTTGCCACCGTCCCCCAACCTCCGAGAAATTAAATCTGGCTCCATTTGGGTAGACCCTCAGATGGAATCAAGGGTATGTCTCCAGGGAGGCAGGCGTTAATGTACTGGGGGAGGGACTGGGAGGGGGGGGCAGGAAAATTTGATTGCACGATGTGACATGCAGGGATTCAAGCTGCTGCATTTCATGGAGGCTGAAGAAGGGCAGCCTGACACTTTACAGATTGGGTGTAATACACAGGAAATTTGTCCTTTCTGCCAGAGTAGTCTAGGGATAGGGCTACCCCCCACCCCCCACCCCAGCCACTTTGCTTGGCTGGTAAAAGCTCAGGAGAAAAGGGTTAAATAAATGTTTGTGATATGATAAGGTGCTTGTTTATTCAAGGGATGACAGATTATTGGCTCCCAAGGCAGGGTTGAAAAATAGTACAAAGGAGCTGGCGTTCCCTTCACTGATGTGATTTCCTCCTAAGGTTTTGCTTTTTGGTAGGAACAATATGCACTGGGAATTAAGAGGGATGACTTTATTTCAGACTGGAACAGACAGACTAAGAGCTGCTTTCTGGAGTCGCTGACTCTGTTTTTGTTTTTGTGTTGCTGTTTTTTTTTTTTTCCATTTTTTTTCCTCTCTGCCGAAATTCTTCTCCCAAACTCTTTGGAAACTGGGTTATCTCCCATCCAGGAGGAACACCCAGCATGGCAGGCTGACTTGAGCACTTCAGATTAGGGCTTTGACCCTTTCACTTTGTACACAATTTTCTATTTTATCACCACGTCTCTGAAGCTAGCTCCTGCTTCACTGCCCTTGGATATGAGCTCAGGTCCTAGCCGAGTCCAGCCCAGAAGTAATTAACTCCGTGACCATCCCCATGGGAGCGATGCTGCTGCAGGAGCACAGGTCCAGGACATGATGCCTATACCCTCACAGCATCCTCATGCCATGGGGAGGCGGGGGCCTGGGTGACAGCGAGTGTTTCCCATCACTTGTGCCACCCCAAAAACGACTTGCCAGCCACAGAATGACTCTCCATCAGTGCCGTCGGCCAGGGAGAGATTTCCTGCGCAGGCGAGAGTGATGATTCTTATTGTTCATCCAGATACACATCATCTGGTCAGGACACAACAAAAGGCAAGGGGAGGATTTCTCGCCAGCACGAGACGCCCGTGACAGCCCGGCGGCAGGGCTACTGCGGCAGAGATGTGGCTGTGCTGACACCGGCACCCGGAGGCGCGGCTGTGAGGTTCAAGCTGCACCAAGCTGGCCAAGTCCGTGCGCTCCCCATCCCATGGGGGAGCGGGCTAGCAGTCGCTCATTGGGAAAACCAGGCAGCGGTTCCCATGATCCTGGAGTAAATGACAGTTAAGCCACACATTTGTTTTTAATGCTTGGATCTGGCACTGGATTCCTTTTCGAATGAAAACTATGCCAAACATCTTTTATAATTTTTTTCCTCAAGCAAATATGCGAGCAATCCAGCAGTGAAGTGCCAGAAACATTTGCTTTCCTTCCTAAGAAGTGGGGTAAAGAAAAATACAAAACACCACACACATGCACACAATGAATTTTATTTAGAAGCCTTCGGAGACCAAGTCTCTTAAAATGCTGGACTGGGCTATTGAACAGTGTGCGTGTACATGTGCAAGGGGGAATAAATACATATGTGCTGAGGGGTATGCACAGACTCTCACACTATCTATCTATTCCTTTCAGGTAGTAAAGTGCTTTACAAATAAATACACTTATATACAAAGTAAAAAAAATGAATCCAAATCAAAGCTTAATACTAGAATTTGACTCTTGGAAGGAAAACTGAGCCATTTAGTGGGTAAACCCAGGAATAGGCTACAGGAGCTAGCAGATCCACGTGCCCTCAGTGCTGGAACAGCGAGGGCCTGAGCAGCAAGGACACTGCTCCTAAAATCCTCAGAGCCAGATGCATCCATGGCAAACAAAGATCAGGCAGAAGCAGGGTGCAGACTGCGCAAGGAGGCGGATTAGCGTTCAAAGGCTGAGTCAAAGGAGGGAGGAGATAAGGCATCGCAAATGGGGTAATCTGCTGAGCCCCATCCAAACATGGTCTCGTCACATTGTTGGACATGAATAACCCAGGGACAGGTATGGGGCGCGGAATGGATGTGTGAAGGTCTGTCTGAAGGCTTAGTCCTCCGCATCTCTGGGCACACCACGTTCCCTTCTCGTCCACTCCGGCTGGTTCTGCTGGACCCACCTCTGTGGTACCTAAGCCTTGCACGGAGTTAGCTGAACATCTCTTTTGGAAAGCATGTGCCGGTCCCTGGTCCTGTGTGTACAGACAGGGGGCCCCGACCTGTCACAAAATCCCAGGCCCATCCTCAAACCCAGGGCAGAAGGGGGCTGTAAGCCCCCGTGGCTCCTCAGGGCCGCCTCTGCAATTTTTTGCCTTTCCTGTTACTAACAGCATTTCATTGTGAATGCTCAGATAATTTATACTGGCTTGATTCTGCTTTGAGCATCCTGCTAAGATAGTTCTTCTTAATTAGTATTAAGTTATTCATATCTTAAGACAAACACCTCAGCAGGTTTCTGCTACAATATCGAATTAGCCTTTCAGGATCTTGTTTCTTTTTGCATCCTGGCTCGCTTTCATGAACCCATATCCATCTGAGTGGTATTTTAACACACTTTCAACCCCCCACTCTCTCAATGCCTCCTCCTACACTGCCCCAACGTTTAATTCCCACATTAAAAAGGAGTCAGTATCATTTTAGTTATGAAGGCATTGTGCAGCTATTAACAAAACCTCTTCAAGTTCCCCTCGTCCCCCTCCACCCAATGCCCGTGATGTTTTCATGGGTGGTTTAGTCTCCAATATGCTTCTGGTCAAGTGCATAGGAAGGAACAGTGCCTGCATAGCCTAGAAATTTGTGTTTGGTGGTTTAGAGCAGGTATTTCTACACTCTTTTGGAGAGTTGTCCCTGGTGCCCTAAACCTGCATCTAGCTAATGCTTCCTCTGCTGGGGCTCGCGGGCACAGGTCTGTCACAGTTGGTGGAGTGAAGTCAGTTCACACCAGGGGCTGAACTGGTTTGAGCAAACATTGTAAAACATCCAGCTCTGCAATGTGTCAGTAATGTCTGCCAACAGAAATATTCTTACACATATCCTTCAGCTGCCATTTATGTTTATCTACCAAAAAAAAAAAAAAAAAAAAGGCGGCAATTTTATTACATGCACGTACTCCTGCTCCTACCTACATGGACGAACTAACCCAACCCGGAAAGCAACAGCTCAGGATGAAAACAATTTCTCCTGTATGGGAAGAAAAAATGAGCATCAATGGGATTGTGTATTTTTAGTTCCAGCTTTTGTTTTCAGGATGATCTTCTGATTTGTGGGTCACATTAAGTCAAGTGTTTCCATGCAGTGTTTCAGAGGAGGAGAACAGATGCTCCTCTGGCTGCTACGCTATTTCTCTTCTTGGACATGAAGTTGGTCTTCAACCAAGCTTGGGTAGCAGGTTAACAGAAAGTCAGGGAAAGGTCTTGTAGAATGCAATATTTCTCCTCTAAGAGACTGTGTGGAACCAGAGGAGAAGGAGGTTATGTCTCAGGGCTGCGTCTTTGCACGGGCACCAGCATCCATCAGGGGGACCATCCGCTGAGGCTGAATGTCAGCCTTGTCACAAGGCTGTTGCCACCCAGCATTTGGGTGGGATCTCATGCAAAGGCTTGCTTGCCGTGTTTGCGCTGTTCACAGTGATGGGCTGTAAACCCCAACATCCAGGCACTTCTAGGGCCTCGGTGCTGTTACATGACAGGTGAGCGGGAATTAAAGAAGCTCTTGTTCTGGTCAGTCACCACCACTCGTCTCCATCCCTTATCCCCAATACTTCAAGCTCCGAAATCATGCCACTGAGTGGTCTGAGTAATGAGAGTGCCCTGTCCACCTCCACCATCCGTGGCACACAGCAAGTGCTTTCTTTCTTTGCCGCAATTACAGTGATTGCTGATGTACCCTCCGTCTTCCTCTTCCCCCCCGCCCCAAGGGATCACATGCTGAAAGCAATGATAATTTGGCTGCTGATGCAGTTTTGCAAGGATAGGCGTCATAATTATTGAGATTTTGATTATGCCCTTTTGAAGATGAGGTAAGTGCTGCTGTTTACAGCATCCCCCTGTCATTGGCCGTCATATGACTTCCTGACATTGCCTCTGGGGTGTTGCACAACCTCCGCTTCCCCAGCAGAGCCCAGTCCCATGAGAGGTATAATTTTGCCCAGCACAGGGGTAATTCCTTCAGTTGCAGGGAAGCAATTGATCATGTACGCAGCCTGCCTCTTGTGCTGTGGCACTAGGCTGGCCAGAAGCCCCCTTGGGCCCCCTCCGTCTAAAGAGGATATGCACCAAGTTGCACAAGAACCAATGATGCTCTTGCAGCCTCAACTTCTGGAATTTCCTGGCTTTTCTTAATCTTAACATCTCATTAGCCTTTATTTGCAGATGTATATCCTTGCTCTCTTCTCACACAGGCTGCCGTAAATCACTGCTGCCTCTGCTGAAATCAATGGAGTGGCCTCGGAAAGGAAAGGCCAGAGGCAGGGGGACAGCTGCAAAGGCTGGGAGAGGCAGTGTCTCCATCACCACGGCCTGAAGGTCCCAGGCCACCTCGTGCTGCCTAGAGAAGCTGAGGCAAAGTCCATCTCCACAGCCAAACTTTCCTCTAACCATCTTGACCAAACTGAGCTCGCAGACCCTCTCAGACTTGCCTGTTGCTAGCTCCTACTTGGAAGAAGGGCCATCATGCTACGTTTATTTGGAGCAATGAATCCAGCCAGCCACTTGATAAATGGAAGAGGCTTTGGCAAAAGTGCTTTGAGCAAGCAAAAGCTTTATCTGGACACATAAAGTAACCGTTACTATCATATGCACTAGAAAGGCGTGTCGCTTTATTTTTAGCTAAGTAGGAAATACTGAGGTTAGCATTGTTATTCAGAGGTTGAAGATCAAGTGGCAAACTGGTTAAACTGTAAACAGGAGTGGAGAGAGAGATGAAATGGGGAGCATCTGTCTTCTCCTTATTTGTTCATGGTGATCACTTATAGTCAATGTGTTTGCTGTGGTGATAAAGCTACATTTTAAATAGAGATTAGTGGTTGGTGAATTGGTCTCCAGTTACTGTTAGAGTACAACACTGCTCACGTGTAGCATACAGTGCCAATTAATACACCAAAAGGAGATTATCCAAATGATGGGAAAACCTTTTCTGCTGAAAAACAAAACAAAACTACAACAAAATAAATAAATAAAGCCAAACAAACAAAAAAAAAACATTTTTATAGGATTTCGTCTCATCTTCAGCACAAAGGCCATGTACCCAAATGGTAGAGCAGGGGGATGTGAAAGGCAGAGACAAATGGGATCTGATGGATCACTGCCTCGAACTGCAGGCCGTCCCCAGTGCCTGGCAGACTGAAGCACCATGTTGCCACCCTGAGGTGGAAACTCCCCTGAGACCACTCGATCTTTTCTGCAGGTGACTGAAGCAAACCCACAGTGAAGAGCGACTGTAGCAAAGCGGTTCCTGAGCCTCGCTGTCCCTGCACTTCTGAGAGCAGGATGAATGGGACATTTTGCCACAGAGTGACACAGAGGCATGGGACCCCAGCTCCAAACTTACAGCTGCTGTATGATAACACACCGTGGAGAGAAAGGCTGGCCCAGAATCACAGAATGGTTGAGGCTGGAAGGGACCTCTGGAGGTCACCTGGTCTATCCCCCCTGCTCAACAGGGCCACCTAGAGCAGGTTGCCCAGGACCGTGTCCAGGAGGCTTTTGAAGATCTCCAAGGAGGAGACTCCACAGCCTCTCTGGGCAACCTGTGCCAGTGCTCGGTCACCCGCACAGCACAGAAGTGCTTCCTGGTGTTCAGAGGGAGCCTCCTGTGTTCCAGTTTGTGCCCATGGCCTCTTGTCCTGGCACTGGGCACCACTGAAAAGAGCCTGGCTCCATCCTCTTTGCTCCCTGCCCTCTGGTATTTATAGACACTGATGAGATCCCCCTGAGCCTCCTCTTCTCCAGGCTGAGCAGTCCCAGCTCTTTCAGCCTCTCGTTGTAGGAGAGGTGCTCCAGTGCCTTCATCATCTTTGTGGGCCTTTGCTGAACTCTCTCCAGTATGTCCATGTCTCTTGGAGTGGGCAGCCCAGAACTGGACCCAGCACTCCAGGTGTGGCCTCACCAGTGCTGAGTAGAGGGGAAGGATCACCTCCCTCCACCTGCTGGCAATGCTTTGCCTAATGCAGTCCAGAATGTTGTTGGCCTTCCTTGCTGCAAGGGCACGCTGCTGGCTCATGTTCAGCTTGGTGTCCGCCAGGACCCCTAGGCCCAGGACAGCCCAGCACCCCATGAGGCTTTAAATCAGGAATGATGCATATGCATACAGTTTGCCTTTCACACACACCCCAGCTGGGCAGGGGGAGAGGCACGGCCCCCCTTGGCCATCCCCTCCATCCCCTCTCTCCCCTCTGTCCCCTTTGTCCCCTTTGTCCCCAAGGGCTGGCATGTGGCGTGTGGCCGCCGGGTGCAGACGTCCCCAGGGGCTGCCCCAGGCTGGAGGGGCAGGAAGGATTTTTGCCTCTTGTGCTCCTCCCGGCGCTGCTTGGAGAACATTCCATAGATAAACCGGGTTCATAACTCATCAAAATACACTGAATTACAGGAAAGCTGTAAAAAAAGAAACCTATAAACTGTATACAGATATGAGATACACTGAAAGGCATAAACATAAATCAATATACACCTCGTAAGAAATCTTGCTGTACTTAGTGTGTACAAAATATGAAGCAAATAATTACTTACCAGTATATACTTCTACAGGCTGTTTGGGGTTGGGTTTTCTTTCTTTTTTTTTTTTTTTTTTTCCCTCTCAGCCAGAGATGAAAGCTGCCATCACAGATTTATTCTAGTGGAAATGCTGATGTTTGTGTGAAGTGAACTCTTTCTTTGTTTATGTAACCCTGGGTTTTCAGCTACTTTATCAAACAACTACCTCTACTCATTTGCTGGCTGGCAGAAAACCTCAGCCTTGTTCCTCGGCTCCAGTTGCAGGCAGGATAAATACAACAGGCACGTGGTGCAGGGGGTCTTAGAGCAACTGAAATGCCCAGGGTGGGTTTCTGTCTCTAAAGGTGGCAAATTCAGTGGTGTTGGTCTGCAGGGTGAATCTCCCACAAAGGGGGAAGGGGAAAAGCTGCTGGTTAAAGACTCTCATTTGTGCAATGCTTTCTCTCAGAGAAGATCTCAGCTGCCTGTGCAAGCCACCACACAACAGTTGCCTCGCACCAAGGAGTCAGCCCACACAAACAAGACCTGGTCTCCACAAACACTTTGACTCAAAACCTGCAGTGATTGCCCATCTACAGCGGGAGCACCATGCTTACCCCTGCTTTGTGGCGTGGCGTGGCACGACCACCCAAAGCTGGAGAAAAGCTTTTGCTTTTGTATCCTTGGAGTGGAAGAGGAGAAGATTTTGCTTTGCATTGCCACCGCGCCACCTGGGCACTAGAAAGGAGGACCTGTGAGCACAAGGAAAACCGGAACTCAACAGCAGAGCTGTTCTGATTGCAGAGGGCACTTCTGATGCACATTGACCACCCAGCTGACACACATGACCTTTCCACTCAGGCTATAAGGAAAACACTCACAGAATTAGAAACTCATTTTTCCATGCAATTCCTGCAGAACTCTGCAGCATATTTTAAACAAGGAATTAACAAGCACTATTAGGGCAATCTTACACCACTTTTCTCAACATTTATGTAAAACCACCTTTCGTGTATGCATATAATTGCTACTTTCTTTACTGCCCCATTCTTCAAAAGTACTTCTCTCTGTCTCCTGTTAATATAATAACATAATTTTCCTGTTTTTCTTTTCCTCCTCTAAAACACAACGTTGCCTTTCTAATGGGTTGCCTACTAAAGAAAATAAGAAATCTTTTTTCCGCACCTTGCCAAAAGTTGTCCAAAATGTAACAGTGGCAGGGTCATGTACATCAAGATATAATGTGGTTGTAAGGGTAGTGGGTAGAGAAGCCTGTCTGTAAGTGGGGGGTGTGATACATTTGGATAACAATAGAGTCCACTGCCCTTTTCTACCAACTGGTTTTAGTTTGCCTCAAATAAGTCATTGTCTAACTTGTATAAATCTTTCCATTTCTTCTTGAATTATTGTTGGATGTTTGGGAAACATATTTTTTTGGTTTTACAAGGAAAAAAAAAGCCGATTGCAATCACTTCCAAATAACACTTAACTCCTTGACACAAGGTCAGCAGGAGGGTTTGTGCGTGTGTGTGTGTGCGTGTGTGTTTTATTTCTAATCTGTGAGCTGTTCCCTGAGAGACACATTGAGAACTGGGGCTTGTCTGCTGACATGTTTTACACAGCTGATCCATTAGGATCCTGCTCTTCCTAGCCTCCCTGGCACCGCTTTGATCAGCGACATGTTGAAAAAAAAAAATAAAAAAGAAGGAAAAAAAAAAGTAAAAGGCACTTCTCTGATCAGGAATCCCTCCCCTCCACTAAATCATCCCAGGCACTTTAAAGCCATAGGAACCACCGAGGGACCTCTCAGCTCTGTGAGGCTTCACGACAGCTCTGTGCTAAAACAACCAGACACGAGACAATAACGTCTTTTGCCCGGTGGCCTCTTCTGCCCAGCTCTGTGGTTAACCTCTTCCCTGCCCAGCTGCCCGCTGGGGAGCCCCAGCCTCCACTGACATGTCTGCATACCCGCATGGTGTGCCCGAGGGGCTCCATGCCTGTCACCCCAGTAGGGAAACACCAGCATGGCTTCACCGGCCGAGTGCTAGTGAAAACTTGTATGTAAGAAAATGTGACTGCAGAGGCAAGCTCGCAGTGTATCTCAGCCTTACAGCCAGGGACACAGAGATTTGGGATGAGCTGTGGATGGTATGCAGATGGTGAGTGATGCTCTACCCGCGTGGGAGCATCCTCTGAGAGTGCACAGGGAGGACAGCACAGGGCAGCCCCAGCCAGGCTGCGGCCGTGCCCATCCCATAACCCCGTACAGCATATACACTCACAGCCAGACGGGGCTTTACCAAGGGGTAAACGAACCCCTGTGCATTAATCCCAGAGGTTGACTTTTGGACTTCCCACCTCTGGCTGAGAGCGGCTGCTTGCTCTTGGGGAGGCAGCTCCCGCCGCACTGGGAGGCAGCCACACACAGTACTGGTCAGGGCCTGCTGACAGGCGTCACCGCTTTACTTTTTGGCAAGCCCTGTATGATAGAGCCCATTTCTTTAGCTGTTTGACATCAATTTGGGGTATAAAAAAATGACATCTTCTTCGGTGCTTGCTGAAGGCACACAGAGAGGAATGAAAAAAGCCCACAAAAGTGGAGGCAGGAGCATGGCATGAGACCAGACCCAGGAGGAAAGGGAGGACCATTGTACAGAGGTCCAGGGGTCCTCGACAGCGAGCGGGAAGGTGAGGGCAGCCAGGTGTGCTGCCACCGCTGTGACAGTCCAGATCAGCTTCTCCAGCCCTCCTTTTTGAGTTACCCTGAGCCTGGCTCTCCACCTCAATCTTTCACTGGGCAATTGCCAGTGATAACCCCAAAAAGCCCGTCTCCCATCAGGGAGGGAGGAGCAACTCACAACATGGTCATCGCTGCCTTCCAAGCCAAACTGGAAAGCCTTTGTTGTGCATGCAGCTTGCCACAGTCACACCTCACAGAGAACCCAGGACAATGTGGTAGTTTGAATGCTAAATAAATACCCCGTGGTGTTCACGAGCAGCAGGTGTAGTGCCAGTTAGCACACGGAAATACTGATTACTCCCCTGTGTTCAGGTCCTCAAAGCTGTTGCATTTTGCAGTGGATAGAGGACATACCAGGCATTGCAGAGATCTGGATGAGTTGTCCACTGCTCAAGGAAATCCCCTAAACCACAGCTCTAGTGGCTTCCCTACTCCTCACCCATCTCACCCCTGACACACACATTAATTCCTTGCCTTTTTTGAGGATTTTTCACTGACTTGAGTGATGAGAGGGATTTTTTGCCCTGAATGCCCAGTGCGTTCTTGTTATTTGGTTTGGAGAATGAACAGGGATAATGTGGTGGAACCTTCCTGAGACCAATATTTTGGCAGTGCAGAAGTTGAGGAAATTCTGAAATGTGCTTTCTTTTGCTGTACCCCTGGTTCTGGCTTGTGTCTCCGTGAATGCCACATCCTCTGCAAAACTTCCAGCAGCTGGTCTTTAAGGCAGATTTGAGAGCACATATAATTTTGCCTTTTGCATGACGCATTTGCAAGAGTTTCAAGATGTTCAGATTTCACCTCAGAGCACCTGCAGCTTGGAGGGCACTCCTAATCTGGTCCTCACCACTCCGTTGTTTATCATACAGGCTCTCTCTGACCCATGTGCTCTGGTCAGCAGGCCAGCCTGAGGGGGGAATTACAAAAGCATCAATATGCAGAGCCTCAGTTCACTTGCGCTTTCATGCTGGGGCTGGAGGAGGATGTCTCCAGCTCTAGGATTTCCTCACAGTATAAATCCCTATGACTGGATGCCTCATGAGCTCCCTAGGAGTCTGGCAATATGCTGGGCTCAGAGTGCCTAGCCCTTGCAAAATGGAGTACCTGAAAGCAGTAGAGTGAAAAGAAGCCAAACACCTTAGTAAAAACCAGGATTTAAAAAAAAAAAAAAGCCACATTAAAACAACATACTTTTTTTTTCAGGCCATTTGCAGATAAATGACCTCCGTTCTTATAATTAAAGAAAATGTGCAATTAGCTTAATCAGATCTGTGGGAAGAAAAGCAGTCGCTGAGTCTCAAAAGGCAGGTTCTGAGAAACTGCAGCCAACTTTTACTGGGGCCGACCAGAGACACTACATCACAAACAGCATGAGCCCTGCCAAAGCCTTCTTCCTGTGAAAAATGATGTTTCAATTTAGGCTCCTGTGTATTGTATTCGTTAATCTCTCTCTCACTTGCTTACTCACTTGTTGTCTCTCGCTCTTTGACACTGTAAATAGAGGCATGAAGAAGTATTTCCTTGTATTGATATGGACATTGCATCCTAATTTCTCAATGAGAAGAAGTCGAGTTAATCTTTTCAGTTCCTCATCAGCCGCACTGTTCTTTGTACCTCTTGATCCAAAGATGGGATATTTCAAGATGTAATACAAGGACCAAAAGCAGTCAGGGACTAGAAAATAGGATTTTCCTTCAAGAAAGGAAAGTAGGACTAAATCGGCTCTGCTTTCCCAGTGCAACAGGAAAAGGTCTCAAAACTCTTAGCAGTTGTAGGAGTGAAGGTCCTGAGAGGCTGTTAGAAATCCTAGGGAGGAAGCTGAGCTCAGGGACCAGTCCCTCCTCTCTAAAGACAAAGTGGGAAACTGTGTAAATGGCAGGACCAGTTCCCTTAACCCTTTCCTAGAGTGCGCTTGCCAGTAGTCTCCTGTCTCTTATTCCACGGGCACTAAAGGCTCATTCAAAGAAGAGAAAACAGGGAAAGAAGAAACCAACATCACGTCAAAAAATAACTGTTTAAAGTGATGTCTATTCAAATAGTTTTAAAGTCCAAGTCTTCTTCCTAAAAGCAGGGAAAAATCCTTTTGAGTCAGGCAGAGTAAAGAGCCAGCCCTAGGATGATCTTGCAAACCCACAAACTGTGCTTGCAACTGGGCTAACTGGGACATACTCAATTATCAGAACAAAACCTTTATTCTGTCCATTACTTGCCATGCCTTTCCTAGGGGCATTTTCAAGCAGATCATGAGCCATCTCTGCAGTCATGCCAGGGTTTGGCTTTTCTCTCGATATTGCTCCAAAGAAGGAAGAGAAGGATGCAGAGACCCCCCACTTGTTCACCCTTGGTAGCCTTGGTATCAGGATTTGCTGGATGTGCTGCACTCCCAGTGCAAGAGGCGAGGACCATGTCACGTCACAAGCAAATACAGCTCCTGTGTCTTCTTCTGCCTGCACAGTTGCTCCTCAGCATCAGATATTTCAAATGGCAGCCTTCTCTGCCACCACAAGTCTCAATGTTCTGGTTTTCCTGTTTTGGAGATCTCTCTTCTGTCACATGGGAGCCACCTTGACAGTCCAGTGAGTGGCTGGATTTTGTGGAGAGCACAGCTCCACCTCTACACTCTACCTGCAGGTACCTATATGGATTGAAGGTGTGGTGCTTCATCTGGCTGAGGTCAGATGAGTTCACCTGGTCTACAGAGCCACCAAAACTGGTTGCTCATAACAGGCAGTAAATATCTCCAACACCAGACATTATTTTCCTGATAATGGGGGAAAATTTTTTTCTGAATGCTTCTGCCCCCAAGGTTTTCAGGCTTGTTTATTGTTTTTGTTTGTTTGTTTGTTTTTGAAAACACTAAGATTTTGAAATGTCTATGTGATCTTTTTCCTTTGCTTGCTTCAGATGTATTTTTTTCTGAAACAAGTAAATGCTCCGGTTTTCAGCTTCAGCCTGTTTTGTTGTTGTTGTTGATTGTTTGTTTGTTTGTTTATTTACTACTTTTCACCTAGGTAAAAGTTAGATATATGGTTCCTAAAAGCAGAGATTTCCCTGCTATTGCCTGTGCTTTCTTTTTGACACCTAACTTTTTTCTACCATTGGATAAAGGGAAAAATTCAGGGTTAAAAATAAAGATGGGGCCCTAAAATATCTGTAAACCAACAATAGGAAACGGATGTGTTTATTTTTTGGTCACTTTCCAAAAACCCAAAGGAGGTAATACTTTATGTTAAAAATATTTATTAGCTTGGGTAATAAACACATTCAGATAAAGAGCCCGTTGCCCGAAGTGTGAGGCAACAAGTAACCTGAGCCTTGTCTATTTTACAGCACATAACGAATGTCTGGGTGCAAAACCAAAACCTGTTGACCCACCAGGAGGTACAAACTGGGGGCTGCAGCCAGGCCAATGTCCGCCAGCTGCCAGCCCGCGGGGTGGGTCGGGAGAGCAGGGTCCCGTCGGACGCCCGCCGATTTGCCTGGTGCGGTGGAGGCCGGCAGGCTCCCTGCCAGCAGCAGCGAGGCAGAGAGAGCTGGAGGCTGGCCCGAGTCTCTGAAAAAAACCATCGGTCACCTTTCTGACAAGATAAATGGCATTTTAAATGCGGAGATGACCTCGGTAATCAGAAATAAATCAGCAGGATAATCAAAATTGATGGGTGAGTCAAATGTAGAAAATTTATATACTGGAGTCCTATAGAACAGCTTGGAAATCGCCATAAGTCGGGTCCTGGCTGAAATTTTGGTCCCTTTGCTGTAGTAATTTAAACTTTTCTATTTACTTTGGCATTCCTCTGTTTAGTGACTTGGCCTGATCAAAATGCTTTGATACGTCCAGCAAGAATAAAAAATATAAAAGCCAAAGGGTAGTATCTTGGTTTAGGACAACTGTGAACATGAAACTTAATCCTGGGCTTTGCAAGAAGGACTCTCTAGAACATACTGGGGGGGAAAGCAATTAATACTGCATTAAAAAATGAGCAGCCCTTCCTTTTCACTTTGCTTTTTAATGTCCTGTAATTTGGGCCAAACTAAACAGTGCTTACGCCACTACTGATGTTACGAGTTCATGTACCACCACTGATGTTATGGACTTCAACATAGCAGTCACTGGAAAGGAAAAGCAAGTGTAATTTGTCCAGAACAGGGACAAAAGGAGAGTGCAGAGCAAAGCTGGCCCTCCCATTACTTTATTTTACTCCCTGCTGTTAATTGCTTTCTTGATACACCCTTGCTTTTGTCCTTTTGACACGTAGGCTACCATCACACGCAGACTACACAGCTACCAGAGCTGAAATTGCTCTTAAGACCCATTATCTTTTAAACAATCTTAAATCTGCTGGAGCTGCTCTGACACTATTCTAAAACCTATTTACTGGCCTCAGTGTAGTTACTTATGCTTCATATCAGTGCAAGGAGAGTAGAGCCAGGCCAACTCTGATCTACTCGTGCCTGACATATGGCTTACACTGCTTTTATGTCGATCAAGAATTTGGCCTTGAGATCCCCATGCTCTTGGTTTGACTCAGTGTTTTAAAAAAATATACTTTCACATCTGTGCCTCTCTTTTCTGCCTTTCCTTCATCCTTTCCAGACTCTACTAGCCTACAATTCATGTCTGCAAACCCAACCAAAAGTTCTGGACCTCTTACAGGCCATTTATTGCTTTCTGTTGTACTCATACTTGAGTTTACATTTATCTGCCTTCTTTAAGTATTTTGGAGAGAATCATCACTTTTTTGTAGGGCTGGTAAAGATTTTTCCATGGAAACTGTTTTGAAGTAAAACTGATTTTTGGCTAACAAGCAAATATGTTTTTTATAAAGGGGGCAGTTTCTGTTTTCCACTGGCAAAACACAAATGTCTGAGAACTGTGTATCGAGATTCCAGTCCCTGCTGTTGTCACTTTGGTACCTAATGTTCCCATTTCCTTCCAGGGTGATCTTGGGTGTGCTCTGTGCTTGGGTGATATCTTCAATGATGTAACTCACACAGTTTCTTTCAACAGTTCTGTCTGCCCTGTTATGACCCCAGAATATGAGCAAGGATTTTAACTTGTCATGACTTGACAACTCCTTAGGTTCTCTGATGGAGTTTCCATCTCAGCCTTCCTTGTTTGGGACAATATATTTAAGCACATAATAATAAACTTGGGATAGGACAACTGTTTTCTGACCAGTCTACTTGCAAAATTTTAAAGCCCTTAAATTATATAAAGGTTACAGAGTGTAACTTGGGCAGCTGACTAACAAACAATACCACCAGTATCAAACAGTTGATAGAGGTGATAAACAGCCAGGCAAAGAGGTGAAGGACCAGGAAAAGGATATCAAAAGAATTACATAACTATATTTTCAGTATGTTTATTGAAGATTGAATATTATTGAAGATTAAATCTGAGTAGAGGTGTAGGTGCTAGATATGATGCATCAAAGGAAAGTAACTATGTTCATTGATGAGTGTTGAAGATCAAAGATTAAAGGTTAACGAAGAAGCTGGGAAACAGCTCAGGAAGAGTCTAAGAGAGGTATTGAGGAACTTCAGTGAAAAAATATTGTCTTCAGTTCCATGCCATGACCAGGCAGATGCTCCAATTCCATGGTCTCCTAATGTGGAAGACCCTATGCAACAAGTCATACTGGTGGGGAAGGCCGCAGTTAGACCATATGAGCATGTCGCAGCCAGGTCTAAGCCATCTAACCATCCTTCTCTGAGCATGGCAAAGGACCCTTTTGGTGGCACTTTGGGGAGGACACATCAGGCACAGCATCAGCAGGAGATCTAGCTTAGAGGTCGTGGAGCAGGCAAGAGGCCATGGTACATCTGCTGCTGCTGAAGGTAATACAGGCTTCCAGGACTGTGAGGGGAGAGCCAGATGTATGAGACTTCAGTCGCCCACTGTGAAGGAGCTGCGCCTTTTCAGCAATGTGATCTTCTCACACTGAGACCAGAAGTGGCTTCAGCCACTGGAAATGAAAGGATGGGGAATCATTTCAGTCTGCTGTCTCCAGAAGCAACTGCTGCATCCAAGCAACTAATGAAATGACTGTCTGCTTAGAATTTACCCATTTGTGATCTAATCTTTTAAAATCATTGATTAAGTGTAACATTTTACTAGTCTCTTACCAGTTTCTTTCCTTCTTATTACCCTTCACTGTAGTGTGAACCACATTCTGATGTCATGTGGCAGTTTTCTGCACTAAAAGAATATGAAGGCATTTTTGGGTCGCTGTTTATTTCTCCCAGATACCTACCACTCTTGCAGGAAAGATGTAATTTGTTGCAAGCAATCTCCTTCCCCACTGCGCTACCCAAAACTGTAAAGGCAGCTTATTTGGAAATGAAGTGTACAGTGATGTACACATACAAAGCAGTTCAAATTCTGGTCGTGCTCAGATAGCAGTTACTGCCATAATTTTCTGGCTTTGCATTAACTCATTGAGCAGAAGCCTTGGCTTGGTCACAGCATTTTTTCATGTCTAAAAGATGGCCTGGTTAACAGAGGACAAACACTGGAGCTCCTCTGTTCTTTCCTCTTCCCTTTCACGCATGTACATATACACTGTAACATGAATACATACATGTACATGTATACAGAGAGAACGCTCATATGTATATACATACATTGTAGATATATATATTTTATACATATATGGACGTACAAATGAATTCTTGGACTCTTTTCCAGTGCCAATGCATGTGAGGACTTGAAGGGGCAGTCTGCTTCTCCGATGTAGTCTTATCTGCTTTCATTTCCAACTATCCAGCAGATACCCCTAGATCATGTGGAGGGGAAGTATCTATGCCTGCTGCTTCTGGACAGACGAAAAAAAAAACCTCTTGTGGCTATACTGTAACGTTTTCCTTGGAATATATATTGTGCCATAGGAAAAGGTGGCATTCCTTCAGGCTCTTGAAGGAACATACTTTTCTTGGAGCCAAGGTGAAGTATTATCTATCAAAAAATAAAAATGACCATCAGGAGCAGCATGGCCTACATTTCAAGGAAATTAGGCACACGCAAATGAAAACAGTCAGAAACCTGGCTCTTGCCCAGGCGACAACTGATTTCTGCTTTTTTAAGGAGTTGCACACAGACCGTAACACTGTCAGTTCATGTATGATAAAACAACCCCAGCCCAGAGTGTCTTTCCAAACTACGGTAGGTCACTGGGGTTCAGCTGCAAGTAGATTGGGTTGCAAGGACACTGGGCTAGCCCTGGTGCAGGAGGCTGCACGAGTAGCAAACCTTTTGTCCCTGTGTGTGAAATGCTGGGGGACCCAGTTAGCGTGGTGACGTACCTGCCGTACCTGCTCCCACGGCGATGTTTACAGTTTACCAGGCTATTAGGGCCAGCCCATGACCACAACGCCGTCACCGAAAACCACCAAAGTCAGAGCTTGCTCATCACCTCATGTAGTAGTTTACACTGCTGCAAAGAGGTGAAAACAGATATAAACTACCTGACTTACCAAATGACCACGCAAGCTGTGAGGCAACTAGGGGGATGGTATCTGCTGGTGCTGATCAAGGTGGGGGTTGTCTCATGCTCGAAAGAGCAGTTGGAGGATGCAGACAGATGATTTTGAAGACAGCAAACTGGAGGGGATGTGCCTGGCCCAGCTTTCTAGGGGTGGTAAGAAGGCTTCCCAGCTCTTGCAAACTACTGCTCTGGGAGTCCGTCTTCTGTAGGATACAGATCACTATACTAAAAGGAAGAAAGAAACGGAAGAAAGCAAATCTGTTCGGAGGACTGGAGCGTCCCTGCATGGGAAAGCTTGGAACAATAAAATCTTGTTTGCTAATGACAGTTCTGAGAATTTTAAAAAAATGAAGTGGGAAAATAAAAAACCCTCCATGAAACATTGATTAGATGCCAGTTCACATAACTCTCCTTGGCTACCATGTATTATTATTATTTCTTTTAAAGACTAATAGATCCTATTCTTGACAAGCGCAAAGCCAGGAGGTGGGACCTTATCCAGTATTTTCATTTTTTAGCCCACAAGAGGCAATGCTTGTATCAGAATATAATTTGTCTGCCCAAACCACATTCACTGTGAACCTCTGCAGAGGACTTCCATTCTCAGGAAAAACTGTTCTGTCAGCATGCAGAAGAAGCATTCCTCCTCATCCTTGTTGTCAGCTCTTTTAAGGCAGAATTTGTCCGCCTAGACCAAATTTCCAGAGGCAACTTTTGACTTTACATTCACAGTTTTTACCTGAAAATCTCTACACACAGACCAGATTTGATCCAGGCATGTCAAAAAGCTGAGTGCTCAAACAACTGAGTCACATATATGAGGTGGTGAGTGGTGAAGATGGAAAGGTGAACCTCAAGAGAAGACTGATGGAGTGGAAATGTGGTTGAGCACATCTGATTTCCCTTCACCACGTGGGAAATACGGCTTTCACTGAATGGCCTTTAGAGCAAGCAAGAGTCAACTCATTATTTGTGGAGAGCTTTGAAACTCTTAATATGGAGCCTTTTTTAAGGAACACGTGGGAGATGTACTGGACAGATTGGGTTCAAAGCTTCCAACCCAGTCATCCTATAAAGCTCTAGGGACTTCCAACCATGTAAAAGTAACCCACAGAGATCTTCATGTTCTCAACTTGTCTTCTGGATGACTTTAAGGCAGAGGCAGTCCCAGAAGGCAGGCACTATCCTTAGCCTTGCGCTTATCTGTCTGTGCACATTTTCTCCAGAACTTAGTGTTACCAGATCCTGACTCATAAGAATGGCTTTGCTTTTTTATGAAGCTACTAAAGGGTCCTGGCGTTAGCATGTGTGTGAGTGTCCTGATAAGGGTATGACAGCATGTGGGAGGCCAGAGGCGGGTAATGCCACTGGTATGTTGAGTGGGGAATTAGTTGTGTGTGTAGAATGACCTCTTCTTCCAAAACCTCTCCAAGAAGAGAGGCCAAGGAGAAAGAGCAACAGTGACAGCTCAGGGTAGAGTCCACCCTACCAAAACGTTCCATCCTCATGAATGGAGCCATTCACTGGATTCTGCTTCCCATTTTCCTTCAGTATCCTTTTCACCTTAAAGTAAAGAACTGCCTCTCAGGGGAATAGCTTCTGCTGTAGTGTAGCCCCAGTGCTGTCCAGAGTTACACCAAGGCTGAGGTTGATCCCCTTGCCTAACTACCAGAAGGTTTTCTGGAGTTAGACCTTGGGCAGCACAACTCTGAGAGGGGCTTGGACCATTTGGGGCTCAGCTTGTTTCCTTTAAGAGCATCATCCTTCAGAAAGGATTAAAAAATAACGCGAAGAACTCATGAAACTGTTGAAGTCGTTTCTGTGCAGCAGGGTTTAAAACAGAACCACATTTTATGGAATTTTTCACACACATCCCCCCCCTCCCTCAAATTTCAATGTTCCCTTTTCTTCTCTTCTCCCGCTTTTTGACATATTGCCACTGAGTGAAACGAAATGAGAAATAGCCAGGGGCTTACTCTGACATTTTCCTCCCTGCCTCGTCCATCCATCTATCCATACTCTTCTCAGTTCAATTTTTTATTTTTATTTTTTTTTAATAGTATGGAACAGCAAAAGGGAACCATAGGCTGCATGTATCCATTTGCTGTAACCCACCCATTCTGCTATTCCTTGCCACCTTTCTTATCATCCCTTCAGCATTTTTTGGACCATCTAAAGCTGAAAAAAATCCTTTGCCTGCAGATTCACTCCAGATTGACAGGCAGGGAAAAGTCTGGCTCCAGCTTCTGAGATCAAGAGCTTTATGGCCTAGTCCTGCCTAATTTTAAGGGGTTTTATATAGCAGAATTGGAAAGAACCAAGAGACGCTTACAGCACATGTTCTGAAATACCAAGAATAACAAAGCAAAAGCTTAATGAGTTCAAATGTGTATGTCTGCTGTGAGTAATGATGCTTAATCCTGCTACAAAATAATTCCTTTATATGTTCTTCTGTTTTTTAAAAAATGCATCATTGCAGCACTGGGGTCATAAAAATTATGAATATGTTTTCCCATGGCAAGAAGCCATAGCATACTGTAAGGCATTGTGCTGGGCCATTATACACAGCCTGTAATCAGAAACAAATGTATTAAGTGAGATGATGTGATGTTACATGAGAAAAGTGAAAATAGAGCAGGGAAGTGTGATAGACAGTGACTTGGACCACAGCATCAGCTCTGAACAGCCCCTTTCTCTTCAGAAATCAGAGGCTGTGCCAGAAGAAGTTATGTTTCTAGATCTTGGTCTAGAAAATAGACTCAAACTTCTTGGAAGAAGAAGGAAATAAAACTTGTTTGAGAGTCAGGGTAGGCAAAAAAAAAAAAAAAAAAAAACCAAAAACACCCTGAATTTCCTATTCAGAAAGAGAAATGCTGCTATGCTGGTGAGGGCAGTTCCTCATAATATGCATTGATACAGGCTTGGCTGCAGTCTCAGAAATGCAGAGGAGCCCATCCCTCCACTTCTTCACCTCACAAGCTTGTTGCAGGGGTCCAAGTGTTAGCTGTGACACGGTGAGAGCTATCAACGGAGAAAGGGCTCTTGTTTCTTTGGTGTTTATGTTTCTGAGACTTGCACCAGTACAGTTATTACAAGCTTAAAAATTAAACTTGACTCAGATTAGGAGAAATAGAGCAACTCATTTGTCTATTTGCCAGTGTTTATTTCCTAAAAAACAAAAAAACAAACAAAAAAAAGATGCTGTTTGTGACAGCTGCTTTCATTTCCAGGAGTATACCGTGGGTCTTCAACATAAAAGCTGAGTTTCAACTTACTGACTTAACTTGCAGTGCACAGGGCAAAGGTCAAGTAAAATGGAGCTCCTTTAGAAAAATGATAATTGCTATTAAGAGGCTTATGGGCCATTTGAATGCTCCAACACTTTATTTCCGTGTCCCTTTGAAAGGCCTTTAGAAACCTTTAAAGCTCAGCCACTTGCAACCTGTGAGAGCTTTGCAGACTAGGCCATTACTGTAAGGTACAGGTGAGAATAGCCATCACCCCAGCAGCAAAGCAAATTGCCTCCTGTTTCCCAGCTGTTATTACAGTGGGCCCTGAGGTCAGAGCAGTGCCCGGCATACCCAAACTTCATCCATTGATGTTTCCCTCCAAAGGGCTTTCATGAGCCAGGATACCCAACAAGCAAGGTTTTTTGTCTGATGCAGTCGAAAGTTGTATCAGCTATGGATTCCCTGCAAGCCACCATAAGTGAAAAGCAGAGAGTGAGACCATCAAAACTTAACCACGGGGGCAGTAGTTAACATCCAGAAAACAGGTTGCTTGATAATATTACTTTCCTTTCATTCACCTTAAAACAGGAAGAATCAACCAGACTGATTTGACCAGCTAAGTAGAGCACAATGCAGAGAGTATGAAAACACCTGAATAAATAAGTCCTATCTAACTGTTAACAATTATCGAAAGAATTGTCTCTGCAGTTATCTTAGAAATTATTCAGATCCCCTTAAATCTGTAACAGAATCAGTTGCTCCTTCTCTGTCTTCTACATAAAGCAACTGTCTGCTCCGCAACAAAGCACTCATCCCATTTTTTTCCTGGAATGTACAAATAATTGGTGCAAACAGGGGAATTGCACTTCAGGTGTTATAAAGCAGGGTCTTTTCTTCCTAGTGTCTGGATCTTGGATGAAGAATTAATATCTTTGCAATCAAAGAGAGGTTGCTCAATATTTGATGTTTTTGGACTGTGCAATACAAGTGTGTGTTTATGAGCCACATGAATGAGCCAGGTGTCTTTGCTGTAAATCCTTATATAGCAGCATTTGCTTCTTTTCAGTCCCTGTTTCTCCATTATGAAACGGTATGACTATGTTAAACCATAAATAAACACAGCTAGGGATTTAACATGAAGAAAATCCAAATGAAACTCTTTCCAGATTCCAGTTAACTTCCCCTGCGCATGAACAAATCCCCTTAACAGATGAACCCCCGTGCACGTGAAAGCTGTTGAGACCCCCAAACACAGGAGGAAACCATATGCATTGCATTTGTTTGCTTTAATGAAATGATTGATTTATTGGTCACAAATTCCTCAAAAGCATTTGTTTGTATCCCCTGGGTTCTTATCAGAGAGCTCCCCACATCAGTCAAAATCATGGCTGTCATTCACTACAGGACAGCACAAGTCAAGGGCTTAGTGCTCCCCGTTAGCAGGGAGCCTTCCCTTACTACGCCTGGAGCGTGTCCCCTGCCAGGGCACAGTTATCCCCTCATCCTATAGTTGTTTGCTTCCTGGAAGAGCTGGATTTCAGGACGAGGGCCTTCCTAATGGAGCTCGAGTGCATTCGTGGCACAGTAGGTCATTTCTGGCTCACTTGCTTTCTTTTCAGCTCATGGGACAAAAAGGGACATGGTTACACCATTTGCTTACATTGGTAGGTAAAGAAAACCTTAAATGTCGCATGAGTCACTTGCACTCAATTAATTTCTTCTTGTATTATTTATTCACGTTTAAGATATGACTTTTATTCTATATGTGACCTTCAGCAATGGAGCTGATAACAAGAACATTGCTTTGGAAAAGTGAAAGGTTAAACATTAACCAGAAAAATAGTTCTAAGACAAACATTTTGAATGTTTTTTTTCATCGTATTTGGAAGTAACTTGTCACTTCCCCTCTTACTGCCTCCCCCACATGACTGTTGTGCTGTTCCTGACATAGTAGTTGGTAGACGCAGTAGGTCCCCAGGCTTGTATCACCATGTGATGGACTTTTCTCAACCTGCTACAAATCAGACAGGTCTTTGAGCTGGGTGCAAGCTCTTGCTTAATTAGCTTTTTGTTAACTATTTCTGGGCTTCCGCACCTCCCAAGAAACACACCTGAGAGAACAGCCCTCACCACCATGATCTGAGATAGGGGCTCATCTCTGTGCTCCCATTCTGCTCCCTGTTGCCTGTGGGAGTGAAGAAAGACAAAAAATAAAGTGGGTTGGGAACGGAGTGAAGCATTGTCCAAACTTCAGAGACACTGCATGAGTTTGGAGCACTGATTTTGGCAGACATCTTTTTGATCCATGACCCACAAGATTCACTCAGGCATAACTTCTATTCCCAAGAAATTTAAATTTAGTTTACAGTGTGAGTCAAGCAGGGGGGAGGGTGTTGTTCAGCTTTGGTGGCAAAAAGTCTTTGTGCCAGTAAAAAAAGGACTGAAAAAAAAAAAAAGAAAAATAGTCTCTGCTTTCAAATCTAAGTGCTTATTTTACCTGTATATCGATTTATCTTTTTTTTTTATGTGGAGATGTCCTTGTTGAGCTCCATCTCTGCTCTGAAGTTACTTCAGCTTTTCTTCTGTAAGGCAGTCTCTAGTCTCAGTCACCACAACAGTAATCATAGAAAAAATCTGTGCATCGATGATGTTACTTCTGCTCCCACCCATTTTCAGAAGCCCAGAACATGGGACATTCGTATCTTTTATTCGGTAAAACAGCCTAATTGCCTGTTGTTTGGTTAATTTGGGTAGCAAAAATAAACCAGCAAACATAAAGATGAATGAAACAGCTAAGATAAAACCAAAGCCAAACAAACATCAACAACAACAACAAAGTAGGTGGCTGGAAAAGGGTAACTCCTGCTTCAGGAGTCGTTCTGGGTGGTCAAGGCTCCGTTTCAGCTCACAGTGGGACAGGGTCCCAGGGCGCAGTGCTGCTGGCCGAGCCGGGGAGCGGAGGTGTCTTCTGGCCCCTTGTCCTGCTGGCTCCTGTCCACCCTTTCTGCATGGCTGATGCCTCCCATGACATCCCAGGGTTGTTCGATCTGCCCTTCCCAGTGGAAAGATTGCTCTGCTGGCAACACTTCAGTCTGCCTGGAAAAAAAATAAAATAAAAAGGGCAGCAAAAGCTATAATCATCCAACAGATAACCCCATCATCTTTACTGATTTTAGATGGGACAGTCTTGAAATCAAAGCTTGCTGTCGTTACAATCCTTAATACCATGGATTGATAAAACACTGCTACTTGTCTGTATATCTCACTCTCTTTTCAGTCTCTAAAGACCTATAGACTAAGTGATGTCTTCTACTGAAGAATGACACCAGGTTAGACTGTGCTGTATGAACAGGGATCTCCTTTCATCAGTTCTTATTTTGCCATATTTCAGTTTTATTAAATGTCCTCTTGTCCTTTGCCACGGAACGAGGTGAATAGAAACCTCCTGGTCTTCTTCCTCGGGACCATTTATTATTTCGTACAATTTCCTCATGTCTCCCCTTATTTATGACTCCCACAAGTCAATCTGTGCTGGGATAACAGCCTGCTCCACCGGTGCTGCTGATGCAGCCACAGCCAGATTGTACCAGAAGCCTCCCATAGTAATCTCGTCATAGAAGATTTGCAGCCCAGGTCCCAGACCCATAAAGCAGGCTTGGCTTGAGGCAACTGGGGCCTGAGTCCACCACAGTGTGCCTGCTCCCAGCCCCCCCCATCCAGCCTGCTCCCTCCCACCTCCCTTTCATCTCCCTCGCTGGGCTCCCCATGGAGCCCCCCTTCCCCAGACAGACAGATGATCCCTTCCTGTCGCCTCCCTGGGATGGACTTCTTCATTTTTCCTTAGCCAGCTCCCCTGGACAGACTCTTGGTTTCTCACTGACTTGCTGCTCTGTTGAGGTTTCTTGGCCTGGGTCCCAGGGTTCCTGCCTTAATCCATCCCTTCAAAGAGATTTGGATAAGTCTGGATAAGCTTCCAAGCCTCTGGATGCTTATTCAAAGCGCGAGGCTGGGGGAAGGGGGAGCATCCCTGAAGGAAGCCAGAGGCCTGCTATGTACAGTCAAGCATTTTTTTTTTCATCTAAATCAGATACCTCCCCAAATCCCTCAGCACCTGTGTGTCAAAATCTGCATTTATGTTAGAAAAAAAGGCAAACTCCATCCTGAAACAACATCCCTGGACATTTAGACATACAGATGGGCCAGCATCTCATCAGGGTGTCTGTTGCACAATTGAAAACTGGGATTCCTTCTTTCAGGAGAGCTCGGATGTGTTTACATACCCCTGGGTATTTTAGGGGTGACTCACTACAGAAGCCTTACTTGAAATCGAGAAAGAGCATAGTCTTGAAACGAAACGCACTGAAAAGGTGTGAACACAGCAACAGATCACAAAAAAATGTGAGGCTGGATTCTCCAGCCTACTGGAGTGGTGTGGGGTGGGTCTCTGCTGCCAGCTGTTGCCTCTGGAGGCACAGGAAGGGTTAAGCAGCTGTAATATCTGGACCCAGAAAGAAATCTCTTCTGTATCCTTCTTCCTCCTTCTCACTCTGACGTTAAGGATGGACTGAGAAAGTGCTGCTTGGAACTGTTTCTGCATGTGTTTTGAGTGGTTCTGGTCCTGTTTTGAAGTCATTGGCACCTGACACGAAACTCTGCATTTTCACTACATTTATTAGAACCAGATTTCAGCCCTGTTGGAACTAAAACCAGCATTTGCTCAAATACCACAGGTATTCCAGTCCTTCCCATTAGCCCCTCAACATTCAAGATACGTTCATTCATGGTTTAGTTTCCATGCTTGCTTTGGGAAAATTGTCTCTATTTTCCATCCAACTGAAGCTCAGTTTGCCCTTTCCACTGAAAGAACAATAAAACTTAAAGCAGCTTTAAGAAAACCGCTATCTGATGTCAGTAAATCTCTGTCTATGCTACAACTGCTTTAAGTCAGGAAGCAGTGGGTGTGCTCAAAACAACACGTAAAGATAAAGATTTTCAGTGCCAGGAACGTGAATGTATTTTGGAAGAAAACATGGGGGCATTCTGTGCGGGAAGAGATGAAAACATGCGTCAGCCTATGGAGCCTGCCAGCACTTCAGCACACATACGCCAGCTGGCCAGGGGAAACAGATCTTCAGATGGAGAGAAGGAGGCACTGGAGAGTCCCGTGCTCTGCACACCCACCCAGTGGATGGCTACTGCTCTTATTTGTCCCTTTGTCTTGCGGCAGAGTGGGGTGTATTCCTCTGTGCTCTAGGAGCTGAAGGAACACGTCAGACGACAGCCACTGACTGGCCCCATCCTTTTTGCAAGGTTGGATGTCGAATGGTCCTCAGGGCCAGGAGGGGATTTGGCCACCAGCCGTGTTGCACTCCTGGGATCCCATGGGAACCTACCCTCATCTTTCCCCAAGCAGAATGGGTGTTGTCACAACCAAACCTTTACATGGTCACCCTTTGACCCTAAAGCAACATGAAAGTCCTCAAGGGAAAGGACATCTATCAGTTCCATGTCTCTAGAAAAACCATTATAACATGTGATGCTGGAATAATTCAACCAAGGGTATTGCTGCTACCACTTGCCCTGCGTATGTAAATTAGAAGGGAGGAGAGGTCATTGCTCTCTGTTAGATGTATACCTGGTTATCAACATACTTCTTTATCTTGCTCCTAGTTTTCCTGTTACTTACTGTGCAGAACAACAACAAAAAATTGGAAGTGTACATCCATATGGAGCGCTATCTTTCTCCATGAGCTACCTTCTTTTGGGTTCCAGGGCATTGTGCTTCTAGGAAAGAAAATCAGTCCTCTGACCAGTCTCCTACTTCAAAAGAAGCACTTTTTTTAAGCCACAAAGACACACAGACAGTAAGTTACTAGTTTACAGGGTATTTTGATTCGGAATGGTAAGCACATCACATGCTTTTTTTAGTAATAATGCTACTTACACAGCTTCCTCCATCCCACAGCATCCCAAAGCTACTCATATAGTAAAGCGCTAGCAATCTGAGTTCCTCTATCCATTTATTTTGCCTGCCATTAGCTTTCTCTAGATAATGTGTGTTCTCTAACTCTCTTCATAGTCTGTTTGGGTAGGAAGCAGAAGGAGTTCAGAGGCCTGCAGCTCTCCTACAGCCCCTTTCCAGAGAGGAAAAGGCAATTGCAGAGAGCCACAGTGAGGGCTAATTGCCTTAGCTTGCAGGGGCTGTGTCCCGCCCCGCATTGCTGGGAGGGAGCAAGGTGTTAGCGGGGCTGGGGTGGCAGGGTGGGACAGACAGCACCTCCACCTCCCAGCGGCGAACCCAGGTCACCCCTTAGGAAAGCTGTTATCTGTCACAGCCTTTCAGAAACTGGATGGGAATGGTGGTACCTATGGGAGATGGCTGGTAATCCTGGCCACAGGAAATCTAGTCTTGCTTCAGAATAACCATGTTTTTGTGCAACCTGTGTATCTTTACTTATCTCTTAATGGAGGTTATAAAGGCATTGGGCAAGAGCCATCTGTGCTTGCCCTCTTCTACTCCATATCCAGACGTGCCTGTGAAACCAACTGCATGAAACCATCATGGGTTCAGACAGGACATGGTTTCACACAGATGATAATTACCAAGCAAAAAGACCTGCTCTCCGGCCTCCATAAAGTTACCCTTTCTTTGCTGAACTGAAATTGCCTTTCCAAAGCCAGGGAAAATAATCTATGCACTTAGGGAGACTTAGGCAACCTAATCTATCCAGCATAATTCAAGTCAGTACAGCCATGGTGACGGTCTGCTGTCAGGTATTCAGGCAGAATACAACAAACGCAAGAAAGCACAGCTCATGGGAGTATGGACAAGCCACATGTTAATACAGAGAATCTGGCCTGGCTAAGTCTGGCTTTTCCCTCAGAGGGAGAGCAAAGTGCTGTCCCCCAGAGCCTTCTGACTCTGAAGCTTACAATAATAATGAAATCTCCATGGGCCCAAATGTGCCTCCCACACACGTCTTGGGTAGGAGCTTACCACACAAGGAGCCCTGCTGAAATTAATGGGCTGTGTGTGGATTACAAGAGCCTGTTTGGAACAACTGAGGGTGACCTCGCAGACATTTTCCCATTGTCATTCCCATTGTCCATTCAGTAAACCTGGCTCTAAATTTACCTGGGTGTCTCCATCGAGGAATGAATGTATGCTGAAATGAAACACAGGGAAGGGAGAAAGAGAGAGTGAAACACATTTATAGACAGAAGCATGGTCTGGTGGCTGAAGTATGAACCTGAAGACTCGCTCTCCAGCCTTGGCTCTCCGATTGACTCATTATCTAGATGCAGTTGTCCCACCTGGGCTCCATCCCTCCGTACAACGGAGTGTGTGAGTCCAGCGTCCAGCACGACTTCACGTCACGATGTGCACAGCCCCGCTGCCTGTCCGCTCATCGCTCGCTGCGGGCACAGCCCTTGACTCGGAGCAATGTGGCCATAGCTGCGAAGGCGGCAGCAGCGGTGCATGCGTCATGGGGCTTTTCCTGTTTGCTTTATCCCTGGGGTTATTTCTGGGCTGGAGGGAGGCTGCAGCATGGTGTCAGTGTGTAAACAGGGAGGCGAGTGTCGTCAGGGCTTGGGGGTGGAGATAACAGGACGCCGGGCTCCCCGGAGGGGGAGGCAGGAAAAAAAATTAGCGCAGATAAAGAAACATAACGGAGATGGCAGCGGAGCCACAGGGGAGGCTGCTGTCCCCATGCAAATGCTTTGGGAAAACAGTGCATTGCCCTCTGTTAATTCCCCTGATTAAAATGGCATTAGTCTGTAGGTGTCGGGGACAGGCAGCTGTTTTCAAGGAAGCCCTGGCTCCACGAGGTCCTTCCTCACGGGGCAGCGGCGGCTCTATCTGGAGGTAAACGTCAGCGAGGCGCGGAGCCGGCCGACGCTTGTCCTCCTCCTGACAGGCCCTGGCCAATGTCCTGCTGCTGAGGGTCCTGGTAATTTACGTCCCTTCTGTGTACATTAACTTATCTGCAGCGGGGCTGGCGGGGCTCTTTCAGCCAGGCTGTCTCCTCTGCGGGCTGGGAGACTTTTCCTGCCTGTGGGACCCGGAGCGGGAACCGGCTCCTGCCAAGTTCCTGCGCCGGACGAACAACAACAAACAGCGCCGAGGAGCCGGCGGCTGCTCCACCAGCCCCGGGTGCAAGGAAAGGGGACGGAGGTGGCTGCCCCCCTCTCCAGCCACCCTGGTTTCCCTCCTCGGTTTTATTCTGTGGCAGTTCGGATGGTTATTTGTTATTTGCAGCTCCCTGGGTCTCTCTTCGCATCCCTCCTCCTCTGCCCACTTGGAAGGAGGCAGTCTTGTCACGCAGGAGGAGATGCTTCCCACCAGCCCGCAAATTTTGGTAGCCTGGCTGTTGTGACTCTCTGTATACGTAGACTTGGAGGGATGCTAATGTACAGGTACACAATTAAGGCAAATTTGCTGTCGGCCTGAGAAGACAAGTGTCTGTTAACAGGGAGGAGTGGAGGCACCAAGTGAGTCTTCCTCTGGGCAACGCTTTTTCCTGTAGAGAAGGATATTCCCCCTGTGTCCATGCTACAAATTTCCCTGTTACCCCAGCATGCACAGTTGAACATGATTAATCACCCAACAGCTCTAAGGAGGTTTCCCTGATTTTGAAATTCTGGGGGCTGTTGTATTCAGACTCCTGTTTTATGTGGGTATCCACTTGTGAGTCACAGAGTCCTTATTGGAAATCAGAAAAGATTAAGTAAGCTATTCCCTACCTGTCTTGGAATGCTAAGCAAGGTTTTTGAAAGAAGACATGCTCACTAGCTGCTCCGCAGTATCATTATAAAGCCCACAAAAACAGTGAAAGCAGAAAGTGGCAAGGACCTGTTAGTCCAGCAGTCTGAACCCACGCTGGTGCACCTAGAAAAAGTTGATCTACCAAGCAAACAGCTACTAGGAAAGAGGGGGGAAAAAAGAGCTGGTATTTGTGACAACATTAGAAAATGTGCCCCCCTGCACAGTCTTTCAGGACTTCCTGAAAGAAGGGTGAGCAACCCCAAATCAAGGGACAGGACTCACAGCAGTAAATCTTTAAACGCCAGAGCTACTACTATTTCCTACTGAACAATCAAATGCCACGGAGCGAAGACTGGGAAGAGAGGCCCAGTGTAGCAAGGAATACTGCAGTGTATCTGTCAATAGAAAATTTAGAAAACACGTTCACGCATCTCTCCCTGATGTTCAGGGCCAATCCGTTGGCCTCAGGACATCCCACCGGTAAGCTCCCATCCTTACATCCACACCTGGACCCAAGCAGTGGCTTCCAGCTAACAGAATGGCAGCAGATTTCACATGCTGGAGGAAGATGGAGATTTCATTTCAGAGCTAATGTCTATGGCTATCTGCAGGTGAAGGAGGACTTTATGCATCGAGGAATTTCAGGGACTTATTTTCAAGCTCTTTTGTATGATCCTTCTGGGAATACTAATTTCATTTTAAAGGAGATTCCACCCTCTCTGGGAGACACCAACAGCTGGTGGCTAAGATGCTCTGACTTTTTAGACATCTTGCTACCTGGGAGGACCTGTAGCCCAGTGTTAAGTGCCTACAGGATCTGTGCAAGGTGTGTAGAGAGCTAAGCACCTCAGCTGTGGGGTCCCCACTGCCAGTGTGATGAGGAGGAGCTACCTCAGTTTGGGAAAATGCTCAGGAAAGGACCGTGACTTAAGCTCTACACCTTAAGGACTTAGAGACTTCATGCCATGGTTGGCAGGCTTGGCTCCCTTTTCTTCCTGATTTAAGTCCCTCACTGGTTATACAAATAAATAATTAGCAAAACATTCACTAATAGATGTTTCATTAAATATCAAATGAAAGTCTGTCATGTTTCCGTTTCTACAGTTACTGCCTTTTCTCTCCTGGCAGCATTTCCTTCTACCTCCTATGATAGTTTGGTCTCAGTCCTGCTGGAGCAAGCAACTCAGTCATTTGCACAGACAGGTAAGAATTCCTTTGGATATTCCCAGAAAAGCTGTCTAATCCCTCAGCTTTTACTCTGGTAACAAATACTGCAAGTGTGGGTGAATAAATTAGGATGGAATCCATTCATCTCTGGTCCTCCTAGATATAAGCATGAAGGAATCTGAACTAGAAAGCTATGTGACTTGCATAGTCCTGCATCCCTAATTCAATGCACTTCTGCGCAAAGATTTTCTTTTAGGTGCTGTATTTTCATTTGCAGTGTATCATAGAACCTGTCCTAGGCACTCACCTTCCACATAGGTACCTGCACAGGAGAATAAGCATTGGTCAATGAGATCCCTCATCATATTTTTCTGCAACTTTGTGGAATTCTTGTGAGGGAGAAAAATAGCTGGATCATAACTGGAAGACTCTTATTCCCCAAAACCATTTCACGTTTAGTGAAGATTGTAAGGCTTGATGTGATCTCTGTGAAGTTCACTGCACTGCCAGCTGTGCTGTTTGCCATATTTTCACTGAAAACTCACTAATCTGTTGTTAATTCAGGCTCTGCTCATATATTTCTATTTTTGAATCACGCTCAGTCAACAAACCAGGATGAAGCCTCCCCAGGCTTTTCTGCATTTTGTTCTAAAGGTGATAACACAAGAGAATGGTCCTTTCTGTGGAAAAGCTGACAACTTTTTTCCATGTGAAGGACTTTCAGCGTCACAGCTTTCTGCTGAGGACAACACGAACACTTGAGTCATGAAGCACATCCCTTCCTTCAAGTACTTCCAAGTCATCATTTGCCTGTGTACGTTACTGTGTTTAAATCAGGCTTTATGAGTTTTACAGACAGGCAGGAACAGGGGGGCGGAGGGCGATGGACACCCAGAGCCAGAAAAGAAATAGAAGGAAATAATCAGCTCAGAGCCCAAGCAGACATGGATACAGGTTTCCCTCTGGAAACCACCAGTATTTATCAAAGAACAGATTTAATCACATACAACTGAGTTTGAACAAGAGTGGTTTGCGTGCTTCTCTCTTGAAACTCCAGAAAAGATAGCAAAATGGCTGTTTTCTCACCGAACATCACACAGTTTTTCTGCGAGTCTTTCTTAATCCAAAAATCACTGCCAAGTCATAAGCACAATGTTGCAAACAGGGCATAGCTTTACAACCACTTGATACAAATAATTATTGTTAAGAAATAGTATCAGAAAAGAGTTAACAACCCTGCCTAGCTTACCTACCTGTTTCCGTGTATTTAAGCGTACCTGAAGGTTTTACAATGAGATTTAGAAGACAACTAGCAACTAGGGTCAATGGCGTAGTTAAAATATATGTGTGTGTACATCTAGACCTCCAGGTAGAGAAAGTATAAATGATACTGAAAATGTACAGTGCCAACATTGTCTACTCGTCCACTTAAAACTCCAGTTAGACTTTGCTTTGTATTAGTACAGCCTTGCCTTCTAGAGTCATGTGTTTTTATGACAATCTCAACTTTTCTATAGCCAGGTTTGCAATGGGAATCTTGAAAATATGTGCCTGTGGGCTACTACATCAGGATGCAAGGGAATAGAACCATTCTTGCAATATTTAAAAATCTCTTGGTCTTTGAGAACATCACAATTTGAGGTTAGAAATATCATGGTACGTAGCACCATTTTCTGTTAAATCATGAATGTCCATAAAAGTTCATCTCCTTATGCTTACAGACAGCTGCAACGGAACAAACTCAGCAACCCACATCTTCCCATCTTGCCTACAATGCTGGGAGTCATGAATATTCGTTGATCAAGTCACACATAGGATGAGATACTGGAAGACTGATTGTCACCCTTTGATTCCTTGTTTTCATTTTACTATAAAAGACCCTTATCATTGTCAAGCAAGGGCAGGAGTTCTTCCATCAGCACACACACAGCAGAGATTGCTTTGTCTCTGATGGGGGCTTGTCAACTTTCTCCACTTGTCAATCTTACCCAGAAGTATTTGCATAGATCTGTTGATTTTGCACACAGTACCAGCTAAAATTTGAAACTTTCCAAAAATCATAGAAAGAAAATAACTTTTCTGTCTGAAGTACTTTTAAGGCAAGTATCACAAACTATTCCAATAACATCTGTAGTTGAAACACTGGCAGCTGGGTTTTTGTTGTTTTCTTTTCTCTCTCTTTCTTCTAGTGATATTGCCAAGCTGTGTTCTAATCTGGTGGGCATTGGGGAAACAAAACAAAAAATAATTTAAGGGCTTCTGGTAAACTTGAATTTCTCTGAGGCAAGGACTTGTGCTGTGAAGCAGTCAGAAATACAAGAGCTCTCTCCCAGTGCTTGCACTTTGCCATTGAGGGGGCTATGTCATTTCTTTGAAGCAGGCTCTATTTTGATGGGCAAAATACCAGAGGATGACGTAAACCTCTAAGGATGATTACTTGGGTCCTGTGTCCGGCTTATTCTCAAAAAAATGCCTTGAAAATCTTTAGAACTCTTTTGTCTGGCAGCAATGAAAGCAAGGGAGATGTTACTGGTCACAGAGCAACTGAATCAAAGGACAGGCATTGTGTTAGGGAAAAGTTCGCTATGATGTTTTCTTGTCCTCAGTACAAGTTGTCCTCTCTTCTTTTTCTGGGGAGGTCTTCAGATAGAAGTGCCAGCCTGGTGGTGGACACAATACAATAAGTAGACAATGTAGTATGCAATTAGTCTTGGTCTGACACTGGAAGTTCAGCACACTCCCTGAGGCACCAGTGGTCCTCAGGGCTGTTGCCCATATGGGGCTGGCTGGCCAGGATTTTGACTGGGCTTTGTAGCTGCTAAAACACATTCAGAAACGGCAGTGATGCTGTGTGCTTTCTCCCAGCATCTCAGGCAGCTGGATGCATGTAAGCACAGAAGCCAGTAAGGGTCTACAGAGGTGCACCAGCCCTCTGCACAAGTCCTGTTGCAGTGGTGTGAAGATTTTGACAGTCCTATAATGAAGCTGTTGGTACGTTTACCATTTTGATAGTGTCAAAAAGAATAAAATAGAGATCAAAACGTGGGTGAGAATCATCATGTATCATAAAGCTCTAATCTTAAATTCTGTCTCTTCACCCACTAAGTCCTGGATTCCTCATAATACCCTCCTACTCCCTCCCAACATTCCCATTCCCAGAACAAAACCCCCAAATTCCCAGCAGTCTTGTGGCAAAGTACCAAGATCAAACTAATAATCTGAGAATTTTTCCACTTTCCCCAAATTATTCACAATTTGACAGTTACTGCATATAGCAAAACAAAGTCACACACACACTAAAATGCTTGGCTTATGGTTTATTTATCCTATTTCGTCCTGTACGCACTCCAAAATCATATTTGTCATGGAAGTATCTGAGCTTCTTGCAGTGATGTATCAAGAAGTGTCTCCCTCTTTCAGCAGCAAAAAGTGTGCAGGGGAAGGCAGTCTAGAATTAGACACAAACAGAGATGTGATAGAGAAAGTCTCTCACTGGTACCATCCATGGAGAGCAGTAAGCTCAGCTCCTGGAGACGTCATTTCATTCTCTGCCTCTGTTCAAGGCCTGAGAAGTCCCCACTTTCTGTGCAGACAATTTTTGCTTTCTTATCAAGGGTCCTGCTGGAGTAGAGGATCTTTGACCACAGCTTTCATCCCAGAGCTTAAATATGAACTTTTTAGATTCTCCACCCAGGCCAGGAAAACATGGAGATCATTAATAAGACCATAAACCTCAAACTGATGGGAGGCCAGTCAAAAGTGTAGAGGACAAATATGACAAATCAGGAATAGCCTCAGCTGTTGAGAAAATGCAAGACCACTTTCTGCACGCACTGATTTTCCAAGGGCTTTCTACACATGGCAAGGCTGTAGCCTGGCCAGGAAATGGCATAGGCATGAATAACTGGAGTCAGACCACTGATTGCCAGGATGTGAGAAACTATCTTGACCAGCTGCAAACAGAAGTGAGCCTTACTCTTGCTAAATCTCCTTAATAACCATAAATACAATAATAAAAAAGAAAACATGGCACGTTACTGAGGATAGCTATAAGGCTATCACATGCCATAGAGAGAAAATCAGAAATGCTGAGGCAGAGCATGAACTACAAGGGATGTAAAATAATAATGAAACATTCTTCTGCAAGTAGAATCTCTCTGCTAATAATAACACAACAAAGGAAATAATTGATCCAAACTTTTTTTATTTCAGTCTTCACTAAAAAAGTCAACTGTGATCAAATGTCTAATTCAGTTAACACTACAAGCAAAGAAGTCATTGGCTGAAAATCGTTAGTCAGGAGTAAAGTAGAAAATGGCATATTATTAACCCCTATGCAGGTAGATATTGTCAAACAGGTTTTGCCTGATGAATTTCACTCCAACAAATTTGGAGAGTCAATCTCAGTGATCTGAAAACTACTGAATGTCTGAAGAAGTTGTAAAGTATCAGAAAAGAGCAGATATAGTACTTGTTTTTATAAGGAGAAGTCCATGAACCATTGCCAGCCTTCTTGATTTTTATTTCCAGAAACATAATTGAACAAAATGCTATAGACAAACTGTCAAATGATAATCAAACTGCTTAGGAGATAACAAGCGCAGAGGAACATGACTTTGTCAAACATGAGCCTTGTTAAGCCCAACTTAATTTTCCTCTCTGGCAGGATATGGGTCTGTGTGAGTTGATGCCTAATATCTGAATGCTAGCAAGGCTTTTGACACTGTCATGTATGATATTTTCCTAAGCAAATTATAAGAAAACATAAATTAGTCAAAGCTACTGTAAGGCAGGTGCTCAGCCACTTGGAAAACTCTACTTGGAAAGTAGCTGGAAATAGGTCATTTCCAGACTGGAAAGTTTCTTTGACTGCAGTTCCACAGGGGTCCGTCTTAGGTCAACATTTTTATTAAAAATTTGGAAAACATCAGAAGGGATTTCTCACTTCTTGGAAGAGGCTGGAAACATTTTAGGAGAATAGATTAAAATTCAAAAGATCATTGCACATTGAAGAAACATTATTAAAATATAATATTATCAGTAAGGAATGGAGTAAAGTATTCTAGCTAGAAATACATTCTCAGCTGTCCAAAAGCAAGGGCAGGTGGGGAAACCAAATAGGCAACAGTTCTTTCAAAAATGAACTAGGGGTTATGGGGGACCACACATTCAAGGTGAGTCAATTTNTCCAAATTATGGGGATATTGAAAAGCGAATACTTCAAGTAAGATTCAAAGAAATCCTTCCATTCTGCTCAGCACCTAGAAGGCATCTACCAAAGAACTGTGTCCATGCTGAATACACATTTCATAAAAGACCTGTAGCAACTAGGGAAAGTCAAGAATACCCAGAGGCTTAGAGAACATGACTTACAGAGAAAGAATGAAAAAAAGTGGGTTTATGTAGTCCACATGGGATATATGACAATACCTCTCAAATATATAAAATGCAACTGCAAAGAGAAGAGTTAAAAAAAGTTCTCTTTGTTCATTGCAGATAGAACAAGAAAATATAGGATCAAAGTACAGCATGCAACATTTCTGTCAAACAAACAATTCAAATTTTCTAATGGTAAGGGCAGTTAAACGCTGATACAGACTGATAAAACTAATGTGGACTACTGCTGGTCAGGAATAATTTGGATGTTGTCAATCCTGTCTTGCAGGCAAATCATAAAGATGACCTAAAGTTCAGTGGTCCCTACAGTTCTGCAGGCAGTGAGGAACCCAAGAGCACCCTTAATCCATGGATGTGACCGACCAACTCTGGTGTGCACCTCCCACGAAGGGTACTACATCTAATGTCAACTCATTAAAAATCTTTTCTTTTGTCGGTAGCTCCTGGGTTATCACTGGGTTTGCCTTCAGCAGCTAGCCTTCATCTATGTATTGCTCTCATTCAGACGTTAGCCAACTGGTAGAACTATTACAGCAAGAACGATGATCAGAACTATCTGCATGTCATTGAACTGGCAGGAAGACATTGAATAGCAAAGGAGAGAGAATTGATCCTTGAAGGACTAGAAAAATGCAAGGTCCAACAACAGAAGTATAGCTTTCCACCTCTATTAGTCACTGGCATCCCTCCAAGAGGGACCCAGCCATTTAGTACATTACCCTGGTCCCTGTTAACACTCTCAAGTGAAACAGGAGTATCTTCAGGTCAAGAGTGTAAAATGTTGAAGAAAGGTCCAGGAGGATGAAAATGGATGGCTGTTTTCTATCTATCGACAGGGAGAGATCGTCCATCAATGCCACTAAAGTGGCTTCAGTTCAGTGTCCTGACCTCAATCCAAATTGCACCGTCTCTCATGCTAATGAATATCCTTGCTACTTATAAATGTAGAAGCCATATTTCATCTCCCCTTCAGATACTGGACTGAGCAAAAGGACATCTATTCTGATCTACAGTATGCCTACAGTCAATATACACTCTACATTTCTTTCTCCCCATTGTATGGCTGATTTTCTACAGAGCAGATGTCCTAACACAGCTTAATTCAGACACAACATTTCTCACAGTTCTAGGATGAAATAGAAATACCCTGTTGGAAATAAAGACAAATAAAATTACCCAATAAGTGAATGCCAAGGCTGATATCTTTGTAAGCACTCTTAGGTAATTCCTTAAAAAAAGAGAGATCCATTATACCCTAACCTGCACTTTGTCACCAGTGTTGTTCCACTGTCAAGGTAAAGAACCGAGGAATGTCCGCAGACCTGTTATGACATTAATCATATTAAACAAGGCATGTGAACAACAACTGCAATTAAACTGTAGCAATCAAAGTTGTAGGAAGCATTTACATTTTGGGAGACCATAAAGTGGTATGTTTTGCTTAGAAATCACAAAGGTTGTGTCAGTCTGTAAGACAGGAACTATATACACATCCTTCCTAAAATGTAGCCCTATCTCAGGCAGAATTTGTCTGCATCTCTGGCAAAGAGTCAGAGAGTTCACAAGGTACTAAAAATTTGACCCTGGTACACAGTGGTATACCATCCCCAGAGTCTAATGAAGTATAAACAGTCCAAATGTATCTCCTAGCATCCACTTCTCATACACCTATCAGAAAAATGCCCGCCGACTAGCCAAGCTAACTAATTTTTAGGCTCTGTGTTCAGAACTATAATGCCTCCCAAACTGCTCTTTCATCATTGGGAATACTGATGGGCTGACATGAATCACTGATTGTAAACACATCCACACTGAAGAAAAAGGCTTTTCTTCCCCCATAGAGTTTTGTTTTTCTATGTGAGAAGTCTGAATAGTGAAGTCAAGATTCCTATCCTAATCTAAGAATGTTCAAGCTCCAGGGAGCTCAGGTTAAATCAGAAAATGATACTGTGCCACCCCAGCTAGACACTGGTGACAGCCAAATGCTCCCAGACTTCTGAAGTCCTTGACTCTAACTTAAGAACATATTGAATATTAACCTTCAGCAGCAACACACAGCAAAATCATTATCTAGCTTTCAGCCATAGGACAGTTCTTTTATGCTACTTTGCAACACAGTTTCCAGGGTTAACAATACAAGAACCAACTTGTTTGTATATTGCTTTGAACAACAGGTGAGACCCTTACAAACAGGACATGGGGAATGAGTCGTGTGCATATGCCTACACTTTGGCATGCATCTGTGCAAGACAGTAGTGAAACAGGAATATTCATCAACTTTGCTTTTGGCATTTGTCTGATCTGTGAAGATGCTGCCTGTTGCAAAAAAAAATTGGTAAATTCAGGAGCAGGGTGCATTACAACATCAACTGCAGCCGTTTCCTGCCACCAAAGCTTTGTTCTTTTCCTTACTGTTTTGAATAATTTTGAATGCACAGAGCAGTTACTAGCAATATTCTAAAGAAGAGAACATCTTCCTTGACTTTTCAGTGCTTAACAAGCATACAAACCTGTTGATATTGGTGTAGTGATTACAGCTGCCTTTGAGCCGTGGGTCAGACAGACCTGCTCAGCGGAGTCACCGCTCTCCAGCTCCCCAGCTTCAAGGACACTGCTAACAATCTTTCTTCTCTGAGGTTAACTTGGCCTACTGCCACTGTAAACACAAAATCTCACTTACATGGTTGAAAGATTTAATATCTGATTAAAATTTCTGGCCGCTAATATGTTGAACTTGGCCATAGGAGTAAATCTGAACTACATGATATTCAGTTCTACATGTTCAGGAGTAGGGGGAGAAGAGGAGAAGCGGAGACGGGGGATTCGTATTTCATGGAAGAGCAAGGAAGTCACGTTGCAGCTGAAAATCAAGATGGAGAATATGATTCAGCCCATGTCCAAAACAAGAGGTGGAGTGAGCTTGGACAGGCTGTCCTTGGAACAGCTCCCCCAGGAAGGGGGCTTCATGCAACTAAACCAGGCACAGAGTCACTGCAGTCACCCAAAGCATCCCTTTGAGATGCAGCACCTGTTTCCAGCAACACAGCTGTAAAATCTTGCCACAGGAAGAGTTTAGGGATAGTCCACAGCTGAGGCTAAATTCAGCAAGGGATATCAGTGGGTTGGATCGGGAACTTAAACTACCACCTGAGCCCTGGTTCATCATGCCTAGGAAATGTCACACCTGGTTCTGTAGTCTCCCCACCACATCAATCTCCCTACCCCATATCTCCAGTATTTTTCCTTAGTAAAGGGACCCAGGTGGACCATTCCTACTGGCAGAGTCCTTGAAGGGTCTGGGGTATGCTCAGCAGGCATCACATGTCCAGAAACTTCAAACAAGTTCTACAGATTACAACAAAATGCAAAGCATGGTACAGGCAACTCTGAACAATTTTTTTTTTTTTTGGAAACAGCAAGCTTCCTAGCTGCAAATCTACCCCTTGCCAAATTTCATAATTTGCTTATTGCAAGCTATGTTAAAGCTCTGCAAGAGAAAAATGATTGGAATTTTTTTTTATAATGGGAAATATTAGGCAGCTTTAACACGGGAAATTTTGGTCTTTCTATATTAACTCTTCATTGTTGTGGTTTAATTTGATGCAATGGCTTCAGCCTTGAGCCTCATGCTGTTCTGATAGGACAGGAGCCACAAGCAACCACACTTCCCCACAAATATTATAATTCACATAGTAAGTATCAGAAAAAATCATAATCTACCTCTAGCAAGGACGGCAAATTTTATGTTTGCAGCCAAAATTCACTGAAGCAAAATGTTTAGGAAAAAACAGAGTATTTAAAGCTATGGTTTTGTCCTTACAGTCCTGGTCTGTCATTAAAGCTATGGTTTTGTCCTTACAGTCCTGGTCTGTCATACACCTACGAAGGCCTAGCAGGAGATATAACCCCCAAGCATGACTTTTCAGCATTATTTCTAGCATATTTTCAGCAGCCATGTTCTTTTTAGACTCTTTTTTTACCACAGCCTTTGCAGAGACTAAGGCTGTGACAGTTACTCCTAAGGTCCACGTTACCTCTTTCTTTTTCTGTGCATCCGTGATAGAGCTGTGTTTTCCCCAAACATGTGCAGATCCCTGGCATGTGTTTTATCTCTTCAGATTCAGTACAGTGAGGAGAGATCCTGAACAATCTTGACTCAGGCTGGACAACGACCAATTTGTCTTAATAGGTCAGTGAAAGCTCGTGGCATTACTTCTGTTCCCAGCATTAGGTTTCATTCAACAAAGTCGAGACACATCCATGTACTTCAGGTCAGTAAGTATGTTTCTGAATTGGGGTCTGGTTGTTCTTCAGAGCAAATATTGACATTTTCCCTGAAATCAGTTTTCCATAGCTGATCTGTGGCAATAAATGTCACTGCTCAATCAGGAAATGAATACACAAAGGTGCAAATAGAGCCAAAGAAAATTAATTTAAGTGAATACTCGTGAGTGACATTTTGTTCTGCCACCAAATGGCTGCCAGCAGTGGCTGGGAGGGAACCCCCTGTGCAAGTTACACAGCAAGAACATTTCCAAAAGCTGAGGAGCCTGAAGACCCTGGGGAGCCCTGCGCAGCCATTCCACCACCAGCAAGACATGAGACTTGGCCTCGCAGGCATCCAAGCATCCAGAAAAGCTCAGGGGAAAAGGAGGTGAAAAGGCTGTAGGGTACACCTACAGAGGCAACCAGCATGCCCTTGATGGTTGCCACCCACAGATAAATCTGTCATGCGGATGGGAGGGTTTTCTTCTTGCTTCTGGTTGCACAGTGGGTAGGCAGAGGCCACCTGGATGTCTTTGTTTACGTAGCTGGGATATGGACCAAAAGCCAGGGGCAAATCCCAACAGGCAAGCAGGGAAGATGTGCTCTCTCTGTGCAAAACTGCCCTGAACCCAGGAGCATATAGCGAGTCAGTGAAATAGCCCGCATGCCCTGATCTCCAGCTCTTCCTGCCTTACTTTAACTAATAATCTCCTTTCTGTAGTCTCAGGGAGCAAATCGAAGGCAGCTGTGTTGGCCTTCTCTGTGCCAGCTTTGGTGGCACAATTTCTCTTATGAAACAGCAGTGCCTGCTATTCCAATGCAAATATACTTACTTTGCTACTGTGTAAAAAGTGTTAGTGAAGTATGGCCCATGAACACCTTGTAGCCTCTAGACGCTTTTGCGAAGGTAACCCAGCAGGTAATTTCCATTGATGGCATCCTACAAAGCTAAAAGGCACAGTTTTGCTATCGAGGTCCCAGCTGAGCATCCTGCTGCTTAGGTAAGTATTCAAGAGCAAAATTCAGAGGCTCCCATTCAAGAAAGGCCTTTTTTTTTTCTTTGGCCCACATGCTTTCATAATAATGTCATGTTCTGTTACATTTATCTCAGCCGTTGCCATAGCCCAGAACGACTGGACAAGCCTGGTCTTCTCTTTGTCCCAGAGGTGAAAAACACGTTGGACTTTGCTACTTGGAGCTCTCAGAACAGGGAGAGGGAAACCCGTGGTGCAGAGCAGACCCAGAACCACACTTCTGAGCAAAATATGCAACTCGATAGTCCGAAAATGTCATTGGCTGGAAGGCAGCCGTTTACCTTTGAGAGTATTTAAAGTATGTTAACTACAGACCAAAAGAATACATTGTAAACACAACATAATAACTCTCTAATAGAGGAGAGAGGTTTTGTATTTACCTACCAGAGACGTTTGATTATCAAGCAAAATTGCCTTGTGAAAAGAAAAGCACTCCATCACCTCACAGCCTCGAGTGCCAGCATACCACATATAACTTTAATGTGGCTGGTATCTGTTTAGAGGTCACTTAAAAGGTAACTATTTCAAAAAATGCATTCATATAAACATAAGTTTTAACGCCTTTTGTGTGAAATGCAGAAGCCAAGTCCCGAATGCCTGTGCTCGTGAAAGATCCTGTAGTATTTTTAGCAAGATAAAAGGGGTTAATCCTGGTCAAATTCCACTTTGAATACTTACACTCTGCCTACTTTAATTCTCCTGAAATTTCCACTGTACATTGTGTTCTCCTTGGCTTTTGCCCTGATGTGTAGCGTTAACTAGGTATGGCTGCATGGCAGTAGCACACTAAATCTCTGGGGTCTCTGCTCCGGCCCTCTGGGCTCTGCCCGCATTCCCTCTGCCATGCACTGGGTCTTGTGGGCCACTTCACAGGGACCTGTGAAAGACTCTCGAGCAAAATGGGCTTAGCCAGGCCTGACGTGAACCAAGGAAGAATATTTTGCCTTTGTTTCGTTCACCATTAAGATACGCAGGGAAGAAAGGTGCTATATAAATAGGAGGTACCGTTGCTATAAATATCAACAAGTAATAGTTATATCTAATGCCTTCCTTTTCGCTTAACATTTTTGGTGATAAAAGGATTCTAATTAAAAATATAAACAGGTCTTTCACTTTTTGTTTTATACTTATCTTCCACATGTGCTTGTAATAATCTGCCTTCTTGCCAACACCATCTTGTAAATGAGATCCATATCTCAAGGGTTTATCCTGGTTAAATAAACTGAATTCAATAAAACCCATCTTCAGATATTCCACATGTGAGAGTTATTACTACACTAACATGCTACTGTTGCTTCTGTTACCTAGTGTTACAGATGCATTAACTTCTCCCCTTTGCTTGAGTTATGCTCCACTGTATATCTAAGATAAGAAAATGGAGTGCCTGGAGTCTGTTCAGTGTTATCGTATAACAAACAGTGACTTTTTTATTGAAGGAGTTCCACGAGCGATGCAGGTTTTATTGAAACTAATTCAGAGGGAAAAAAAAAGAAAGAAAGAAAGAAAAAAAAATAGAGATAAATGTTGAACTAAAAACAAGAGCAAGTCATGATGTTGTTTGTCCCCTTTCTCTTTCTTTCCGTTCTCTTCCCCCACCTCAGCCGGTAAGTGTTGTGGTCATGTTGCACAGGGCTGTACAACATCTCTTTGCAGTCAGAGCTCAAAGGTTACGGTGGAGTCTTCAAACTGTGCCCAGTAAAGTTGGCATCAGCATTTCCTGCCCCCTGAAGTTCACTCTTTTATCAGCCTCCTTGCTTTGAGCTCCTCAGTGGTGCCTGCAAGTTGGATTGTACTCAGCACAGACCTCAGAGCAAAACAAACAATTGAATTTGAGCTCCATGTGTTTTTTTTTTTCCTGGATGACGTCTTCTAGTCATCTAGCTTGAACTTCCTGCCTTGTTACTGTAAAAATGATCTGATCCACTGTCAGACAGAGCTCTCTGTGTTTTCCTGACAGCATTTATATCTCAAAAGCACCCCAAGGCCATTGCTTATCCAAGTAAAGCTAGACACCCATTAAAAAGTCGCTGCATTTCATCCTGGATCCTTCCGCAGTTGTTTGGAAAAGAGTGCAGTGGACAGCTGGGTCTTCTTCCAAAATTAGGGTGCAGGCACTTCTTAGACTGGGATCCCAGAACAAGAGCACAAGGCAAAGGCCAGCTACAACAGCTCTTTCTGGGTTCCCATGGCCAAGCCTCCCTCCTTCTCCACTTCTCTTTTTTTAAGTCTCTTCTTTCTCTTGTCTTCCCAGCAAGGAATCAGCCGTGTTGCATCACAACCATCAGATGGAAAACTTCAGTTCAGTTTGCAGGGACGTGGACAGACTAAAGACCTGACCCTGAGATACACAGTTGTTTTGATTGGCAGCAAGAGCCTGATGTCCAGAATGACTCCAAATGATAAATTAGAAATACAGCACCAAGGCTCTCCCGAGATGGCCACAAGGCAACTCTTGGCCCGTCAGAAAAATAATTAGAACGGCATTGCAAATAGCAAGGCTCCTTTTGCAACATTTATAGTAAGTGGAGGCCTCTCAGGGAAGATTTCCAGGAGCAGAGCCAAATTCAGAAATAAAAGCCAACTAAAGGAATATTTACACCTCCCTTGAGAAGATAGCCAATAAGATTTCAAGGTGGATTTTGAAACTTTGGCTGTTGAGCTACATTTCTCAGATTTTTCTCTTTGATTTTAATGAGGTGAACTAATGCTTTTGTTTACTCAAATGAATAATAATAATAACAGAAACTAATACCAAAGAAACATTTTTCTGAGCATCAAGGCCTGATTTCAGGGTTTCATCTCAAACAACCCTCTCCTATTGGTTTTTATTTGCAAAAGCACATCCCTGTGATGGGATCAGGGACACTCTGTGCTAGGCACTGTTTAAAAGACGCAGCTAAAGTCTATGCCCCAGGGAGTCTGCAATGTCTGATTTTGGTAGGGGGAAAAAGAAAAAAGGAGAGAAACTAGAACTATGCAACATTAAAGTCGAATGCGCTGGTATAAATCATACCTAAGACCTACATGGACATATTGTGTAGAAATACACCTACTGCCTAACTCTCCCACTTTAGTTCCCTTAGAGGTTTTTTCTTCCCATGAGCTACTCCTTGTCTTTTCCTCCAGGTGTGCTATCTCCTCTCTGTCCTTTCTGCACCCTCAGCCATCTTCTCTTTGCCTGTTAGCCTGGCGTGCCCCAGCTACCCCTTATTTCCTTCACTGGTCACACAAGGAAGTGGAAGACTCAATGAATGAGTGAACGAGTCTGTCATTCAAGCAACCTCCTTTTTTTCAGAGAATTCATCCTTATCCTTAAGTAAATAAAGAATCCAATGTCAGGAAAAAAGGTTTCACACATCTGAAATAAAAACCAAACAAAACAAAACATGGCTATGTCTTTGTGTCTCAGACTTTATCTATTAAACATGAAATTACCTCAGGTCTCTGTTTTTTTTGCATTTGTAGCCCTGGTAAATAAATATGAAACCATCGGAAGATGTTAAACAGCGGTTGTGTAAACAGCAAAAGTTTCCTACATATATGCCATAATATGCTCTTGGAAAAGGTTCAGTAGGCGCTTTATGAGGGATACTGCTTTGAAGCATTGTATCAGACCCTATCTTTCTGGCAAAGCTTAGAAGTTTTTAAATGGAGATCTCATGCTGGGAATTTTCATCCAGGCTCAACCGCCTGCTTTTAGAAGAGGAGCTGAGACCTCGGAGGTGTCTCCGTACTATGCCACTGGTATCCTCTGAGATGCTAAGCAGGGTTTCAGGGTAACAGGGCTTCAGATCAATGATTGGGACTAAGGAACAAAATGGGCTGAAGATATTGAATTAAAAAACACCCTCTTGTATTTGAACCTCATACTTGCTAGATTCATTGGATGCTAGGCCTCAAGCTGGGAGGGAGAATGACCAGTCTGCCCCTCTTCCCGCTTGCCCTGTCATCCAGGACCATGCAAGACCCCTGCCATAACCCACCCTTGGTGGTTTCCAGCCCTTGGGTTCTTCCATCCCTTTGGTCACCTTCACCACCCTTCTTGGGACCTGCTTCTCCTTTACTACAGAGATGAAGGGAGGATGCAGAGCTGCACACTAATCTAGGTGCAAGGGAACCATAGGTCTATGTTGTGGTTGTACCATGATAGTCATTGTTCTGTTCTGTATGGTTTTTTTAATACTTTCTAACATTTGATTTGCTTTTTTGATTGCTACTAAGCACAAGGATGACTTTTTCACACAACTATTATAACCCTGACGTCTTGTTTACAAGTGATAACAACCTGGTCCTTAGCATTTTACTTTAAATTTTCAAATTTCTTCTCCATAATATTTGTCACGTTATGTTTGTTTACATGGAATTTCATCTGCCATTTTACAATGCAGTCTTGCAAAACCCTCTGCAATTATTCAGTCAGCCATCATCTTACTATTCCGAATAACCTCATAACATCACCAGTGTTATCTCACTATTAAGTCCCTTTCCAGATCCTCTATGAGTATTTGATCATGGATTTTAGAATAGACTATCTGGAACTCCAGTGATGACTGTCTACTGCGAAAATAGGCCATTTTCTACTCTCTGCTTCCCATCTTTTAAAAAATTATTTTTGCATACAAGGACCTCGTATCACATGTTTTTTCAGTTCCTCTTAGAGTTGGTGGTGGTATTGGTGAAAGACTTAGGAATTCAGTAGACTAAATTCAGAGACTGAATATCTGTTATCTACACATTGGTTGACTCCCTCAGAGAAATAAGCTTTAACAAATAAAATTTCAATAGAGTTTTAATGCTAGACCTCTCTTTACAAACATTATGTTGACTTTTCAGTATAATGTATTTAACCACGTTTCCAGTCTTCAGGCACCACACTAGTTTTAAATGCGATATTAAACATCACAGTTCGGTTATTTCATCTCTGGATTCCTCTACAACCATTGGGTAAATACCATCTGGTCCTGATGACTTGGCATTGTTCATTATGCATATGGAGCCCATAATCTTTTCCTCCAGCACTTCAGTAAGAGACAGGTCCTCTGATGGGTCCCTCATAAATTAAGATCCCAGTGTGGGAACCTCCCCAGGTTTTTCCTCACCTTTTCAGATGAAGTCTTGCATTCCTGATCTTCAAAAAAAGTAATTTATTATACTTATGCAGCACTTTTAGCAACAAAGGGTCCTAAATTTTGTTTAAAACCTTGTACAAGAATGAATTCCATTGAGAAAGAAAAGCAAGAAGGTGCTTGAAACTAATTTTCAAAGTCACCTACCTACCAGAAGAGCTGCTGCTACAGTGAATCTAGATAGGAAAAATTTTGGTATTTATAGTGATTTTATCTTGTATATATATCATGGACCAAATACTGTCTGTACTGTGTGCAGACTGTGGGATCAGTCAGCCTAGTACAGAGGGTTTTCAAAGCTGACAAAACCATCATGATTTAAAAGCTAGTTTAAGTTTTACTTGCATACTTTTATTTGCTCAAGTTACACCCCTCCATGGATCAGGACTGTGACAACAGCTAAGCTGATACTGTTCCATCAAAATGTCAAGAAAACCCCTCCCTCAAAGGAAAAAGAAAGAAAGAAAGAAAGAAAGAAAGAAAGAAAGAAAGAAAGAAAGAAAGAAAGAAAGAAAGAAAGAAAGAGAA
>VXAL01000765.1:21251-89296 GCA_013399475.1 Chauna torquata | reverse complement strand
GAAGGAAGGAAGGAAGGAAGGAAGGAAGGAAGGAAGGAAGGAAGGAAGGAAGGAAGGAAGGAAGGAAAGAAAAAAGAAGAGGTTGTCAGCTTTCCCAAATAAGTTTAGAAATGATCTGGTTTGGAGCAGTAAAGAAAGCAGTAAGTGTCAGATAGCTCATGGTCACTTATGCAGAAATTTCTGAATTGCTCATGATAAGACAGCATGCAAAGAATATGAATCACGAAAAAGATCTAGCATAGTTTGAAAGAACAAAGCTCTTGAAATATTCTTGATTGTTAAAACATGTGAAAACACAGAAAAGATGATGGGTGCTAAAGAAGCAAGACATATGTACCAAAATGCTTACCATGCTCGCTTATGGAGACAAATTGAATGTGAACAGTTTGGGGTTTTTTAGGGATATTTTGTACTGAGAGGTTCACTAGTATTTGTGTACACTCTCTAAGAGTTGTGCACAAAGAAATGGTGCAAATTAGATGATGTGGTTCTCCAAGATTTACTCAAAGCTAAAATCACATATCTTGGTAGGACAAAAGCTTCTGTGCATTGCCAACACCAAACGCAGCCACTCATATTGCTTTTTTCAAATAATGTAAAAGTTAGTTTTGTTAAAAAGAACAGATTTTACTTGTGGCCGATGACATCTCTGCCATTGTAATATCAAAATGTTTCAATTAGTTGTTTCTTGCTACACAGATGAGGGGGGAATAATCCATCGCCTGCTGGACTGCTTTCAATGAGGCACTGAAACTGCATTAAAATATTCCATACAAGCAAAAGATGTGCTATAATCACACAGATCCTTGGCTCCATATCACTGTTTGCTCAACAATGCTTATGATAACTGTGAGATACCTCTCTGACTATAAAGTAATGAAAAATTAAAATGATTATCTACTTCCAGAAAACCGGGAAGCTTATGTACTGCATAATACAGCAACGTATTGTTCAGATAAGTTAGCATTTGGTCTGGAAAATTGTGAAACACAATATTTCAACACTTCTCCACTCCTGCCAAGGGAGCTTCAGAATCACAGAAGACAGTTTATTTTGAACATATGGAAAAGATGAGGAATGTCCTCCCAGAGATAACCATCTCTATAACCTGCAGTTGAAAGGATCTTCAGACCTTTTCCAGCTATTAGACATTACTTTTGTATATTAGGTGAGCATTTCCTACTTGTATTTTTTTATGTTTGGGGGAATGGAGAGACATTTAAGTGACTGAATACTTCTTCCACATCGCCAGCAAAATACGTTTAATGTTTTTATGACAGGCTTAAAACTGGAACAGTCTGATTTTGGACGTGCTAAAGTTTATGGCATAAAACTAAGGGGTAAGTTATAACAACTGATAGCAAATTACTTGTTCATAAATATAACTCTTATCTGGTATCATAGGAAAGGAGGAAAATGGGAAAGAATTTCATTCACGGTAATGCTTTAGCTTTAAAATGCCTGACTACACTGTACCTTCACAAAATTGGTGTAACTTGTTAGACTTGTTTCTTTGGAAACAGTGCTGATTTTTCAGGAAATTGCAGGCATTAATAAATGGGTGAAACTTGACAAGAGGCTGGGTACAAATTATTTTTATGAGGAATATTTTGTATTGAGACCTTCATGAGTATGTGTATACATACTCTAGGAGCTGTGCATAAAGAAATGGTGCAATGTTCTATTTTTCACTTCCTGCTTGTCTCAGTTGCTTAAAACTTTCACAATTTATTATGCCCATTCCCACCTTAAATTCAGCAGTGGGAAGGATTTTGTTTCTCTCTTATCAGTCTACAGGAGACTGCAGGTGCCTGTTGAATGTGGGCTTTCAGCCTCAACTTCAGGTTAAAACTAATTACAGTTGTATACTGTAATTGATTTAGTTTTTAATTAATGACTAACTAAGCTATATGGAAATGTTTAAAATATGTAACAACATTTTAAATAACATATTCAGTGTTACAATAACTGAGTTGAATCGTCAGTGTGGTGAACTTCTCTGGTGCTATTTGCCTCATCTACACAAAAAAAAAAAAAAAACCTGGAGTTTTTTGGGGACCATAAAAACTTACCTGCAGAGATGAATAAATGCAGTTTTTCCACCTGGAGGTCCATGACACTGTGATCTGAGTGCTGGCAATAGCCCAGTGAGGTGTCATAAAACTTGGCTGGCAACATTTGTGAGAGCTGGTGCCAGAAATACACATAACACCAAGACGCTCTGCAAAGTCTCCTCAGTGTGTATGCCCAAACAGCACAAAGGTTCTGATGTCTTTCCAGTGCAATGCCCTGGTTAGACTGTCCAGCCATGAGGAGCAAAGCCTAGACCCACAAAGCACCCAGTCAAGCTACACGAGCTGTGCCTCTGCATGCTCCATCGTGCCCGGTATGAGTGTCGGCAAGATCCTGTCCTTGGCAATGCATTGCCCCATGCCATGGTATTTCAGTTTCTTTTTGCTCACAAAGAGCTACAGAACCCTGTGGTGCTGTATAAATAATACTCATCTAAATTTGCCAAGGACAAATCAAGTGTTTTAATTTTGCACTCTAGCTTAAGATAAGAAAATATGCTGGTGAGTTCAGTAAACTTGCTTGTGAACTAGACAGGTGGAGTGGAGGGGGGCAACAGCACATGAAAAACTTCCATTCATTGGGAATCAGATGTAAAAGCAAATAGAAAGTTATCCTGCATATGAAAAAGTCTAGAAAACAATGCTGAAAATATCAGGGTGCTGCTGTATAAACCAGCAAAATATCCTGACACAGAAAATCATGTTTTCTATTCCTTATCCAAAAGCTTATAGGTCCATCTATCAAAATATGGGAATACTGGTTAGAATAAAAGAAGAAAACTTCCCTGCCTTTCTTTCCATCTTCAGGTTCCCCTAGTAATTGTTTACATTAAGCCTGGTGCTGAGGAGAAATCTGGTTGAGGATGCTGTGATGGTGGTATGTTTTTAGGAGGAAATGCAGATTTATACACTCTGACAGGGACTGTGATGCAAGAGCTCTGGCCGGGTCACAGCGTATTAGAAAGACATTTATTGCATTGGCAACATTTTCTCTTTTTTTGGCAATTCACAAGCACTTTAAAACTCTCCAAGAGAAACAACATTTTATTTTCAATCTTGATTCTTCCCAATATTTCAAGGACAAGGGGAGTCATGTGGGGAGCTCCTCAGCAACCACACCTTTAACACCCACTTCTCTGGTCCATGGGAACACAGACATCACCGACAAGTGAGCAAGACAGATCTGAGGGGGAAGGATAATTGCTGTTACCTAAATCTGTATTTCTCAGGACTAAATCTTTGCCTCAAGTCAAAACAAAGATGGATAACTCATTTTTCATTCATACAGATCAGAAGTAACTCAACATAATTCAAAGGATCATAGGGCCTTCCAGTGCTTACAGGAGATCTACAGGAAAGGTGGGCGATAGGACAAGGGATAATGTTTTTAAACTGAAAGAGGGTAGGTTTAGATTAGATATAAGGAAGAAATTCTTCACTCAGAGGGTGGTGAGGCACTGGAACAGGTTGCCCAGAGAAGCTGTGGATGCTCCATCCCTGGAGGTGTTCAAGGTCAGGCTGGATGGGGCTTTAGGCAGCCTGGTCTAGTGGGAGGCGTCCCTGCCCATGGCTGGGGGGTTGGAACTGGATGATCTTTAAGGGCCCTTCCAACACAAACCATTCTATGATTCTGTGATCTTATGATTCTGTGACCAGGACATCAGAGGAGCAGGAGAATCAGCCCCATTGACTTCCATCATGTCAATTCCGAGACACTTTGCTGAGCTCTGAGAGCTAGACCCAGTGCCTTGATATATAGTACAGATACTGTTTAATTGAACAACAAGCGTTTTTCACAGTGAGCAGGCCAAAACTGATGGACAATTTTGGATTGTATCACTTCAGGACTATTGTGCCCATCAAACTGGGCAGGCATGCAGAACATCTGTTTTCTTACAGTGCATTTCAGGAACATGATGGCATGATCAAAAGACCGAAACTTCCAGAAGCAATGGAAGGAAGTGATGATCTGCTAACTAGTAAAAGCTGACAGCAGTTAGAAGCATGAGGATGTAAATTTTTCTGGAATTTGCCTTTTCGTGACGCTGCATCATCTTATTATCCTGACAGTGGGTCTTTACAGCAGGAGTGCTGTTCAGGAAGAAGGAATGATATTTAAAGGCATCTTCTGAACATTCCTGCTGTATAGGTCCAAAAGAAAACTGGGGCATGAACTCTTTGGCTTTGTTTTCTTGGAGTAACCATCATGAGAAAAGCAACAGTTTTTTTCATTGGGACTGTATTTGACCATATTATTGTGTCAAGTTTCATTAGCTCTGATTCCAGGGGATGATGCATAACACAGTAAGTTTTTACAACTGCAGCAGATTGGCTTGCAATTTGGGAAACAGATGCTCTAAAATATTTTCTCTAACCACACAAAAAAAGGGCAAAAGGGGAAAGGAGTTCATCGCCTGTCTTGTCTTCAGATTTTCCAAGTACTTGTTAGCAGCCTCCAGATAAATTAATGCATCTAAAGGAAGCAGAAGTGTCTCACTACAAAAAAAGAAGTAATCACAGGGCTATCTGCTTTGGCCGTTAGGTATAAATCATATCTAATGACTGGAGAAAGTGTTTTCTCCCCCTTTATGACTAGACAGAATGTAAGTTGTTCCCCAGATTTTTACAGAATGGCACATACCCATCCTCCATCTGCTATGAGCTCTCACCTGAGAGTGTCAAAGGAGTTGACTGACTTAAGTGAACTTGAAAACAGCCAGAAGAGGTAGATGAAGACTACATAGCACCGGGATACCCTACTCCCGAAAGAAATTTTATCACCCCTGTTTAAAATGCTTGGCAACACCACAGAACAATTCAAGACAAAAAGGTGTGGCTAACATAACCAAATAAAACTGTGCATATGAGCATGGCTGGCTGCATTAGCTGGCTTCAGTTTCTCAAGATCAGACCATTTTTACCTAAGAAAAAGCAATCAGGACCTCCAGTTGAAGGCTCATGCAGAAGGCAGCACCAGAGCACCACAGTCCCTCCTAATCATATGCCTGACCAATCATTTGTTCAGCACTGACTCAGAAGAAAGAAAAGTCACCTACTGAGTAATCAACTCCACATCCTGAAAGATGTAAGTTTGTAAATCCTCCAAGGTTTCCCTGGAGTCTTTCTGCTCACTTCTCAGATGTGAGGAGCAAGTGTAGTACCTGAGGAACAGTGTGTCTAAGCCCAGTGGCATGTGGCCTGCAGGCAGGGGGATGAAGGACAGCAGGAGAAGGAGGATTTGGGTCCATCCTGCAGCAGCACCCACAGGATGCGGTGGGCTACACCATGTGCCCAGTCCAGGCATGGGGCAGACGAGTGGTCACTTTTGCAAATGCCCTCTGGTAGGAAAGATGAAGCCATGACAAGGAAAAGCAAGACACAAAGAAGGAAAAAATAAGTTTCAAAATCCAGGGTTGATTTTCAGTCAGTGGAGTTAGAGGAAGGCAGAAAGAGATGAAGCAGACTAACCTGGAAAGGGTCTTCTCAACAGCAAGACACAGTTCAGGCTGCATGGGCAGCTGAGCCTCCACAGATGATCCTGGCCAAGCAGAACTCTGGTGGTGACACAGCAAACACCATTGCTTTGGTGGTGGCCCAGCAGTGGGTCAGAAAGGGCAGGTGGCTCCTGGCCTATGGGTGAGAGTGCAGATGCTCGAAGGAGAACATGAGTTTCCTTACACTTTAGAAAGCCCTGAAGTAGAATAGCCAAAGGTGGCTGGTACATTCTGAAGTTGGGATTTTTAACCATGGAAGAGGTGGGACCCAGCATGACCCTGGGGGAAAAGAGGGTCCTGAGGAGACAGGATTTGCCACAGTGACAGCACGGATGTTACAATCATAGAATCATAGAATATCCCAAGCTGGAAGGGAGCCAAAAGAATCCAACATTGGCATCATCTTCTTCTCAGGTTGACCACCTTCCTTTTCTTTCTTCCCACTTCCTTCTCTGGTCATCTCATTGCTATTAGGATACCTGGTGGCCAGAAAACACTCAACACCTTTCCTTCTTGCAAAATAAATGTCTTTTTTTTCTTTTTTTTGGTAGATAGAAAGGGTGGGTCTCAGTGTCACGTTTATGTCAAACCAGACTTCTCCCACTAAAGGAAACTGTAGTAAATGGGAGTTTCATATAATGAAGGTCTTCAGTTTTACTTTTCAGAGTGCAGCTGGATTTTTTTAGGTTTATGTGGAAAATTTCTAATTTAATGGAAAAGGTTAAATAATTAAATAAGCATACTCCATACACTTCCTAGCCTGTAACAGCAGGAAGAATTAAAGACCAAGACAATGAAAATAAGCTCAGTTGTACAGGGAAGATAGGAGATCCTGAAATTCTCTCTCTGAAACCTTGAGCTACACACTCGAAAAGACCACTTGCTGTATGGTACATAAATTGTTTTTGGAAGATCTTTTATCTCCCAGGGGTCTCTGCAGTTCTGTAGTCAGAGTGAAGTGCTGTTTTAAGAAATATCTAACTATGAAGCAACTGTAAAACTGATCTAGTTCCCTGTGCAGTACACAAATACAGTTTATTAAATTCTCAAAATACAACACGAAGTTATTTTCCCATGGGCCTCTTAGATGGTACCATCATGATTATTATATGTTTTTATTGTATTTATTTATAGAGGTCTACTTCCTAACACTGAAATCCCCTCCCATCGTCACTGCCGCTGTACTAATATTCAGTATGTTTTACAGATGAGAGAATGAATTGGCTGTGGGACAGAAACTAAGGCAGCATGGAGGAGACGTGAGGATACCCAAGAAATGTTGCAAGGACAGCCCAGCAATTTGGTGTCATCTGTACATTTTGTCATAGTTTTCTCACTCCAGTGCAATACCCACCCTCGCTGGAGACCAGAGACATTACTCAGGAGGGCGAGCGATGGCGATGGCGAGTACATGGGTAGTTTCCTCTCTCAGGGATGCTGTTCTGACAGCTCTCCCTCCTGTTCCAGTCTCACCGCCAGCAGCAATTCCGTTAGAAAGCACTAGTTCAGCCAGCTGCATCAATTCCACCAAAGGAGAAACCAAAGTGGGCTGCCAGCCCCACCACCACATAGCCTGCCTGCCGCCATGCGGTCCTCATGAAGCTAGGCCAGCTTCTTGGTTGCGTATCGCCTTTAGAGTTCAGTTTCTCTGAAAATTTTGCATTATCAAGCTCAAATTGAAAAAGAAATACACTATGCGGAAATAGAAATTTTTTGACAGGACAAAGGAATCTCCCTCTCTTGCATTTCTCTTTCTAACCATTGCATTTGGAGGGGGTTGATATTTAGAAGAGCAAGACTTGAAGTGGACAGCAAGCATCAGGATGCCTAACTGTCCGGCAAACAACTGTAATTTCAAAACTGTCCCATGCAATTAGACCAGTGATAATTCTCTGAATTACCAGTTGACTATTATGTGAAAACCAATGTATCATAGATACACAACAAGATGTACGACAAGCTGTATATTAAAAAAAAATAAAGGCTAAGCCGAGAATGCTGGTCATTCTAAGAGAAATTAATCTATTCAGGTTTACTGTTCTGCAAATGTTTTGTCCATCCTCTGGTGTCAAGATAACTTCTCTGTGAATCCGTTTCCAAATGAGACTTACTAAATACAAAATCCAACTCCTTCCCCACTTACAGTCTGAGGATTCTTTTATTTTTTTTCTTAATCCTTTTGGCTGTTATGTAGCAGTCTGAAACAGCATCTCCCAACCGCCTCGCTGAGACTAACTGAATTTATTATATAATCTCATCTCTTGTTCCAAAAAAATTCAAGATCAATCTCAAAGAGCAGTCCTCTGAACTTGGCAGACGCTTGTGTGGGAAAGTCTTTAAACAAAAACAAATTTGTTTATGTACTGGGACAAGGAGCTCAGAAAGAAGATAAAACTCGCCATGAGCCAACACTGCCCTCAGCAGCGGAGCCTGGACCGCTCTCACAGTGCCTGCGCTGCTGTAGGGCTGCTGACCGCCCGCCTGTGCTGGAGCGGTCCCCGCGCTCCCAGTGGGCAGCAGGGACCGGAAGGTGGCTCTGAAGTCAGAGGAAGAAGTGGTCTGAGCACTGAACGGGGAGATGAGGACGCCTGAGCGGTAGACCAGTTTCACACAAAGTCACATTGAATTTGTGGACATTGATTTGGGACTTTAGTTTTTTTTCAAAAGTTACTTAAGTACATAGCACTGTTGGCTTCCCGTGAGAGTTAACTGAAACCTTCGAAGCTTTTTTTGCTTGCAATCTAATCCCAGTTCTGACAGGCTGCGTAGTTAAATTTTTTTGGACGGAAAAATAGCCTACACCTACTCAGGGTGCCGGCACTAGACCAGTTCCCCAGACAGTTCTCACATAAGTGGTGTTCAAGGACTTTCAAAGAATGTCTGTATGATCCACTACGCTGAATTAGTTAGTCGTAGGGCTTCAGACTATAGGTATTTTCCCAAATATGTGCATTGCTACATTTTTTGTAGAGAAGATGAAAGAAGCATGCCCTTGGTCTCAGAGCAGAGTCAGCAAGCTTTGTTTCAGAGACTACACTGTCTGCGCTGCATCCTGAGTTGAAGCTGTGTGGGAAGCCAGCAAAGGGGGCGAACGACAGGGACGATGTGTTTGTATATTTGTGGTATGGCTGAGGAAAGACGACCATGATCTGTGCTAGAGGGTGAATCTTTCGTGCTGAAACCATAATCGCTGGGTGCCCACTGCTGAGTTGCAGCACAGACCACCAGTACATGAACCAAGCCCAGGCCTTTGCATATACCTGATGAATGAGGGCAAAAAGTAAGGCCGCCCAAGGTAGTTTTTGCTTACTTGGATCCTGGGAGCAGTCTAAGTAGTCAGTGAGGGGTTGGCTAGCCATATAAAGGCAGGTTTCCCTTCCTATATGCAGCTGATTGCACAGTAGACATATCCCCTGTCCAACAGGTTACTGGTTCCTGGCTGACTAGCCATGGTAGAAGCATTATTTCTGAATGATGTGATGGTGAGACCTTCGTATAAATAAGAATTCTAAGAATATAGACCAAAATGGTCAAAATGGTCAACATTTTTATCTGAAGAGACCACAGCTAAACATTTTCCAAAAAACTTTCTTTTACCTGCCACATCTTCTTTGATTAGATTTGGGTCCAAGTGCTGTGCCTTCTTGAAGCGTGGTTTTGAATGACAAAATCCTGCATTTGGCTGGCCCTTCAAGTCTGTGTTTTTTGATGAGCCCATGCACACTTTGGTGAGAAAATGTGGAACATTAATGTGTGCAAAATATAGGTGATATTAGCTATCCATTAGCACAGAGGTGCCAGAGCTTTGGAAGGAATCAAATCACTGTTGAAGGCAGTTCCCTAAATGTGAATCCTTCAGAGAGAAAAGTGGCGGTGATGAGTAGTGGAAAATGTAGGAAAGAATAGGAAGATGCACTACAGTCCTCTTGCTTTGAAAAAAGCAGTGTCCAAGAAACTCCATTTTGTCTGTTCTCCAAACGAACAACCATAACTACATGCAAGGACACTGAACATGACATGGAAGAGTGACACAGCCAGTTAGCCTTGACAGGAGCTTGAAAAATATCGGGCAGTTTTCAAAGCCTCTCACCCTCACTAATCACAAAGACACTCTCCAGGTCAGCACTGCATGCAGGTCAGGATGAATGCTCCAGAACCATAATCAAACAAGAAGTCAACACCTGCATGTGCTAGGATCCGTTGGACAGCATCACCTGCAGATGGTACCTCTGCAAGAAAGGGGATGGCTTAATTAACAAATGATTAAAATTGATGTATGAGACTGCCACAGAGAAAGGCTTAGTGACACCTTATGTAGTCAGTTGACCAACATACTGGACTGGTGCTGTCGCATGGAAACTAAGGGTGTGCGTTTATGGTGCACCTTGAAACTGCCGCTCAAGCTATGCATTCTGTGGGGAGCTATGCAGGGGTACGAGGCAGATGGAGCCCTTACCCCGGCGTGCTGCCTTCCACCATGAAGCAAGCTTGGTTTGTGCTCCAGGCAGAATGAAATGGTGCTTTGTTTAACGCTAAATACCAGTGCTCACCTTCCCTCGGGTGCTAAACCCTCTATCTGTGGGTTTTGGTGCTGGTGGGCTCTTGGCTTACTTCATGGCTATGGGATCAGCATGACTGGGACCATGCGCAACAGCAAGTATAGAACAGGAAAAAAGTTCCTTTCCCGCGGAGCAAGGGGAAACCCAGCAGAGGGATTACGAGGGTGTGAGTCACCGTGTGCCTTCTGCATGACTCCAGGGACGGGGTGGCCTCTTGTTCCGGGGCTGGGGCAAAGTCACAGCTTTGCTTGTTATTACTGTTAGTCACAACCCCAGCTATACAAAGTCCAACAGAAACCACTCTTGCAAATGCCTAAACCTGAAATGTAAAATAAACACTGGGAAAATAGCTGCTACTTACTTTCTCTAAATATACCCCGAGGCCAGATCTGCTTCCACTGAAGTCAAGTCCAGTTTTGCAATCAACGTCAGGGGAAGCAAGATCCAGCCCTTTATTTGGAAAGATGGTAATAGTCCAATTGCAGTTTTAATTTGTCACCAAGACAGGGGTGTGATAAGACATTTTGGTTGCTGCTATAAGTAGCTCTGAAAATTGTCAGGGGTTGCTGTAGGTGCTAAAGACTTGGTGACATCCTGGCACAGTGAGGAGGGAGCTCTGTGACTCTGGCATATGTCCTTGCTACAGGGAGGTGAAGAAATCCCTTTGGTCCCCCTCTGAACACCAAGGAGTTGCATAGCTGGGTCTGAGAAGCTGCAAGAGGAGTGGGCATAAAAAAAAAACAGGAAGGCTGGAAGCTATGGATCAACTCCATATCAGCGATCTTATCAATATTTTCAGTGACTCATTTATGGCTTTTTCCCCTCCGCTGTTTTTCTGACACATCCACTTTCTTCATTACCATATAAAGATGGGGAATTTAGGCAGAAAAGGATGAAGAGTTTAAGCAGAAAAGGTGGGAAAGTGCTAAGTCAAGGCAGTTGGATAAACATGAGTGTTTTTAGCTTTAGCAGTATATTAGGTCAAACCGTCCCCCATTCTAATGCCATGAACCTCATGACAGTACGCACAGGATTGCACTGACACAATACATGTGATGCTTGCGCTAGACGGTCATTTCCAGACCATCCCAGTAGAAGCTAATTTCCAGAAAACAGAAAACTATTCATGTGTGACAAGCACACTTCAAATTCCACACATCATCCATGTGTTTCCTGCATAGTTTTAATTTGTGTGGTGTCAAAGGTAAAGCAACGCCAGCATTTTGAGTTGTTACTGGACCTCACCTGGGGAACAGGGCCATTCTCTTGCACAGAGGAAGGGAGAAGAGGCAGGCTGCTACTTTTCCAGCTTTCCACTCAATAGGTGCTTGGGACAAACTGGGAGGCATCCAGAGCTGGAAGCTCAGAGTCACTCCCAGCAACACAGCTGAGACACAGCCTGCATGTCTTTTAGCACATTGCATATATTGAAAGTGAAGACTGGTCAGTTTTGTGATTGACTCCAGACAGAGTCAACTTAAGTTTAGCCAGACTTATTAGCTCTAATTCAGCCCTGGCTTTGCCGGATACAACCTGGCTTTTGCACAATCTCTTAGGTATTTTTGCACTCCTCTCCAAGAGTGTGTACTAGCTAATGTGCAACCCAAGGTATGTTTGCAACACTGCAACCACGAGGATAAATGTTGCTGGAGCTGAGACATACTTAGGTGTTGCCACACAGAGTTCACTAAAGCTTTGGACTCAATCCTGGAACACTGTGCTTGAGCTCCTGAGTGCAGATGGACCCCCCTGCACAGTGCCAGCAAAGTGTCAGAGACTCCACGGCACAGTTAATCCACAACCAGGATAAACTGCTCATGGATAATTGAGAATTGATTGTACACCCATCTAGCACCTCTCTTTTATGGGAGGATAAACACTTCTCCTGAAAAGTACTTGTAAATGTGAATTTTACCATTACAAACAGTCACATTTTATATACATTTCCTTGTTGTCTTCTTCTTATATCGTAACATGAATCATGCCTTTTACTGCATTCTACAGTACAAACTCCAAACACTGTAGGAGCAGAAGCATTTAACCAGAAGAGCTGAGTTTGCAGTGCAGGGCTGGTCGCACCCAGGCAAGAAAGAGGAGGGATACAAATCACAGCTATTCAAAATCTAATCGAGGGAAAGAAACTCCAGCTAACTGAAGGCTTAATTTTCTGCCCTCTGGCACTGTCCTCTTGATCTCCCCTATATCTGCCAGATATTCCTGTTGGGACCTGGACAGTTTTGTGACAATTTACAGTTCTGTGACTGCCCACCAGAAACAATGTCCTGTGTGTAAAAATATAAAATTAACAGCCTCAGAGGTGAAGGCTCCCATGCATTGTCCATTCAACTGTTCTGAACTAAACTCAGTGCTGGAAATGTCCCAGAATATCAGCTCTGGAGAATAAAGTGCACAAACAGTTTGAAACCTTCAGTGCTCATCCATAGAGCTGTTGGAGTCTGAGCCTAGAGCCCCTGGGTTTCTCTGGTCCGTCATTTCCAGAGTCCATGGCCTTGACTCCTTAGCTTGCATCTACAGCAAATGGGATTTCTAACCACTGTCCACCCAAGGAGAAAAAAGGACCACTCAATCTGCTTACAAACTCAGGAAAGATGAGGTGATTCAGCCCCATATGGCCAGGTGAACAAACCTCTCACAAGACAAGGCACTAGGAGCAGCGGCACAGCCTTAGCCCCTCTTGCCCTCCTGTTGCAAGGGCCCTCTCTTGCAGCTGCGGGACTCCAGTAATTTCTGTGGATGGTACAAGGGAAGGACCAGGAATTTCTGACTCTGATGATGGCATTGCATGGGTGAATTCTTTGGTAAGCATTTTATGACATCCGTTGTAGTCAGTAACAACCTGACTGAGGATTACTTGCCCATAGGTCAAGCACACACACCCTTACAGCTAAAAAAAAAAAGACATCACAGATCCTGGCTAATGAGCTGAACTGCCAACAAAGCATTGGTTACAGGAACACGTCATAAGAACAAAGTTAAAGTAAACTTCAGTGACATTGGAAGAGATCCATGGCTGCATCCCTTCATTTAGCTGAGAAAGGAGGGTAAAAAGGGAGTAGTAAGGAGCAAGAGGTGGTCTTAGCAGCACTTCGGTGGTTATCCTCAGTCTCCTCTATTTTCTGCATTTTGTTGTTCTTGTTTTTTTCTGTAAAGATTTGCTCATATACTCATTGCTCATTGCAGTGAGGACAAAGTAAGAGGAGAAGACATAAGCCAACTTTCCTTGAGTACAAACTGTTATAGAGGGCTCAGAAACAGCCCAGCAGCAGAGAAAACCCAGGGCATGCCACCACCTGTTTGTAGCAAGGTGGTGGTTTTAATTCCTCCTGTTCACCCTCACTGCTGTTGCCATCCCCATAGAAAAAAAGAAAATAAATGCCTTTGTTATTTACAGTCTGCACTGAGGGCAGTCATCAAGGTTGATTGTGGGTTTATGGTTGCCAGCCAGCCTCCCTGCTCCAGCAGGTGCCAGGCACCCTGAATTACTCCCATCAAGCACCGCTCCGCGGGGCAGTGAGTAAGCTGATGAATTCTGCTTATTTCATCTGGGAGGCAACTGCCTCCTCCTCTCCACAAGGAACATCCCACGTATAATAAAGGTTTATAGTCAACCAGAGCAAGACTTCAAACTCATTCCTGCCAGATTCATTCATGACAAGGGTGGGGATGCTAGAATGCTCTGCAATGTTTAACTCAACAAATACTAAAATCTCCAGAGCAATTGCCCTTTATCACCCCTGGTTTCTGTAGATACAGAATCAAAGAGCTAGCAAGCATGTCCTGTCAGCATATGGTTACCCAAACTGAAACTGGATGCTAGGTATTTGTAAAATGCAAGCTAGGAAATACATGCTAGGTATGTTAAAAAAAATTACCATACCATACAAACTTGGGAGAATAAAGGACAGGCCTATCACAAAAGTTTCCAAGTACCACTCTGTGATATATAAAGAGAGTTATAACCTAAAAGACATAGGAAGGGCTTGCCAGAAGTAGTATGCTGAGTTTTGGGTGTTACACAAAGAAAAACGTGGAACAACTCTGGAGAGTGCAGGAAAAAGAATGGATCCTGAAAACATGATCAGCAAAGGAAAGCTGCATGAATCAAGTGGAAAAAAAGAAGACTGGGGAGGAGAGGAGAAATGACAACAATCTTCATATACATTTTAAAAAACGAAGCCGCAAAGAGGAAGGTAATACTCTATTAGCCATGTCCTAAAAAGACAGGACAAGTAATGGGCTTAAACTGTCACCAGGAAGATTCAAAACAGACATGAGGTAGGATAGTGACAGCAGGAATAGACTGCTGGGAAAGTCTGTAAGGTCTCAGTCATTAGAGAACTCTCAAGTTAGACAGCATCTGTCAGCAATGGACTACTCATATTCCCTTCAAACTTCACAAATCTGCAAAACAGAAGCAATGTACCATCAGTCAGGCTTCCAGGTGACAAGCTTGGTTTTCATTCAAAATAAAATAGTACATAGTAGAGCTACTGCAAAATCCTGGAGGGGGGAGATGGCACAGAGAGTGGCAAGGTAATAATCAGCTTCAGATTCTTCCCACTTTAACATGGAAAGCAATCAACCAAAAAGTTGATTTTTAATTAGGTGTATACCATACAGTGCTTCACCCATGACAACAGTTCCACAAGGTACGGAGTCGTCCAGGGACTTGTTAAGGAAAATGTTGTTTTAAAACATCAGACTCTAACCATACATATCTTGCAGATCTGAACCACTAAGCCATAGCAGGAGCCATCGTTACTTATTGCTGGCTGTGGGTAAGAAGGAGTATTTTATTTTGTCAAACCAAACAGCAGAAAAGACTATCTTATTGCATCTTGGCAAGATCAAGGGCTCTCCATTATGGAGTACCATTTCACATGTCCTCCAAAGAGGACTTGCAGCTTTTAATGTCAGTGCAAGTAGTCAAGCAAACCTTTCCACTAGCCTAGATCACACAGCTGGCATCTGCAGTCTGATTAAAATGTTCATGCGTGACTTTGGAGATTGCAAGCAGCAGTGGAACAGGTTAGAGAGAAGTGAAACACCTGTTTTGATGTTATAAGGTCTGGGTGGAAAAAGACCATAAAAAAATGAAACAAAACTTTTCATAAACATTATCAGAATTTCTTACTTTTGACTATTTACAGAAATATTAGAGACCAAGAAGGTGCATGGCTCCCACCAGTATGTACACTCCAAAATTTTGTAAGCTAGAAAATCCCACTAGGTGAACAGGCAAACAATTCACATCAAAAGGAAATCGGGGCGGGGAGGGAAATGTCTTCTGCTATTTTATATTTCTACTGTAAAACTGATTCACAGCATCTGAAAATCAATTTTCAGGGGAATTACAAATGACTTTGTTTTTTTAGCCCTGAAATAACTTGCCTCAGTGTTTTCCTGTTCTTGAAACTGACCTTTCTTTTTTCTCCCAAAATAGTTGCGTGCATTTGATACAAAAAAATCATGAATCATGAATAGCATCATGGTTTGGGCTAGCCCACTGCAAGGCCCCGGGACATTTTCCATCTCAATACTGATTAATGATAACATGTTACGAGTCAGTGGAAAACCCTGATGTAATTTTACAGATAACTCTGAAGTTCTGAAATTTGGGCTTCTGGCATGGAATAGAGGCAGGGCCTTGAAGATGTGCTCACCTACCCCAAAACTGCCAAGAGTTAAGAGAACTGGACTGGGAGTTGAGAGAGACCCACATTCCAAAACCTTACCTACACCAGCTTTCTTGAGGTCTCAAATCTGTTTCTCTCAGCTTCTAGGAGAGGGCCCTAAGGAAGATTTGAGCTGGACTCTTGACGCAAAAGTTCTTGAAAAGGACACTTGTCTGCAACATACTTTGGGCTACCTGAATCAAGACTTTTTTTGAGAACGAAGGGTGTTATTAGAATATGAACTTGGTCCTAGCGGGAATCTCTTCACTACACAATGACAAGTAGGCTTGCAAGACGAGAGACTGTCTCTCATTTATGTGCTTTCATTTGCTTTAACTTTACAATGTATTTTAAAATTGCAGTTTACTGCTAAAGAAAAAAAAAAAAGTGAGTTTCTTTGGAAACCAGCAAGAAGGAGAAAACAGTGCCCGCACCGCCTTGCATTGCTTCGTACCTGGCTGTGGGAAGAGCCTGGCTCATTCCAAAGGGAAGAGTCAGCAAGCACAGCGTTACCCAGCCAAGCACAGGCGGAGGCTGGGAGTGCAGAGCTGCCCAACACGGACTTCTAAAATGAGAAACCCTGCTGCATTTTTCCGCGGCAGCCCCTAAGTGTGTTAATTTTCATTTGCAGAGCATTGGGAAACCATTTCTGCCAAACTAATCAGCAGCTATCACCAGATGTTGAGGGATACCTCTAGATTCGTTTGGACTTGGCACTCTCCAGACTGTTTTGTCAGATCCCATAAATTTAAAAGAAATTTAAAAAAAAAAAAAGGAAAATAAAATAATGCCCTACTGAACTTTTCTGTTTTGCTGTTCTCGTAGCATATATGAAACAGATCTGACAGGAGAGTTTCCTTCAGCTCATATCTCAGCAGTAAGTAGGGATATGAGTTTTTTTCTTTCTTTTTTTTTTTCAACAATCTTTACTAAAAATAACTCCGTTAAGACTGTGGAAGGAGATTTCCAGCCTTGTAAGTTCAGATGTGCCTGTGTTCATTCAGAAGGTTGATCTGGATTTAATATGCACAGCCCTGTCAATATTGTGTTAAGCCCTCTGGCACCAGAGGGTCCGGGCAGTATCCCTGTATTGTATCCCAGCTCCAAGCATCAAGAGGGACTTAATCCATCACATCAGCTCTTGAACCAAAACTGCTGCAATTATACGCTCTCAAAATGGACCATTAACCTATTAAAAAGCATTTGAGGAGAGGTGTAATGTCGTCAGTTATTGTTCACGGGGAAGGAGTGAAGATAATTCTTATCTTGCGAAAAGATTCATGCAAAACCAATTGTGTTTATGTTGCTCTAATTGATTCAGCCATTTTCTGTCCTATGAAAATTCCAGGGTAGAGTGTTCACATTCACACAAGCATGCACACACAAAGGGTAATGCGATTTCCCAAGAGAGGATTAGAGGGAGGGCCTGTGCCTGGCCCACCGCAGGAGCGCAGAACCTAGTCAGCCACGAAGAGCAGAGTATGTTCCTCCACAGCATCCAAAGGAGGGCAAGAAACACTCAAGGAGATGGAAAAAGCAGCAAAGTCCATGCTTTCTGTCAGAAACAGCAGCACATACAGTAACAGTAACACTCACATCTAACTAGGTGCCTCCATGTATTGACAGCTAGTTATAGGCACCTTGAGCTAAGGTGCACCCACGATGCATTTTGTTTCCACTAGGTGAAGCTGGAGACTCCAGTAACCTCCGGTCTTCACAAAAAGGATGACTCCCTGACTTTCAAAGCAGCTGTCCATTAGGGAATAATTTCTACAAGTAAAACTAACAATTTACTAACCTTCACTGAAACAGAGGATCCAAATCAGATAAGCCTGGTTACAGAAAGTCCAGAAAATTTCCTGCCTGTTTATAAAATGGGAAATACACCCTGTGAGCCCCGTTTTGGTGAAGATCAGGAAGAAGAGGTAAATGTGATGGTGACAGTCCTTATAGTCCCTGAGTACTCAAGACAGGGAGCATCCTTCAGAGCATATAACTTAAATCCCCCACAGGATGAGATAGGGAGCCTTGGGAGAAAAGCCCTCCCTAACTAGGGACAACAACCCTTCTAATTTAGCCACCCAAACAAAGTGCCCGCAGTGAAGCAATGTGCATACCCATCGTCTGCATCTCCCCTGTTTAAGTCCTGGTTTTGACGCTCCGCAAACCAGGTAAGCTGGTGCTCTTTGAAGTTTTGCCAGTGCTGGCTCTGAGTTGAACAGAGCACTGATGGTCCCAGGCCACCTTTCACCAGGAGAAGACCTGTCCTACAGTGTGCCGAGGGATGGCACAGCTATTTCCATATTTCCCACACAGCAGAGAGACCTGGGGGAGCTCTGCCCACCTGCCAACACCACCAGAGGACCACCTTGGAAATGGAGATGACACATTCAGTTCTCTCTGGCTTTTTCACCATGGGCACACGATACTGCGCAATCTCTTCCTAGGTGACAACCAGCCTTAGCCGTGGCCAGCTACCAGAAGAGAACACAGGAGACAGCCTACACTCAGTTCTCCTCTCAAAAATAAGACACAATCCCTTCTTGTGACTCCCCCTAGCACAAATATCCTGGTGAGTCATTTTTTTTTTCCTTGCTGAAAATACTCATTTAAGTTGCACTTGAGTCACTGGATTCATTCTGTTCTGATGACTTACACATTTCAGAGAAGATGCTGCTCCAAAAATAATAGGACAGATTCCTCCTCTAATATTTGCAGTCCTGCATACCATTTCCCAGTTTTAACAGTGGAGCAGTAAAAATGTGTTCATCTTGTACTTTCCCCCAAAGCAGCTTATACTGACCACTGCTGGAGGCTTCCTGGGCTGAGGGCAGATCAAATCTACCAGGGCAAGACTGCTGTCCATCCCTCTGACATTACATCCTTCCTCACCCATGTTGCAAACATGGAGGACTACATTTTATTCTTGTTTTTAAAACTCTAGGGAAAGAAAAAAAAAAAAAAGCCTTCCCTAAGACATTTCCATTTGCTAAGGAAAGGAGCTAGAAATACCCACATTTGGAAAATGAAAGCTGAGCATCTCTTTAAATTCATAGTTCCCTCAGACGAGTGGGGCCCGTGACTGCAGACTGCACGGAGCCTAAAGGCCAGCTCTGTACAAAAGGGCACAGCCAGTTCCTGTATGTGCTCCATAACAGCATGACACATCTCGGGGCCTTTGGACAAAGGGATGTATTTTTTATGTGAAATTGTTCCTTAGCTGTATATTTCTTTGTCCTCTGCCCATGGGAATAACGACATCAGGCCAAGAATGAAAGACTCCTTTAAATGTCTCCATGCAAATCAGTTTACCATTCATATTTCTTCCTGACTAGGGAGGTTGACAGGTTGAGGCAATACTAAAAGCTTCAAGGTAATAAGAAGGATACCTGAAGTCCAAATATTTTAAAACACATGCACAATGTATTGAGAACAACTCTTTCCAAAACAGGAGGTTTTGCAGGTAAACAATACTTTGGTAATGCCTCTCTGTTCTATAAACTGAATTGATAAGATTTAAGCTAACATTTCATCTTGACATTACTAATACATGTTTGCGAGCATTCAGTTTACACTTTCAATGCAGTCTGTCAGATTAGATCTGTATACCTGCTACTGAATAACAAGGGTACTATTGATTTTTCGTTATTTTCAAGTATTTGTTTTCTTCAGTTGAGCACATTCTATTTATTTTGGCACAGGTAGCAGAGGAACCAAGGCAAGAGACTTAACCTCTTTTCAGAAAGATTTAAGACTTGACAGGCACCAGAGCTTCGTGAAACTGCTTGTTCCCATGGTGGTCTGTGACACAGTATTGTCCTGTTTATTACTTTAGTCACTGTTCATTCCCTTAATTTTATGTCGAATTCTGCAGTGCAGAGGACATGAAGAGGGGGTGTACATGGTGTGCAATGACAGTTTTCTCTGGAGGGATGTGAAAAGTAGCTGAAACATGGACTTTTCGTGCCCCTGCGGCTCATTTTGCAGGCTCAGTCAGGTACCTACCAGGCACTCTCCATCCAGTGTGATATCCCACTTTGCACTGCAAATGCAAAGTTAAAGTGCAGAACCAATTTGGAAAATTATTTGTACTGAGTGGGAGTTTACCTATGCCTGTTGCCGTATGGATTTAAAAAAAAATAAAGGGTCCCATACCTGGTTGTTGTTTTCTGATAAAATCCACAATATGACAATGCAATGATTTTCTGGCAATAAGTAGCATTGGGCAATGCAGTTGCTTTCTAGCCATTTGAGGCTTTCAGTGCCCAGGTGCAGGGGACGCCAGCCGAAGGCTAAGGCAGCCTGGTGCACTGTGTATAATCACTTAACAGCAATATTGCCCGTGGACATGTCTATAGATGCTACTGGCGATCCTGTGCATATTGTATATTCAGAGTGTAATGTAAACCGAGAACACAGTGTGTATATATAGATAGATACACATATTTGCAAAGTCTTAACTACACTGCCCATTTTCTGCCTTCTTGGTGCGCTTGTGCAGTGATGTGCTCCTATACTGGCACCTAGTGGGGAGTGCACAGGAGATGAGTGAATAAAGAGGTCAGGATTCACAGACACCCAGGCATTCAGTCCACGAAATACCTGGACTGCTTTTTTTCCTGGTTATTTGAAAGCCCTTCTGGCTTAGCGCAATTTTCGCTGGCTTCATCTTCGTGGCGTCTCTCGTGGCCTGTCCCCTCCGTCTCGTCCTCCCTTTCCTCTCGCCGTAAAGCCTCAGCCAGGGCAAGCCTCTGCTCCTCACCATGCACTCATCCTCGGGGATGTGTCCTCTGCCCTGTTCCTCCCCTTCACGAGCTGGCATCCCTACCTGTGGTCCCCTCCTTCTGAGCCCTCCTCCTGGATCCCCCTGTAGCAGCCCACCAGCTTTTCCTCCTTTGGTTCTCCCTGCCTTGACCTGGGCCTGTCAGGTCTCTCAGGAAAGCAAACGACCACTGGTGTTGCTTCCTGCCTTGCAGCGCATGCTCCTGCTTTGGCCTCGGAGGAAAGGACTGCATCTTACCCAGAGAAGGACTTCCTCCACCCATTCCCATTGCACGCAGGAACTTTGTGTCCCACAATTGTCCCACTTTTGCTGAAACAGCAAAAGGCTCAGCCTACAACTTCTCCCAAGGCCCACCCTGTGTCATTAGAGTATGTAAAAGGAAGTACTGAAAAGACGTGATGTCCTTGCCAAAAAGCATTTATCTTCTTCTTACCATCTATATAGAAAGGACAACTCTCCCAAGGAGCCTCCAAGGTTGGTGTCAAATATTGCAACCCAAATTAGACCTCCTGGGCGTCCCAGTCATACCAGTATATTCTTGCTAATTACAGTGAGCTAAATTATTGATCCGGTTGGTTTCTATTGCCACAGCCCTGGATTATAGCACAGCCGTTAAGGATGCTGCAAGGACGTGTTTTCAGTGCCAACCTGAGCAAGATCAGCTGCTTCCAGACAGGAACTTGATGATGGGCAGTTCAGGTGAACTGTCCGTCTTACTGAGAAATGAAAGCTTCCCATTACCGCTCACCACAGGACAGCCTGACCTTGTGCTTCCTGTCCATGGCAACGGCATACTGCAATTTTGCTTCCAAAGTCAGTGAGGGGCAACAGGAACACCTGCCGGATCCCTAGCATTATTTCTTGTTTCCTTAGGTCCTCTCACTCAAACACTGACCACGTCCAGCCAGCATAGTGAGAGGGTGCGGTCTTTCCTTTGGTTGAGCCATTCATTTTCCATCATGGATGAAGGCCTTGCTTCCATCCTGAAGGGAATTTACTGTGGGTGACGTTGTTAAACAGCCCTCCATCCTGTATGGTCTGTAACAGTGATTTACTGCCAGTCTCTAGTTACACAGTGATTAAGCTGACTTTTCTGTTGAACAGTTGATCTGAATGCTTAAACCTGTTCAAGGCTAGCAGCATTTCTGTGATTCATTCAACTCGAGGAAACACTGGAAATTTATTAGGATGTTTTTACAGTCCCGGAAATTGCTATGTGGCTCTGTCACTAACAAAAGGACAGAAATGGCTCATAATTTCATTGCACTTTTTCATACACATTAGGTGGTATAGGCCTTTGTCATTTATTCAGTTTTTAAACCATGCTTTCTTGTGGGCTGAGATTCTGTAAGACTTCTAGTTCTTGTAATTATATTATAAGCTTCACTAACATTTGGCACTTTTATCAAAGCTCTGTCTCTTGCAATCTCTTGATTTGACCATGCGAGAATCTCAGCTTTATAACAAAGAAATCAAAAAATAATTCTAACCCTTGAGATGGTGGGGAACAGTAACAAAACTTTAACTATAAAGCTGCTCACATGCCAGATGGCAAGGAAAAGCTAGATCTTTTGTTTAAGTTTAAGGACTTTTTTATACCACTCCTCTGATTTTGGCTTATGATTTCTGAATCTCTGAGTGCTGGTGAGGATGTTATCTGGAAGGAAGTAGAGGGGGACAAGAAGCCACGTACAACTCTTTGTCCCTTTGTTTGAAATAGCCTTCATTCAGCTTAGCACACCAGCTGAAATCAGGTGCTCATCAGCAAGTTTGCCTCATTTTTTCCCTTCAGGCTTGATGCTCACCGGCCTACAGAGGCAGGCATCAGCCAAAGCCTCACCACAATGCATAACACAAGGTTCCTCTCCCCCAGATTGTAGTCAGAGTAGCCATAGACAAGTGACAAGAAGTCTTGGGATTAAGGTAGAATTTTTTTCATTTTTGGGAAATGAAGGTTCTGAATAATTTATGCACATGGCTGCATCCAAGCCATGCACTGGGTAGGCAGGCTGTGCTTTCCAGGCTCACGTATGGTGATGCATTGTCACATCTCACCATGAACTTGCTCTCCATCCAAGCACTGCATACAGCTAGAAAGGAGGATGAAAAGCAGCCTTCGTAGCGACAGCAGGGAATTACATAATTTAAAATGCTGAGGCAACTAAGTGCTCAGGAAAAAGGTGCAAACCACATGTCAGCTCCGGAAAGGGCATCCTTTCTCATGATTGATCTCTTTCCAAAATACTCATAGCAGCACTACGAGTGTCAGTTGTGCGTTTGTTAAAGCGAAAAATTCTTCTAGAGTGTTGCATAGGAGGACACAGCCTTGGCCGAACTTGCTGCAATTTAATGCAAAATATAACAAATTGGTATAACATGCAAAGGGAGGTAGTTGCAGAGATAACAGTAACAAGATAACACTTCGACTAGTCGTGTGCTGGGCTTCATGGCTGTGAATCCTTCAGGCTGGGATTTTCAAATGGCCTTGGGTAGTTGGACTTACAAAGGAGTGGATGAGAAATAAAAGACACTGTACTGTCTTTCCCTTAGCGCTTGTGCAGTACCTATAACCTTCTGAACCCTCTACTCACTTCAGTGAGTGCTTACTCCAACAAGGAGTCACATTATGTCCTGCAAAAAGAAGTCTGCCTCTTTTTAAGACGTGTGGTTTACTTTCAAAATAACATAAAATCTTCTCAGTTGCTGATAGAGAGAGGCCACAGTAAAACAAAAAGACTGATGGACTGGAGCTCAAAGAAAAGACTGGCCTTTAGGGATACCAAACATATTTGTTCACACAGCGTCCAGTTATGAAGACTTTATTATGTACCAATTTGAGTTTATACATACCAAATGTTCTTGAGTCAGCAATACAAGCAGGACTGCCTTGTTCCACTAGATCTTTTTTCTGCCCCTATGGTGGATTTTTTTAAATAAAGAATCATCAATAACCATGACAGGGCTCCCTCAGTGGATGGACATCCCAGCATGCCATTTCCACAGGCTTGAGGGAAATCATAAACTACTTAGGAGGAATAGGATTCACAAAGCTGTCCTGGACAGCTGCATCGCTGTTTGTGAACAGGTCCCGGAGGACAGCTGGCAGCACAAGAGCCCAGCAATGAAAGGCAGCAGCAGAGCATCTCACCCAATTGTGAACGAATGGGAGAGAAAGGAAGGAATCAGAAGACATAGGGGAAGCTTGGGGAAGTCAAAACTCCCCATGCTCTCTAAACACTGACTTTGGGGAAAAAAAAAACAGTCTACATATAGCGCTTACAATACAACAAAATTTGTGTCCAAAGCTTATAGAGGTAGTCACCAAAGAAGCTGAAGGAAAATTCAAAAAAAAGGACAAACCTGCAGCCCTGAAGAGCCTCTGCTGGGGACCTGCACTAGTCAAGGTTGGCTAACCTCTCTTACCAATGCTGCTACACTGTGTTAGCGATTGCACGTGGTGATTGGCACTGACAGAGACAAAGGGCAGCCAAGGGCTTGACAAAGGTGTACAACTCACCAACTGATCTAGAGAGGGGCAGCCACAACTTCTAAGGCTCACCAGCTTGCACCTCTGATTTCAGAAGCGCAAAGGGATAGGCTAAACCCCTATCACACACATGTCCAGAACTATTTTGGAGCTGGGAAGAGGACTGCACTCACGCCAGCGAGCACTCAGCCAAGGAGAGTCCAGCAGAGACAAGTCTTAACAGAGGAAAGGAGCTGTGCCATCTGTACAGCCTGAATTTACAGTGGAAATGGGCAGCCTTGAACCACAAAACCCAACTCATCACACAGTAGTATTTTTAGGTGGAGAATGATGCTCATGGCAGCCCCTTCCTCATTTTGCCCCTTGGGGCTCCCCACCATTCACTTTGGGCAAGCGTCCATGCCTACCTCTCTCCGCGGCTGACCTCTCCCTTCACATGAGCGGCATCAGTTCACTGAGGAGATAACCAAACCAAATAGCTTGTATTAGGAGGCAGCTTAGTTATGCAGCCAGATTTTATTTTTAAAGAACCTACTGAGTTAGGCATATAACTAGCACCCGAACAGGCAGCCTCTTTTTCTAGCACTTGTAAAGGAGGGGGGCGGGTGGTGGTCATTTAATCCTGTTAACGGGGTTGCTTCTCGCTTTTTCAAATCTGGTCTTATATTTGGGTACCTACGTGTAGTTTTGGGAAACTAACTTCAAGCTTCTTCTTTTTTTCTTTTTTTTTTCTTTTTTTTTTTTTTTAATCTTGGCCATAAATTCTATCACTTGTACGTCAAAAAACCATCTGCTCTAAATTTGCACTTGATTTCATTCAAATAGGGTTCACACATGTAAGTCCTGTCATTTGTGTGCTCCCAGAGGCAGTGCATAAATTACCTGTGCACAAAACAACAGTCGGTCAGCTTTACCTCGTGCAGTGCAGAGTAAGTGCACATCAAAGAGCACATTGTGTTCCTGGAATCAGAATGAGGATACCTGGTGTGGGTCACCCCCTTCTCAATGCATAAATGCTGCTTTCTTGGGCACAAAAAAAAAATCAACTTAAAAAATTTCTGCCAGAATTAATCAGCCAGTGGAAGGTTCTCAGGAGTGAGGGTTTGGGTTAGCACTTAACAACTAACACAACAGAGAGTTAATCTTAGAACAGACAGTGACGGGTCTTCGTTAGAAATTAAGTTCATTTTAGAACACATCTGTGAGGAGTGGTGTTAAATAAGATGTTAAACTACCTCAATATGATCTATATAGGTGGAGGAAGACACATTCAAGACAAGTTGAATGGAGAATATCAAACTCTGTCAAAATCACAGGGTTAACTCAGATCGGTCAACATGAAGTTGTTCCTGCCCCAGTTAACTATAAAAGCATGTCTTGCAACACAGTGTTTCACGTGACTCCTTCAGTCCCTCTTCTAGGCGAATTTTCTGTGGAAGACAAGTGCTTTCAAAATCTGGGCATCTCAGTGTGACTGCTTTATATACCAGTCGTAATCTGTACAGAAAGCAGGATCTCAGCGAGAAGTGAGGGAGGAGAGACATTCACTCTGAGTGGATCTTTCCCAGATAAATAAATTAAAACCATAGTAACACACAATGACTACCACAGCTTGTAAATTAAGGGAGTAACTGGTACATAGCGAGGCACTGATGTATAGCCTGGAGGAGGAACAACTTTATGTGAACTACAAACAATTCATTTTTGAAAAATACTTTGAAGAGAAAAATTGTCTCCAGACCAGCTTATGAATAAAGCATACCAAAAGGCAACCAATATTCCATTAGCAGTACAAAAAATGGAACTGTCCCCCAATTCTAGCATAAAAATTAGTTCCTTTTTCTTAAAAATATAGCTGCTTTAACATCTCAAACCAACTGCCCTACCCTAGTGCTGCTTGGACAAGCATGGCTTAGGATGGCACAGCACTCTGCACCAAAAAAATACAGTGCTCTGCACAGGTATCTGAAACTGCTGTAAAATGCAGCTCAGGTTAGCACCTGCTCTGAACTCTGTCATGTAGGCAGAGGGCATCAGCCACACATCTTCTGCTGCTGGACCTGAGCAATCCTGGACATCAGGTAGCATCTCCATAAAGTACATCTTTGAGCTGTGTTGGAGATGTCTCAGCTTTGTCCAGAACCTACCTAGTTGTTTCTGAACAGTGATACCTTGTGAAGTGCACTACTGTCAGACTAGTGATTATTTAACTCGAAGCCTCTTCTTTCCTTGTGGATGGGCACACATTTGTGGGAGCTGCTTTAACATCCAAGTGGGTATAAGCATGAAAGCTCATTGAGGCAAACAGATTTCATGGGAGCAAGCTCTAACAGCGTATGTCCAGGCAGGCTCATTGGATGGCCAAGACATGCTCACATGCATGTACAAGTGCTGGATGCAGCTAGGTAGTAGAGTCACAACTTAAATTTCAGTCTTATACTCAGAAATAAAAATCAGAGGACAGTAGGCCGAACTTAACCAGATGTCTTCTGGAGTTCAATTAAGAAAGACCTTTTACAAAGAATGATGCAGTAAAGACACACCTTAAGACTTTTTTCTCTACTTCTTCAATTAAAAGACCAATATTGATTCATTTTTTTAATCACTTAATTGACTTTATAATGCACTATTAACTTACAGTGTCTCTATGCTGGGAGCTCCATGTAAAAAAAATGATTGATTCCTCAATCATTAAGAAAACATGCAATACCAGCATTAGCTTGTAACTTTTCAAATCTTGGCAGAGCTTGCATTCAACCTCTCAACTTCCACTCAACCTTTCTGTCTTGTTTTTAAGTTTGTTTCTTTTAATCACAACTAAAGAAATCTCTCTCCCTCCTCCCCTCCTCAAAACCAGACGTTCACATCAGTCAGTCTCACTGGCACCTTCACCACTAGGCTTCATACATTTCTGCACTCTGACTGTAGACAAGTTCTTTAAAACAAAAACTTAAGAAAGTCTAAATCTAAAGGTGAAATACTGTCCAAAGCGAGAGAAGAGAAGACAGTGACAGGAGAGCACTCAATCACCATATAGTTTCTTATCCTAATGAAAGCATCCTTTGAGAGTCTGCCTAGGTGTTGTCTAGCCTATATGATACAGTGCAGTGCCCATCAGCACTTCTGTTTGGAAGCTCACTTCTTAGAAATCACCAGCAGGCTCATTACTCATAAATCAGAAGAAGGGTTTCAACCAGGCCTGGGAATCTGGAGACACTACATGGAGAGGGAGTTCTGTCTGCTCTGCGGATTTCAGACCAAAAGGGGAGTTGGCTTGGCTTTCTATCCCTGTGCATTCAATCAAGTGAATTGCACAACCATGTTGCTTTGCTCTATTTAATGTAACGTTTCCTGAAATGTCATCAGTGAGTAGTACAAGTTGCGGTTGTTGGGGGGAATGTTCCCCAGGCTAATAATGGAAAGCAAGTTATCTAAGGGAGAAGGGAAGACAGGAAGGTGTTCTTTCCATAAAAAAAAAAAAAAAAAAGACTATGTATTCAAAACCTACTTTTTTGTCCCTACAACACCAGGTGTGATGTAGCTCCTTGCATCTAGATGGAACCCCACTGATTTTAGGAGTCTATTCTGTGTAAAATATTGTCTTGCTGGAGCCCAGTTTTGCAAATCTTGACCTTAGAAATTTGCAGTTAGATGCTATTCTTTAATAATATTTAAGTATATCTCACCTAAACTGAAAGACAGCCAAGATAAGAAAATTTGGAGAGACAAATCTTGTCCTCAGAGGCTCTGGAGATGCCTCATCCTGTCTCCATTGGAAGGAGACAGACTGAACAAAGGACTTGCTCAGGGTCCCAGTCTTCTGATGGGATTTCCAAATCAGGAATTTTTATAGATGGAGAAAACATCATTAGTAAATCCCCTCACAGGATCAGGACTTCAGACTCAAGTTGTCTTTCCAAAGAGAAAGATCAAGGTCAAGGTAAACGTATATTGGTCCATTTTGGAAACACATATGTAGGGACAAAAGATATGGTCTTGAAGACAGTCAGCCCCCGAGCCACTTTAATGTGTGGCCTCTTTATTTTGGCCATCTACTAGGGTCCAAAAACCTGCTCAAGCTAAAGGGAGTTTTCCAATGACATCACTGCACTTTAGAGCAGGGCATTCACCTAAGACCCCAAAGGTAGAAAGCTTTCTTGCCCTTACCTTATCTGCTGAGGAAGACAGGGTCAAATTCAGTGCCAGTGTAAACAGACAGAGATGTATGAAGTTGGGGAGCATCACTAATTTAAAACATCATACAAGTGACTCCCACCTGGGAGGATTATTATTTGAAATGGAGTAGTGATGTCTCCAACCTCTCTTACTATGGAAATGCTGAATACAGCAAAAAGTAGTAAGTTGGGTAATAGCATATTCCAGTGAAAAAAAAAAAAGCACTATTATTCATTCAAATCCATTAACTGCATTAAGAAAGGAGAAGGTGATTCATTCCAACTCTTCTCTGCTTCAGTACAAAGCAGATGTTTTTTAATCATCAGGGATGGTTGTGTCATTGAAATAGAGACTGCTAGCTGGATTACCATAAAAACCTGCCAATTAATTAACTGAGCTCCATATAGCCAAAAATAATAGTGCTTAAAAGCAACTTGTCCTATCTCTGTTGAGAACGGACATCTGTCTGCTTTGCTAACTATGAAGAACTAGGACCTCAAGGACAAAGAATTTAATATATTGACTGATATATGTGCATTTTGTAAGGTTAGTTGGCTGTTCTTTATATTCTTCATATGTCTAGTTTCTCTGCCTTCCAGTCTGTAGTTCTGCTAAACACTCACTAAGGTTTTGATTCAGTAAACTGCATTATTAGGGTCACCTCCCACTACAGTCACTGTCAGCAAACAGCAGCTGGGACAAACCCACTTCTGTTTAAGCATAGACCCTAAACAGAATAACACAGACACACAGAGACGCACACAAAAACCACCACCACTGTAGTAAAACCATGGAATTTGCTACATCTTCCAGAGACCCAAAAACCTCTCCTATCAAAATGTGCATCAGAAGTCCAATTCATGTTATCTTTAAAGTAGAAACTATGGAAGAGGTTGCTTCTGGTCAACTCAGTTCTTTCTGATTGTCACCCAGCCTTATAGTTGTTCAGTAGATAATGTGAATGTGTGTACTTCTTCCCACCATTTGCCACCCTCACAACGTCACCGCCACAACTTGCAAAATCTGTAAACACAAAGGAGACAACCCGTGTTTTGTGCACACTATTGATAATGCACAGCAGTAATTTCAGAGGATGACAAAGGTGGAGCTGGGTATTTGAATTTTAGAGTCATTTTGAGTTTATGTGGCTGGTAATCTACCATGTTTCAAAGCCGCCTACTGTTCTGCCAGGAAAGCAGTGGCATTATTAATTCTTTTTGCTGCAAATTCTACAGAATTGGGACTACAACTTCCTTTGGTTTTGTTCATTCAAAACTGAAAGGCTTTGATTTTGACTCAGTTTCTGGGAACTAATAATGATACTACAGACACAATGTAATTTTAGTTGATAATATTTTTATAAGGCTGAAAAAAAGCAAAGATTTGTTTTGTTCCTTAGGTACCTCCTCTGTGTATCAATCTTCCATGGCAGATTCTTTTTTATGATCTCATATGACTTCTTTGCTATTGAAACTTCCTCTTAATCCATACCTGGGGGGCGGGGAATATAAACATCATTCCCTTCAGAAAATTTCATTAGTGTGTACAAGAAATAGTCAAACCATGAACTTAAAGGTTTTTTTGCCCGCATTACCATTGCTGAGCGNTTTTGCCCCCATTACCATTGCTGAGAGTTCTCAGAGACATTACCTGTATCAAAAAAGAGGTCTGCACTGCATTTTTAAATTTGTCTTCTTAACGGCAGAAGACTAGAACAATTTTAATGCCAAGTGAAGGGAATAATTGATGTCCAGATTTGTTGGTTTGGCTGAACAAGAACTGTCTTCAATGTGTTAATGAGAGATAATTCCAGAGTAAGACAGAGTAAATCTTGTTTAGTCAGTGCCTTCCTGACCAGGGTATGTTTTATAGCAAAATAGAGTGCCTTCAGCTTGCTTTAAAAAGGTAGTCCTGGTCAAGCCTGGGCTGGAGATTTCTTGAATCATAGTGGGTTGTTTGGAGTTAAGTGATGTTTTGCTTCTATTTTGGCCATTTGGTTAAGAGAAAGTGTTTATACCCCTTCCCTCTTGTTCGTTGGATGAAAACTCCAACCTGCTGAACAATACGGGAAAACAGTTCCATCAGGGACTGAATAATACTATAGAAACTAAAATGTGTGTGAGAGAGAGAGAGAGCGAGTGGGAGAAAATGCTCTCTTCTACTTCCTGTCAAGTTGATGGTGAGGCTGGAGGAGACCCAATTCCTCCAGGGAGTTTATTTAAACTGTGAGACAAAAGTTATTCTGAAAAGACAGATGGACCCTCTGACAGGACTCAGCTGCTTTATTGACTGCTGCTACAAATTTTGCTCTTGATTTGAACACCCAGTCCAAAGAGCACCTTGAGTGAAGAACCTGAGCTTGGGGTGAGGTTAGAAATTGAAAAAGGATTTAGGGTGAAAGGAACTACAGTCGACAGGAAGTGTGTCTTCTCCAAAAAGACTAAGCACTTTATTTTTGTGGTGCCCCATGGTTAAGCTTGCAGTGCCAGAGAGGATTTTGCAGTATGGACATGGTAGAATGAGTCTCTTGGTCTGGAGAGGGGTTGGCAGGTATGTGGACTTTCAGTCAAAGTGTCTTTGCTCCTCACATTCACACACCATTTCAGGAAAGTGTGGCCTTGCCCACACCACCTTGCCCACAACAACAGTCTTGGCTCATGTCACTGTAGGAGGCCTGAACATTGTCTGCATAACTATCATGGCTGACACCACATTAGGGACCATGCTACCAGTTGAAGACTGGGATGTTCCAGCCCAGCACTTTTGCCCTTGCAGGATGACTATTGTACAAGATACTTGAGGAAAGCGGCCCAAAAGAAGCTGTTAACCTCATTTCCAAAAGTTCACGTGCTCTGTACATCGCTTGCGCCCCTTGTAAATGTTGAATTCCTTTGACAAGCAAGGTTAGAGATGACTAAGATCTTCAGCTCCCAGAAGCTTCAAAGCAAAAAAGGAGAGCAAGGAGGGGCAAGGTGAACAGCCAAAATAGGGTTCCGACTGAGATGAGACCATGACCTCAGGCTTATTCGAAGCCAGAGGGTCTGCCCAGGAAAAAACACTTCATATTGCTTGGTTTCAGCTGGAACCCAGGCCTCAAACCTACCAGTGCAGTCATCCCAGGACAAAATCTAAGGGGAAACTATGCTAACTTAATGCAAGTTTTCATGCAAATACGTATTTGACTCTGATGTGGACTTCTACTCAACCTTCAGTTTGCAGCAAGACATCACAAAACCTCCCCAGTGTTGCAGGAGTGGACACCACTGTGGTGGTGAGCATCTGAAGGACCGTGATATGGAAGGGTTTGAGGTGCTTGTTTCCAGCTACAGGTTTCCCAATGAATTATCATGGTAAAAAATGCAAGACAGCCTCACAGATGAGCAGGATTAAGTTTAGAGGCAGGGGACATGTAAAATGTGCCAAAATGGTATTTCCTGCTGAGGATCAATTTCTATTGTGAAATTGAATTTTTCTGAAAATAGTTCAGAATTAAAAAAACAGCCCCGGGAAGGATTGTATTGTAGCCGTTTCTTTCCTTCGGCCTTTAGATTCTTGTGACTCTTTTATTCTGTGTGAAAGTCAGCAGCAAATTGGATGTTTCATGCATCGGGTTTTAGATGGGATTGGACTAGGCATTGCAGCTTGTTGTTAAAGTTTATCATAGCGTTAGGTTCACAATGTATTTAAAGTTACCACTAAAAATTTCCAGTTATGTTCTGCAACTTCCTTCCACTATAGTTAGGGATGTCCTGTCCTCAGAGTCTGAGCACCCCAGTTATTTTGCTCATGGTCCTTCTGAGCATTTCAGAGTTAGCTGTGACATGAGGGAAACCCATGCACCAGGGACCCCGTAATAGACACTTGCATTGTGCACAAAGCGTATGAGAGAGAGCCTTTCTGAGGAGAGTTATGAATGAGTCAGGAGAGAAAAACCTTGAAAGTCATGGTGCTGCCATGTTACTTTTGTGGGGGGATGAATTTAGGAGGTGGGAAAGGACCAAAAAGAGAAGGGTAACAGACAAGTGCAAGAGGTTGCTCAGGATTGTCTGACAGAAGAGGTGAGCGGTCAGGCTGAGGGTAAGGCAGACACTCTAGCTGAAGAACAATTTTAATATGCCCAATTTTAGTGTTTTTGAAAGCACCGGGGGGGGAGGTTTTATAAGGAAAATATTTGAGCTGTGGTAACTGAGAGGGGTTTGCAGAAGTCTGAATATCACACTGTCGGTCCTGAATGAACTCTGTCAGTGTGTGGAAAACTGCTCTAGCAAGGGCTACAGGGAATCCAGGAAAAAGATATGTGTCCTTGACAAGGCTCTCAGGGATCCCAGAGCATTTGAAAGATCATTTGGGTTCACCAGGCCTGACTATTTTCAAGCAGGGAGGTTTGTATACTGTTCACTTGCATTATTAGTGAGCAAGGTGGTACAATTTGCCTTGCTAGCAGCTTTCTGTTCTTCTAGCATGATGGACCATCATCCACAGCTGACAGGGCAAAGAGTTGAGGAAGAAGGTTTTTACAGGTATTTATTAGCATTTTGGCAACTGTGTCATCGAATATTTAAATTATTGAGTTGCAGCAACCAGCAAAGTCAGCTAATGAAGAGCTAATGAAAACAGAGTTGAATAATTCGAAGCTATTTCTTCCCATGTGATGTCAGGGGGATTGCAAGATATTTCATGGCAACCTTTTTGAAATAATCCATTTCCTAGGAGAACACTGGGCAGCTGCTCATCACAGTTGTATGGGAAACTCACTAGGATAAGCTGAGAGTGGGCAACATGGTCTCCCTGGTCAGGGCATAGCTGGCGTCCCATAAGAAAAGGAGAAAAACCCATGTTTAGCATTACTGGATATTAAAGTTACTGCTTCATTGGTAGTACAGTGACATTTCTGGATTCACCCAGGGTAAGTAAAGGGGTTTCAAACCCCTCATTAATTCCTCTCTTGTTCTCTCCATCTTTTCTGTGGCACTTTTATAATCTTTCAGCAATCCCTTACATACAGGCTCATTAGGATCATTCTTTCACAAAGTCTTTTTAATCAGGGAGGAAGAGAATTTGGAGGGTGGGATAGAAGAAACTAGAAACCAGTTGTCATTCTGAACACAGACTGCAAAACATTAGCCTCCATTTTCACCAACAGACAAGAGGAAATACCAGGGAAAAGCAGTTAAAGGTCACAGAATGGCACATTTTTTGTGTAGTTTACCAGAAGTATGTGAAAACAGCTGTAGAGAATGGATAAATTATGTTTTAACTTTGGATTGAGCTCAGAATTTTCAACAGAAATCTACCTACCCTATCTATAGCAAGTTCTGTCACAATATTGTATGCTACTGCAATTTATTAGCTGGCAGTGGTTTGATAAATCGGTGTGCAAGGCATCCTTTTAATGAAGAAGTTACAGTGAGACACAAGACAAGATCTCCCCTTGAGTTCCTTGTCCTTTTTTCCTTGGGACCCTTTATCTTTGTCCTATTACGAAATGTCTGAGTTTATATGCCCATATGCTGAGAGAATGAAATACCAGCATGCCAATGGAAAGTTTCTATTCATATGGACAATATTACAGTGCTGATGGCCTCCACAGAAGATAAGGCCATATATTTTGACATACAATTACTCAGCTGCCACCAGAGCATGAAACAATAAAGAATTATTATTTATTATGTATGGCAAAGAAACTTTAAGCCTGTTTCCAGATATTGGCTTGATCACGTGAAACTTTAGTTTCATGTGCATTCATTCCTGTGACAGTAATATTTGAGGAAAAAAAAAAAAAGAGATGAACTTGGCAAAGTGGCAGAGTAACCTCTGTTATTAATAAGCATATTAACTGTAAATGCAATATATTTGGAGTACAAAGGACTTGCAGCCTTTTACACATGCAAATCTATGTACTTCCCTTTGTGACTATGAATTTCCATTAATATTAGAAGATTTAATAAACATAATCATATGCAGAAAGAAATCACCTTGCCCTCCAATGCAAATATTTAAGGAATGTAAGGCCATGAACAGGCTTATAAGCAAGTTTAACTCCCTCAGTTTGAACTATTTTGTGAAAGTCTGAGAAACCTTATTAGGAAAACGGTCTCAGAAAAAACGCTCATATTTGAATCCAAAGTCAATTTTCATTTCAAAAGTTTTCACAGCTATGTGTTGCATTTCATTTCTGACAACACTACCCTCTTATTTCTCTTTTTCTGAATATTATGAAAAGTGTATATTAAATTTGAACATACTGCTGGCAAACAAAGGGCATGGATTGTCAGCTAAAATTCATGGTTCGAAAACCATGTTCTCTTCCGTGGTTACATATTTGTACCCCTTCTACCAACTTAATATATAACTATCTGACACTGATTGAATGCAGATTTCCACTGTTGAACGTGGACCATTCATTGTTTGCAAACTGCTTATTAATCAGACAGTTTCATGAAGAAGCTCAACAAATAATTTGAAATGATTGAAAAAAACCTACATGTTTTCATAAACATTTCATAGCAGGGAATGTCAATCTCATCAAATAAGTTTTCTCAAATGAATACCGAAGATACATTGGGGTGCCTTCAGATTTTTAAAACTGAGTACTGTGCTTTCCATATCAGGTTTCTTATTGCTTTTTTTCTGCCTTGATAATCAAGATGACAAAGCTCTCAACCAAAAAAGATACATGGGCTGATTGAGCCCAACAGGACACAGTCTTGTTGTACAAGATGTGAAAGCCAACCAGCTGAAATCTGGACCAACCTTCTTGCAGCATGATCCTGACTTTGGTTCCCAGTAACTTCAGGAAAAATGAACAGACTCTACTTCATCATAGAAATGTCTGTATGTTTATTTTATTTAATTTCTTACAGACTGGCCATGCAACAAAGTATTGTCTGTATACAGAATTGGATCCATTTAACTAGAAATGTATTGCACGCATCAAAGAAAAGCAAATAACTGTAAAGTGCATTGAATTTCAAAGTAATGATTACATACAGTAAACCCAGATCTCCACCACCACAACTCCACTGATGATGATGGTGGTTATTCCAGGTTTACAGTCGTTCGGGACCAGGACCATAACAGGACTGCTGTAATTCTGCAGTGTCCTGCAGCCACTAAGTGGGTAACCCTGAGCAAGAGGCGAGCTGGACACCTACAGGGGCCAAGCCAGGTCCTTGGTAAGGTGGGGCAGGGAACATTTTCAACTGCAGTGTTGAAAGTGTTAACGTTTCCATGCCCATATACTATCAACAATGTCATTAGCTTGTTTTCATTCCTTTCTTGTTTTGATTCCCTTCTAATGCTGTTGTTCATTTTCAGATTCCATTTTTAACATTTTTAATTCAGTTTTAATATCCTCCACAGGAATTTAAAAACAATCTACTCTTTAAAACTTAATTGTAGCATTTGTTATTCCATAAAAATACATTTTACATTTTCAGATCCAATTTTATGAAGTAATTGGATAATAAATGAATAAGAAGAACAACAAGACCCTTACTAACTTTTTAGTCATTAAACTGACTTAACATTTTAGAAAGAACAATAACTTTTCCAATAACTTTCCAGAATAGTGACTATAATTGCAATGCACCAAACCAAATGTATAAAAAGATGCTGTCTTTCTTGGATGGTAGGATGGAAATTTGTCATTATTTACATTTTCCCCAAGCAGCATCAAATGCCAGCAGTTCTCTCCAAGAAGTGACGGTGCCCCCTCCCGCTGTAAGCAACACAAACAATCATCTAAGCATTAATAAAGATCATCACTCAGCCGAACTGCCAGTCGGTTCCCCTGCGCTGAACCTCCTGCTCCTGAGCGAGCAGATGAGGCATGACTCAGTACTCTGGGTGCATCTCAGCCAGGGGTCAGCCTGGGACACAGATGGTAAATCCAAATCCCCCACCCATTTCCCTCACTGGAAGAAGGCCCCATAAAAGTTCTGGAGATGCCACCAGCTCAGCTGAGAAGAGCCTTGTCCAGTGCAGAACAGAGCAGCCCTGCCCAAGGAGTGGCTCACGCCACTTCACGCAGCTGGAGAAGTGTCCCTAGATGGGACCTAGGAACAGATTGCTGTGTGATTAAGTCCAGCCCTCAATATTGTCCAAAGCACAACTTTGGCACCTCACACTGCTTTACAGCTTTTTCAAGCCTGTCAATTCACTGTGCCGGTCACCTAATATTCTTTCCTTAGGTTTCAAAAATCCAGCTGAAATCTGGACAGCAAGAAGCTTGAGCAGCGCTGTGGAGCCCCCAAATTATTTGCAACGCCCCACAACAAAACCTAAATGGGTGCTCTGGAGAAGTGTTGACTAAAATTTTCCTGTCTCCTAATCAGTCGGAAATCTATCAGTGTAAAATATCTTCTGGCTGAGTAAGAGCTACTTTTCAGCCCTCTCAAGCAACCGAAGAGAACTGGGCTACAGCCCGACTTCTCATCCCAGTTCTCATCCCTCAGACTGAAAATTTGGTTCAAGGAGGAGGCTTTAAATATGTGATAGCCCTTAATCGCGCCAGCAGTGTCTTTGAAGTCACTGAGAACTTTATGTTAAACGCTTCTCTCCCACTGTTCTGAAGTAGCCACTGACACCGCAAGCAACAAATGACCATGTGGCTTCTCAAGCAGCACAGCATGCTGGTCATGTCTCAAAAAAAAATTTTGGATAAGAATTTTGCCAAAGATTTCAATGGGAGAAAGAGCATGGGTCTGACTGCATGGCAAAGAGGACTTTTTTTTTAAATGTCAAGTAAATGAGATTTATCTTTCTTTTTTTCAAAAAAGAAGAAGAAGAAGAAGAAGAAGAAGAAGAAGAAGAAGAAGAAGAAGAAGAAGAAGAAGAAGAAGAAGAAGAAGAAGCAGCTGTTGCCTACAGGCTTTCTTATTCAAACTTAGGTGTAGTAGGTCAAAAACTAAGAGACAGAAAGGGACAGGTGACAACAATCTTGGCCCAGGACTATTGTGTTTGGCCAAGCTCCACTGCCCCAGCCACAACACTTGGAGGAAGTGCCACACAAACAGAGGAAACAGAATTCGGGCTGAGAAGGATTTAGTAACCGCTTTACTACGCTCTCAGCACTGATGCCTGCAAAAGATAAAACCTGGGAAAAGACCTCAGGTTCCTACTCCTTATTGTTGCTGCCTGGGATTTAACTTGTGTGTCTGAACTATGTACATATTTCACTGATTTAGGTGGGGCACCACCAACGCATTTGTACAGGCCGAGACAGTGACAGGACTGCTGATGTTTACAGTAACAGGTTAGAGGGACTTTGCCAAAGCATTCTTAGTTTTTAAAATGATTGGGGTGACCCAGCCCCCTTCCCCCTTTCCATTGTTATTTTGTCTGCTGGATTTACGGAAGAAGGAAATGGTAAATTACAAGAAAAAAAATAGCATTTATCTTGCCAGGACGTGTTGCTTTGAACTTGGATGATATTAACATATCAATCAGATTTTGTGATATGTTAAACAAGGTTGTCCCTGGTTTATGGTTCACTGACACTGGGAGCTGAACTGCAGCTTCGTCTGCATTGTGGACAGGGAATTTAATTCCTCCAGTCTGAGTCCTTCAGATGGGCACACAGCATTGACAGTCTGCACCACGCGGGATTTATTTTGTCTTGTTGACCCAGAATAAAGCCCATTTACATTGAATTTCTCTTGAAAATTTGCCCAGATGAAGCAGTTTCAATACAGTGACAACAGCTGAAAATCCTTGGAGGAGGAAAGCTCAGACCAGAGAACACAATTACAGGTTACAAGCACTCTGTTTAGAGTAGTCTCGTAAGAGGAAATATTTTCAGATGACATTTCCAGTTCCCAATCAAAGCTTGGCCAATTAGATGGAAAATGAATTTAGAAAGGAAGCATTAATTAGATTTTGATACACATGCTAATTCCAAAACTTCATGAGGCTTCAGATATTTGCCTTCTCCACTCAGCCATTTCCTGATTGTGGAATATCCATTATTTCACAATAACTCTTCAGGCTGGAGACAGCTTAATTTAACTGCATTGCTTCCTCTGGGGATGACTAGGAACTTGTTTCTTAAGTATTAAATGGCAGTACTGAGCTGGATAGTGATTTGAACTGGACTGAACTGGATTTACCATGCTAAGAAGCATGCCATGCACCAATCTACTGGCTGCAAGGAATCAAAAAAAAAAAAGAGAGAGAGAGAGAGAGAGAGAGAGAAACTAAATCAACCAACTCCCACAGGTAGTAGCTTGGGAAGAAGTCTTACCCTTTTCCTTCTTGCTTCTATTTCTATTAGGAAATGACACAGATACCAAAATGAAGAAATACATCCAAAGAATCTTTAATTTCATTTTTTTCTGTTTTCAAAATGACAATCTTCCTTCCTTATGTAAGCCAACAGTGAAAACAGATATTGCTAAATAAGTAATAACCAAATAAATAACTTAATAAACAATAACAATGCCCAAAAAGTAAATTAATCCTCAGGGCTTTAAACAAATATAGACAATTTAGTTCATAAATGCAATTTTTTTTTTCACAGGGAATTGAAAGCTGAGATCTACAGTGAAATCTTGATGCAATCATAACCATTTACTCTAAACGTGTTGCACACGCATCATCGTTTCGAAAATGGAATCAGTTGTTGGAAAAGTACTTTTACTTACTATTTTTAAACATAGTGACACGCTACATTTAATTGGCAGATAGACCTCACAAATACATTTTTAATATTCAGGCTTACTATCCACATTTTATGCAATTAGCTTTTACATTGACAGGGTATTACAAATTACTAGAAAGGGGGCTACAGTTAAAAAATGAAGATGTTGGAAGTTCAAAGCCCAGGATCACAGTGCAGTAATAATTCTCTGGAAGTGAAGAGAGAGGAAAACCCCAAACAGTCTGATTTAAGAAAACAAGTTGCTGGAGAAAATGAAGTCCAGTTTCCTGTGGCTTTGTGTCTTGTGGTTGAATTATCCTGAGTCTAATAAGATGCAAACTCTGATTGAAACTTTTCCTGTGGCTGAGGCATCTATCAGCTCTTTTTCTCTCCTATGTGGATTTCCTGATGTCCCGTAACAATGTTTTGCTCATAATGAAGCTTTTCCCTCAGCAGAAAAATAAGGCAGGCCCCTCAACTCTGCTCAGCTACTAACTTTGGCTAAACACAGAATAAATTAATGCGTTGAATTTCTTTAATCAAACAGACTGAGATTCGTCTGAAAATTCAATTTTGGAGGACCAAAAGACAGGCACACAAAGAGCATGTTAATAATATGCATTTCTGTATGAAAGCAAGTTAGAAGTCCAAGTGTCTTGGATGCATTTGCTGTTGTCTGAGACCAAGTTTTCCCTCACATGCAGACTTACATATGAGATGCTGTATGTATGGACAAGGTGCGTGTTCTTTTTATAAGTAAGATCAACTGTGATAATAGTGGGGGAAAGGAATCCAGCACAGGCATGTCAAGAGAGGAGGGTAAAAGATCTGTGAAACTACTACTCGCCACTGACAATTCCTGTAGCTAGCTTAAGCAGACACTTTTTCAAGATATGCTGATGTTCTTTATTGGCAGCAGGAAACCAATGCTCTGGGAGCAGTGGAGGAACAGTGGGCTGTTGGCTTATGCACAATATGAAAAGCTTTTGTTTTCTCTATACGAACACTGAGGCCTGTCTCTGAGCTAACCATCATTGTACCACAAACTGTCTAGCCCTCCTATTCACTGAATATCCTGAGATAGCCTCCATCAGCAAAAATAAGGGCTACAATAAATAAATCTTAATTGCAAACTCTTCAGGGACTCTCTCATGCTTTATGTGAACTCTCTTTCTTCAAGTGGAGAACAAGTGATGTAGGGCAATGTCAAAAAGTATGCAGGAGGACACATCTGCTTCAACCTTCTCTTATGTCTATATTCTAGTAGGCAGTTAACACTTCAGTATTTTTGTCTCGGAAAAAAATTGTCTCCTTGCTCAGCTTTTGCCTGAAATGTAGTTACATCCAGTATTGAGAAGATACAAATAGCTATATTTGCTTCAAAAGGTGCTTTAATAAAACATCTGTACAGCAGTAGTAAAGGCTGTACAGCCTTTACAGCTGTGCAGCCAAACCTTGCTGAGAATGGATGAGGCCTCAAAGACCTTCCAGGACAAGACAAGGCAACACCAGGGTCTTATTTGCCTACTCAAACAATAATTTAGTGTATGTTCTAAAAATTAAAGTCATCTAATGAATTCAAAGATGTATTTCATCTGGTGAAACAAACTTTTACAATGGGGAAGGATTACCAAACCTCTAAGAATATCTCTTTGCCACAGGAGTTTCCACAACTAAGTGAGTTTAATAGATTTTGGCTATGTTCCCCAGAAAAAAAGAAAAAAAAGAAAAAAAAAGAAAAAGAAAAAAAAAGCACTAGAGGTCATGTATATTGCAACTATGGTTTACCTCAGTCAGTAAAACCAATTATCTACCATAACCCTTTCTTTATTTTTTTCCTAGGGAGGCCATTTCTTCTTGGACTGCTGGCTCACAGTATCTGGCTGGGAGCTAGGGATATATTTGGAAGCTCTTAAGATGAAACCTTAAGTCAGAATTAGCTTACACAGGGATGCAAAGGTAGCCCAGCAGAAACAAAAAGCTCCAGTCATCAGCTGAAGTCTGTTGACAACATTTTTCCATCCAGCTTTCTTTGAGAAGAAAGTATTGAAAGAGTTAAGGTAAGTCTGCCCTGGCAAGTTTGAAACCCAAAGTCTCAAAGTTGGACTTTCTTCCTGACTATGAGAATCAGTTGAATTTGGACATGCCATCCTACCCCCTTTCCAAGGAGTCTCAGATGGCACTTCGCTTTCCATGCAGGAACGTCTAAAGAACTGTTGTTTGATCCTTTCTGAGATAACCACATCTGGTATCTCCAAAGAATGTAAAACAGGGAAGACCAAATGGGATCTTTTAAATATCACCTGCTTAACACCTAGTCGGCCCCACTGGCCCAGAAGGGTCATGAATAAAAACGAAATACAATTCACATTGTTCCTGTTGAGGTTTTGAAACCAGTCATTGGAAACGAGCACCTGAGGGGCTCTGCTTTTTGTGTGCTGTCTGCAAAGAACCAGCAAGTACCAGTGCCAAACAGTGCTTTAATGGTTCCCATCTTATGGGAAGCCCCTGCCTCTTTTCCACTGCTTGATCCACCTGGACTAACCAAGCCATGAGAGGAATGAGTCAGCACAAAACTTCCATGTAATTTAACCAAGATTTTAATTACCAGCCAAATCAAACAGCAGAGGGCTCAGGCAACACACAATCAACTCAGGAATTCACCACCTGCCTGGCTAAAAAACTGTAAGCGAAACCACCTTGTTTCATAGGTTTCAGAACAGAACGGAGATGAAAACCAGTAAGCATTTGATTGCTTTTGCTTCTAGCATATATTAATTTCTCTTGTAGCTGGACTTGAACAGAACTACTCTAGTAAACTACAGCCTTTTGGTGTCTTAAACCGCGGCTTTGGGTCAATCCCCTGCAGTTTCCCAGAGATCAGACAGACAGAAATTTGGTTTGTTCTGAGAATACAGCCCATCCTATATAGCTAAAGACCATGTGGGAAAAAATCATGTAAATGTCACTGACACAGAAGGAAGAGACAAATTAATGTAACACAGACAACTTATTTCTGATATTTTGTAACTTTGTAGTGCTTAACTTGCAAGCTAAATAATGTAGTTTTCATATGCAATTCCCTTAAAGGAAAAAAAAAAAAAGAGTGAGCGAGTACTGGAAAACTTCATGGGTAGTCATCAGGTCCCAAAAACTTAGATCCACAGCACAGCCTATGATTGTCCTAATCTACTTGAGTATTTGGTGACACAGTGGAAGACTATTGTCTATGCCCAGCCACGGGAGGGAGATGAGACAGATCTTTACTGAGTACATTTCAAAGCTGGTTTTAGACAGCAAATGAAGGATGAAAGTTGGGAAAGCACTGTTCTATCACAGAAGAAAAATGTACTTTCTTGCTGGAAACTCTGCTGTTCTTGTTCTCCGTGGCTTCTTTCTCCATCCCCACATCTGTTCCCACTTATTCTGCTCCCATTTTCTCGCTGGGAAGCATCAGACAATCTTAACTGCAGGCACAAGTAGCTGTTCCAAGTGTCTTCGAGGGAATACATTCTTAGTTGTGCTTGTGTTCTACTGGGTGTCCTTGCTTTACATGCAAGCCTGGGTCCACATGTGTCCCAGGCCTCGACTCAGCAAAATACTCAAGTGGAAATCTCATTGTACAGAAGTGCTTAAACCCCAAACTCTCAAGTATGCATTTAAATTTGAGAACTCATTCCACTGCAGCTAGAGGAACTGCAGTGTTTGTCACTGTCTTCTCCTAAACCGGGGCCTGAGACCCACATATGTCACTTACCTTTGACACCAACAGACAACAAATGCATGTTAATTATAAAGCAAACAGAACCTTTTCTAAAAAAAAGAAAAGAAAAGAAAAGAAAAGAAAAGAAAAGAAAAGAAAAGAAAAGAAAAGAAAAGAAAAAAAAGTATGGTGGTAAGAAAGACTTATACCCAAGGCTTTTTCAAGATGACCTAATGAGGAATTTTCTTTTTCATTTTGTTTACAATCAAAACTCAGAGCAAGAGATACTCAAGCTGGCTCAAGAGACTCCTGCTGTGTCTCTGTCCCAGGCTGTCCCTGGGGGCACTCGTATTAGACACACTCTTCCTCACTCCTTCACCGACCTTCCCCCCAGGGAAGGCTCCTTGCCCTCAGCCCTCTAGGTGGCTCAGGTGTCCTTTACAGAGAAAGCATACCACAACCACCCAGAGGTGAAAAAAATGCCTGAAAATGCAACCAACGCCCGTATTTGCCTATTGCTTGTGGGTAGATGATTGTGATCCATGGGAGGAACAGAGAACTGGCATAGGTAGGAGAACAACATCATAAGACCAACAGGTTGCTGTGCAAAATAATGACTTAATGGGCAATGCCTGTAAGCATTTGTTGTATTAATTAATTGCAATTAACCTGCTTCAACTATTAGGAAGATTTTCATTCCCTTAGAAATGGCAAGTATTCAGCATGCAATAAAGCCACTAAATGCAGAAAATCATAGCTCAGAAAATCATAGGTCTGAAAGAGAAGAGCGTTAGTGTTAGCTCTTCTTTTTTGGAGAAAAGGAGCTGACAGGACAGGACATTTCCCACTCAAAGAACATGCATGCTCAGGCAAGCTGGAGGACTGTGTAAAGCAGGCAGCTGCGGAGAGATGAGTAAGTCCCATCCATTCAGAGATAAAACAACTTTTTTTTTTTTTTTTTTTAAACAGGGGATAGTCTAATGTGGAAACTGCCAATCCTTCTCCTCTCGCTACTTCTTTGATGTTCATTTGCTTTAAAATTTTTCTCCTGTGATGAACAACAGAGATTGCCAGTAAGTATTCGCAAGCTCAGCAGCAAAGCAGTAGGAACTGGGGATTTGTTACTCAAAATGAATCCTTGAAAATTACTGTCTATAGTCGTTCCCCTTCTTCACTGTTACAGGGTGAAGGGAAGCAAACAACACGAAGGCTACAGCTATAATAACAACTCATTAAGATTTGCAAAACTCTTATTTGAGGCTTATAAGAGTACAATGTGTCACTCTGAAAAGGATAATGAAGACATTTATTTTCTTATAGCCCACCTCTTTTTACTCACACCTTTTATTTGAAACCAATGATTTCTGATAGTACATTTCAATACTGTTGAAATTACCATGAGAACAGCCAGAAGTGCCCCTAGAGCAGCATCCTGCCCGTGCGGGTGGGATGCCTTGAGAGGAGTGCAAGCACCGAGTCAGAACATCACAGACTATTACAGACACAGACTGTACCAAAATATTACCACACGGTAAGCCTTCCTCCAGACGCACTCCCCATCTCAGCCCGCTACGCTCACCAGATGCAACACAAGCTGCTCCTCCAAAAGTCAGCCCCCGGGGGCCCTGCCCGAGTAAGACGCGCCCGGCCCCCAGCAGCAGCCCGCCTGGGGGCACTAGGTGGCACTGGAAGCACTGCTTTTTGGGGGGGTTACGGTTATTTTGTGCTTTCAGCGCCACCTGGTGGTATTAGCTACTTTTCCTGTAGAAGTCTTACGTTACCCTAACACTCCCAAGCAACCCCACTTTCCACGTTTTTGAATAAGTATAGATAATTATAATATGCGATTGCATATCAAAGTCCAGTGCCATTGAGATTTTCTAATCTAAATAGTATTTTCCCTCCTTTCTCATTATACTTTTTTGAAAAGAGTTAAATATGCAATGTATTTATCAGTTTTGATTTTGGACCAAAAATATTTAATAGGAGAAAGTTTGGCTTAGAGAAAGGCATGCACATGATGCCAAATGAATCCTGCTGCTGGCTCTGAGAGATTTTCTGTCCTTTTCTCCACAGCTCTTCGGCTTTGTATTTGTGCCGCCTCCTGAAAATTGAATCAAGTGGGACAAACTAGAGAGATTGCCACCATGGGAGTCACAAAGATCAAATGACCCAAATCACACATCCATATACTCTCCCACTCCACCAAAAAAAAAAAAAAAACAACAGTAAAGGAGTGGTCCTTCGTATTATTCTCCAAAGTCAGGGAAGTATTTAATCACCCTTCAAGATGCTGCACAAGAACACAGACCACCTAGCAAGGGTTTCCTTCCATGCAAGTTGTTTGCAAACTTGCTCCTTCCAGACTCCATTCTTTGTTTGGCCTGAAATGTTTCAGTAACAAATAATGTCTTGTTTTACTTCCATAGAACAGTCCTCCTAGATAGAAAAGGGTATTATTTGTGTATGTAAAACTACAGATAATGCTGTGCCGTTTCCCGAACAGCTGCCATTTCTGGGTTGAAGGCACTGTGTAACAGGTAAGCATCAAGCTTCTCAAAAGCAGGCATTCGTTTCCCATTTTGAAAGACTTTCGCACTACTGGAAAGGCTGGGGAGGGTCATCTCAGTTTTGCTCATGTTGAGGCTTTAATTTCTTTAGGAGTGACTTTTGCTTCTGATCACGTAAACTGACGCTGACATAGGAACTGGCCATAGCAATGTGACAAGGAGGAGCAGCTCTGGCCCCAGTAGCTGGTGGATGGGTGACTGGTGCTGGGGCAGCAGCTGGCAAAACCACTCCAGACCCCGGCTATGGACAGGACAGGGACCTCCACTGATCCACACCGAAAGGAGGAAGGACTAAACTGTTCTTCGTGGGATTACCCTCAGCAGCACACCAAAGCCAAAGTTTAGATGACCCTTGGGTAACTTGCCAACAATTCATTCACACTGTTATCATCGGCCATGTCACTGCCTGGAGGCAAGGACGGAGGCGGGTAGCGGGTAGACACCAGGACACAGGGTGGGCAGCTCTGCAAACTCTCAGGCCAAGTATGCTCGCTGGGGAAGTTCAGAAACCGGTGTGAAACAGTTGCTCTACCTAAAACCGACTCCTCTCTCACACATAATGACAGAATTTGCATCAGAAATCTGTACAGCTGTTTGGAAAGGGGAACGTTGCCCTCAGGGACAAATCCACTCCCTAACACCCAGCCTCAGCGTCTCCCTCATGCCTGGCCAAGATCCTCCCCCTCATGAGGAAGAATCCTCCCCCTGAGGCGCCTGAGCAACAGTGGAGCAATCCCGAGGAGGCTGCTTTATTAAATTAAATGTCCTCGTGGGAGGATGCAGTTCAGGGGTTTTTTTCTTTTTTTTTTTTCCCCCTTTTTTTCCATATGAACCTCCCTTCTCAGAAAATAGGAAGGACTGCTCTTTTTCTCTTGCAGAATTCAAACCAAACTTTTTCTCTTTGTTCTTTTTTTTTTTTTTTTTTAAGTTGAGCATGCATAAAAAGTAATAGATTTCCAAAATCAGGTTGTCTCTTCCTTCAGATCTGATTACTCACTCCAAGTTCAGCATTAGGATGGTGTAATGTGGAGCCATGTTTTAAGCAGAACTCCCCAGTGAAAACAATGAGGAGTGTCCTGCCTAAATTAATACCACAACATGTCCCATGGAAAATAAATAAAAGATAAACCAAGCCAAGTCCATTTCATTTAGGCCAAATGTGGGAGTTTTGCCTTGAAGAAAAAGCATAGGAATTTGGTCTTGTTCTATTCTAAAATAAATTAAGAAATATATCCTTAATAATCAAGACAGACAAATGTTTTGTATATAAGTAACCAGGACTACATCCTCAAAATATAGATGAGGATTCTGTGCAGATTTAATACCCAGTTTTCTTTACAAAACACTCAGCAGAAATTCTCAAATTCAATATTCTTCTTTACTTTCTACAGTCAGCATTTTTTTTTACTTTAGTCAGAGTAAGCCCCTCTACAACATACTCCTTTTGCCTGTGCCATTCTTTGCCTGCTGCTGATAGGACCACAGATTTGGCGAATTCATTGTAGAAGCCCCTTAGAAGGTCTATATTTTTGTAGGGTAAGTGTTTTACATGGTGGATCCGCCAATTCCTTAAGTATTGTTCTGTTTGTTAGCCAGCTGCAAGCTGTATCTCTATATTACATCTACAGTCTGAAAAATTACCCTAAAAACAGTAACATGGGGCTTGGTGTTTATGGTCACTTAGTGACTCAATATTCTTGGTTTTCTTTAAAAACTTTTTCTAACCTCATATGGTATAAATATGGTTTAGTGGAGGTCTTGTTAGTGTTAGGACAGAGGTTGGACTAGATGATCTTGGAGGTCTCTTCCAACCTAGACGATTCTGTGAATTCTGTGAGTTCTGTGAAATTCGGTATAGGACATAAAGGCCAAGCTTTATTATCCTAGCAGTTTACTGGTGACATAATAAATAAACAAAAAGCAAAAGATCAGATCATGATGTCCCTGTGCAGCTTCAGTAACAGGACTTTGCGCCATGGTCTGCATGGGGATGGAGACCACCACAGTTACTTCTAGACTGCATTTCAAGCTTGGGTCCCAGCACATGCTTAAGCTCCAATTTGTTTCATGTTCACATTATCTGAATACTAACACCCAAAATGCAGAAGCTTCAGACAAGCAGAGATTTGAAGTCACACTATCCTTTAGCCCAGATTCAAGCACATGCCAACCCATAGGCTATGTAAACTCAGGTCAAGTCAGCTGCTCTTATCGCCACACAGCAACATCACATGGTCAGCCCAAGAGCCTACTAAATAGGCTGGTGTCTGCAGCAAGACACTATAGGATATGCAGGCTGCTGAACTGTACTTCAGGCCCAGAACTGCAGACACACAGATGAAGTACATTTAGTTTCAGGCAGTTTTCTGGCTTGTGCTTTCTGGCTTACCACCAGGTAAGGGAGACGACCCAGAATTTCTTGATTCTTCTTAGACCAAATGCAAGCTCTACCTCTGTGTTAGGTTATACACAGCAAAAACGTACTTCAGTCAGAAAACCGATATGTAAAAGTTCGTGATTGTGGTGCAGGGAGCATATTTGTTAAATAAGTAAGTGCCATTTTTACCCAGTGGTTAATTCCACCTCTGCAAGACACTTCCCATTTTAAGATCATACTTATCATACAATGGAAAAGACAGTCAGGATGTCAGAAGGGCTTTCCAGTCTGCTTTTGTTTATTATTTCTTTGCAGTTCTTGAAGAAGCTGAGCAAAATGGCAACACTTGTTCTAAGAAGGTAGAATGCATCAATGACAGTGTCAATTCCACTTCCAACAAAAGAGTATTCACTATCTGTGTTGTACCATCTTGCAATTATAGTGTTCAGACATTTTACTTTTACCAAGGGTTGGAGGTTGTTTTCATCCAGTTATCTTCAAGGGTTTCTGTATAGAGCAGCCTCATGATCCTACCAGTTGGGAGAGGTGTACAAATAAAATTGGCACTGCACTATACATTAGAAAAGTGAAGAGGAAAAGTTAAGAGGTCAGATTTCACCTATGCATACTGTACAGAGCTCTTATTCATGTAGCCACCAATGTAGGCTGGGCTTTAATTGACTTGCTAGAAAGAAAATTAATATCAGAAAAGAAAATAGAATTGCAAAGTTCTTGATTCTCCAGCTTTGTTGAGACCCACAACCTCTTCCTTTTGCTCTCCTCCAAACATAAACGGCACCTTAACTTTCTTTGGCATGCAGAAATCCTCATCTATATCCTCCAATGACTCGCCTCACTGGCCTTTTGGAGTGTAAATTCCTTTTCTTAAAAGAAGAAAAAAGGTCAGATTTGTTAAAGGCCTCACAACTCTACCCATGACTACCAGGCTGTTGCAATGTAATGACTCCAGGAGATAGGTCTACAGTCCTAGTGTTAAGGAATGCAATTTGAGCCTTTGCCGGCACAGACATGTCACTGATGCTACTAAAACAAAACTTGAGCTAAAATTTGTTTCAAGTCTTTACTTGCTTGCAATGGAAAGTTTGCTGGCAGCTGTTGTCATCATTAGCCTTGTGGCGATGTTTTTTTCTGAAGTGTCTTGTGTCTTATTGAAGCTTAACGCTTGTTAAGTTGGGAGGGGACTTTGGGTGATCTGCCAACAGCAGACAATAAAGTGTTCTTTTCTCCTGTTGTAACAGAGTCATAAGTTTTGGTTTATGGATAATGGCAGCTACACACAGTAAATTAAAACACACACAAAAAAGAGGAAAACATGAGACTTTTCTCTCAAGTAGTCCATTTAGATCATTATAGGCTCCCCTAGGGTTTTAAATACAATCATAAAAACACCCTAATTTTTCACCATTAACTATTTTATTTTCCTAGTAGGCTAAATGTGTGCATTTTTATAGCAATGTCCCTCTCCACGGACCCCAGCTTTATAAGCTTTGAGCTGGATTCCTACCACCCTACTTTGCCATGGCTCCTCAGACCAGCAGGGAAGCTGTGGTCTGGGGAATTTGGAGTCTGCCTCCTTGGAGATCTTCAAAAGCTACCTGGACATGGTCCTGAGCAACTGGCTTTAGGTGGCCCTGCCTGAGAAGGGTGTCGGACCACGCAACCTCCAGAAGTCCCTTCCAACCTCAACCAGTCTGAACTCTGTGAGAATACCCGCTCCTCCCTGCCCGGCTCTGAGAAGGAGCTCAAATTCATCACCTGCTTGTACACTGTCCTCTGGGTTTGCCTTCTCACTGTGAATTGCTGGGATGGATGGTGGTCTAGGTATTACAGATGGCTCAGATACATCACCTTTATCTTGTACACTGACAGAGAGCTAGATGTATCTCAAAGTCCACCAGGGAGCCCAGGAATAAACCACTGAAGCAAACCAGGCAGCCCAAAGGAGTCTCACAAGTACATTGGCCCCACGTGGTGAAGCCGGCACTCATGGCTTAGAGAGCTCCGTCAGGGCTGTGAGACACACTGCAGGACATCTGGTATTTGTTGGTATAAAACACCAGAACCATTTAACTCCACCAGCTTTGGTACAGAGGCTCTCTAATGTGTCCTCCAAGCAGATTGGGAGGTGCTACCACCCTACACAGTCACACAGCAGCCTCAGGCTGTTAGGTTTAAGTTCCAGTTCATTACCATACATCAGGTCCAGCAAACGCTAATCACATTAAGATAATTAAAAAGAAACCAGGCACCTTCAGCAGAAAGAAAAAAGACTAGAAGCCCAAGCAAGGAGTAGCATGTTTTGCCATTTGATTGTGGTTTTCCTTGTTTGCTTAAGTTGCTGGAGCCCTTGAAGTTACATAAAGCGAGCATGGCCAGGGACTGGCATTGTTTTAGCAGCATGAGGAAATTAGACTGTAAAAGAAGTCTGGGCCCACCACAAGATTTGTGTGATTTAACACAGAGCTCTGTGGGTAGGTCCTGGGATGGAGACGTGGGTTAAAATGGGAGATGCAGTTCCTTGCAGCAACCTCAGCTCTTCAGGGTGATCTAAGGCCACTTCATCTGGTTCTCTCTTTGCTCTTCCTCTGTATATCAGCCGTGATGATGATACACCAGTGTCTTACTCTTCTCCACCTCATCTCTTGGAATGGGAACTCCATGGGCAGGGAGCTACTGGCAGCTGCCTACACGCACACCGCTCAGCACAGCGGGGCCACCGGCACAGCCCGGCATGGTGGTGACACCGGCAGGAGGGCACGCAGCATGGCAGTGCCACCGCGCGAGCAAGCCAGCCCTGTCCATGCTCACGCTGGCACGTGCAGAAGGGTTTGCCTCCCCTGCCACGGTGCATTTCTGGTGAGGTAGAGAGACAGCAAGCAAGAACCACTTTCTGCACTCCTAACAGTTTAAAGGAGATGATCGGCATACATAACTTAAACCTTATGGGCAATTCAGGAAAGTGGAATTAATTAACCAGCTTGGCACTTGGCCTTGATTCTAATGTTAGCATGTATTAGAAGATACATAAACATCAGGGAAGTGTTGCTCTATTTGTCACGCTGTGCAGCACGTCAGGGAAAGTACTGCAGAATAGGAAGCCAGCTTCTTTCCTCATGCACACTCTGTCTTAAGCAATCATCCCTTCTGGTAGGGATCTGAGGAAACAGCATCCATGCTTTTAGCTGTCTCTCAGCTGCACAGGGATGAGAAGCACAGAAATAACATTCCACTTGTTGTGTACCTGCATTTCCTAAAAGGCCAGGTCGAGTAACTGTCTCCATTTAGCCCTGGATTCTCAGACCCAGCCAGAAGCCAGCCTAGCCTCCCTGAGGTCAGTCACCTGGTAGACTTTTAACAAGTTCTCTGCACTTGCACCTTTTTCTAGCTTTCTTTCATGGTGCTTGTATGCCTTTTAATCTTCCTGCATTATAAAAACAGATAAACCAATAAAGAAAAGAAATGAAAAAGACAATTTAGCATTTGTAAAAACAACCTCCTCAGAATTTCTCTGCAAGTCTTGTGGTCTGACCCTGCAGAGGCAAACTCCTGAGGCTGTCAGCACAGGACAGGGTCCTTGCTCTTGTTCTGACCCAAATATTTAAATAAAAATGTAATGGCCGTTTTATCTCTTTTTCTTTTTTCTTTGCACCAGGACTTTTTGAAAAGTATTCAACACTTCAATTTGTACTTATTGAGGTGCTGAGATGGCTAGCCTGCTTGATCAAAGTGCAAAGGCCCCAACTGAGCTGAATGATTCCTCAAAATAAAGGGAAGGTTATGGCTGCTCAAAATTAGGCAACTTCATGTTATTGGGAGCAGACCTTTACAAAAAAAAAAAAAAAGAAAGAGCCCAAATGGCTGTCCCAAGATAGATATTATGTCCTTTGGCTTTTGAAGTGTATCTAAAGCTCAGGTTGCTTTCCTCTGGTGCTAGGGCTCTGTAAGCAGCAGTAATATATGGATTTCAAACATCAGTCACTGCTGGAAGACAATGAACAAAGGGCCAAGCAAAAGGGAGGAAAGAACTCAGAGCCAGATTCAGGTCACATGCCAGGTGAGATGACACCAGCTTAGTTTGTTCACTTGTCCTAACGAGGCCCTGCTGCCATCTGCCCACATATTTCTGTCTTTCCGGTGTTGTCACAGCAAGTCCTTCATTCTTTTGACAAAAAGCCACCTGAACTATTGTATGTGTATTGATTTGGTTGATTTGCTGCCTGTGTAACTCAGAGCATCATTAATCTGATACAGAGAGCACTGCTTGAAAGGCTTTGACTAAGTACAATATCAGGTGTCACCCTGGGCTTTAGAGTACAAAAAGTACAGATAGCACAAACAAAAGGGCCATATTCACCCTGGTTTAACTCTTCCAACTTTCCTAACAATTGCCATAAGGTGATTATCCTGGAGCTGAATCCAAGGAAAGTCTGAACCAGAACTGAAATGGGAAAAAGTTGCTTAGATAAAGATGTTTTCCTGATTTCTTAAGCATGCTGCTTGATTGATACTGCTGAAAATGCTGGTGATTGGAAACACTCATGTTACTGTTTTTCAGATGCTGGAATTGTCTGGTTTCTCTGAGAACTGCAATATGCTTAACAGAAGGTGCTGTGTCTCTCATCCCTGCTGTTCCCATAGCCTCCTTCCTATTAACACCCTGAATACTTACTACTGGTGTCAGCTGCTCCCTTCTCCAACCCTGACCTCAACAACACCTGTCCAAAGCTACAGCACACAGTGCTGCCATACAGGCAGGCGTTTCTGGAGTGTGCTCTATCATCCCCAGTGGGATTCTCAGCACTGTCTACGCTCCCTCTGTTCCTACAACACAGACCTATGCACCCGAAAGAGGTGGACTATTTCATAAGGTCAACCAAAGAAGAGAGGCTGTCAACCCTCCAAGAAGTGGTGCAACAGGGCTGTCGTGAGCCCTGATGCAAAACATAAAATGTAGCTCCCTGTCCAGCTTTCCTGCTCGTGATCACTCCTGATATCTCTTGCTCACAGGGGCTCAGCTTGACCTTTATGTCATGCCTATGGCAGACAGAAACTGTCATGGTTTTACCAAAGCTAAATATTACTTGAATTCTCAGTAGTTCTGGTGTCCTTTAAAAGAAACCTGGTGAGGTAATTCAATGTGGTAACTTCTGTTCCACTAATAAACTTATTTTTGTGTTAAGAAGGGCATCTCAATCTGAATGACAGAGACTGGGCCAGATCCTGCCTTGCTTTTAAGCCAACAAGGTGGTGGGGAGTCAGGGGCACAACTGAGCTTTCGCTTTCTTTCATAGCACATAAATGGGCCAAACATGGTCCAAAAAACTTCCAGAAAGGGGGGATAGGGAAACTGAAGTGATTGCTTTTGTTTTTTAAACCAATTCCAGTACCAGCCGAAATCAACACCATTGTGCCATGAAATTCACTGAGACTAGAATGCATTTTGTTGGCACTATTCCCCTTGTCTAGCATTGTAAATGGCTATGACTGATGGAAAAAAAAAAAAAGTTATTTTCTGAAGAAAATCCACCTGGTATTACTGGTGACCCAAGAAGAGTACCTATGACAAAAAAAATCAGCTTCTCTCTGTCACTGAATTATTGTTTCTTATTGACATTAAGAAAACAACCTGGAGATTAGCCATTGATAAATGGTTTATATTTCCTCAAATGTAAGTTTCCCTTTTTACACTGCAATTCAGACAATCGAGTCTATGTCAGCTTGTCAGCAACGCGTGACAATAGTTTCCTGTAACAAATAGGCCATGTTCCAGTATGCACATTCCACTTACATTAATCCTCGTACCGCTTTGTGTTTAAAATACAAGAGGTAGACACAACTGGAAAACAACAAAGATATCATCTGAGCACTAAGTATATAAGTGTGCCGAATTCTTAGAAACCAGCATTGCTGACACTGGGCTGTCCCAGGGCTTCTCAGCATGTAGGCAAGATTGGATCTTGGCACCCTAAAAAAGAGGACATTATATCTCACCTGTGCTGACAATACTCAGTAGCTGAGGGCTTAACCCCTGCTGTTGCAGTGATGAAAGTGGAAGTAGTGATTGCTCCTGCAAGGAGAGAGACGCTCTCTCCCCAGAATAGCCACCATCCATCTATTTCCTTGGCCTTTTGCTGAGGAACAGCTAGATATCTGGCTGCACAGGCCATGTAGCAATTTTCTTCTTGTGCAACAAGCACTCCCTGTTTCTTCCAGCATAGGAGTTTAAGCAGCAGGTCCTTTGCCAGTCAGATTTATGACAGAGGGCGAGCTGTTTCATCCCTTGGTTCTGTGCGCTGCCACAGAATAGTTGGAGACAATTCTCTGAGAAATCCTAAAATATGAAACCTAAAGAGCAACAGATCAATGAAAGGAGAAAGCACAACAGGACAAATTCTTCCCTCACCTACACTGAGATCGTCCACCTTAGTCTGGAAAAGAAATTTATGCACTTCATGAGTTGAATATTTTGCACCTTAACATATATCAAGAAAGCCTGCTTAAACGGTAGCAGAGCCTGTATCGTACCTCAGATGTGGTTTAACACTTTATGCTCTTTTTTGTTCCTGTGCCGTTTAAAGCATAACTGAAATACGAAGTCCCTGATATTTGTTCTTCAAATTAACCGTATTTCTGTATTTGCTTGAATATGAGCCAGTAGTGAACTGCAGACATGAGTGTCAGAAGAAAATATGACTGGCAGTACGTATACACTGATCGTTCACTACCCCACACATATTTTGAATTGCCTGGGGTGGGGGAAGGTGTTCTCTCAGATTTTCATTCAGCTTACACATTTTCATTTACTTAGTTCAATAAGGGTTTGTTAGGCAATATTCTTTGCTGTCTCTTAGGTTTCTATTTGCCACCATTTTAGGGAGCATACTGTCTAGTCCTGCCTGTGTATGAGTCAGCCCAGTTATAAGAAGGTAGGTGGAGAATCTGTGTTTGGGCCAGCTAAGGAGAGGGATGGTTACCCAGTCAGTTTTGGCTAGAAATAGATTGTCAGAGTGGTGCTTTTTCCCCTCATAAATGTGGTTATGTTAATTCTAGAGGGTGCATCAGAGACATTTTTCTCAATGTTGGGCCAAACAAAGAATGGCTTCACCAACATGTTTAGATTTTGCATTTCTAGATGCTTACATAAGAAGAAAACCACATTGCTGATTTGCAAATAGAAATACTCAAGGCCTCCAAACTGTACAGGTAGGTCTATTTCTGTAACTCTTGATCAAATTCCAATTATTTTACTTTCTAAAAAACATTTGTTGAAGTATGATTTAGTTCCTTAAGATGAAAATACTGAGAGAACTTGCATAAGGCGTGGTAGGAAAGTCCTTTTTAGATAACTGAATTACATAGCACCCAACTCACACACTTTATCTGTATAAGAACCAATACTAAAGAAGATGCTCCAGGTCAGCCTTGATGACATTTCTGCCCGCTTAGTGCTAACCATGGAAGAAAACAAATGAGTCTCACTCATGGGATATCAGCAGGTTTCATTAGATAGCTCAGGTCTCAGCTATGCCAGGCAATTCCTGCAGAGTGGAGTAGGAATGCCATCAGTCACCAGTCAGTCCATTTTCAAAGTAGGATAAACTACACTTATTACAAATGGTCATTCAGAAGGGACTAGCACAAAGCAGCTAGAGAGCTGTAAATTCACACCTTAGCTTACTTCCCTCTAATTTTCCTGTCAGACAAACTGATGAAGATGAGATTTTAAACTGATAGCACTGAGCAAATCCAAAAAGTTGTCTGATCACTAAAGTTTGCATTCAGACTAGACTTTCTAGCTTAGCTGAGCTGACTACGAATGGAAATCAATACAGGTGGCTGCAGATTAATTTAGTTTAGCTTAACTGAATCATTCAAAAAGCCCATCTACACCAAATTAGTCTGATATCTGTTTTCTCAGATAGCATGACTCAGAGTCGTGAAGAACTACGAGCCAGATTCTGATCTTGCTTCAGGTGGAGGCTTGGACAAAGGCTATCTGAGCAGTCTGTCCTGACACAACTGTCTTCTCTCAGGAGCTTATGGAAGTACCAGAAAAAAATATACTTTCTTTAAGCACTCTCACTTCCTTTGGAATTTTCAGAAGCTCAAAGTACTTCAGGAAACAACAATACTTGCATTGTGTCTGTATTGTACTTTCTTTTTTTGATCACTAGAGCATTGAAAACACAGTGGTGTTATGCACAGCACAGTAACCACAGTGCAAAAAGAAACTTGACCGGCATCATGTAACGAAGAATCACTTCAAAGTATAAATCTTTCCTGTGCAGGTGAGGAGTTTATGTTTTAGCCATACAGCTCTCCTCAGGGAGGAAAATCTAACACAGAAGACATTGTTAAATCACAATTACCTTTTCTGTTGGTTTTTTTTTTTTTTTTTTTTTTTTAGTTGATCACATCTCTTCAGCAATAAACAAGCTGGGAATGCAGAAAATGTATTGTATCATTTCCAGAATTAGTCCAGCAATGCACTTCCATTGTAGCTGGAAGTCACTGTACAGTTTCTTCACAAAATTCAGACCTGAACAACGTTAGTATTATATGAAATAAAGTTTTAGTTACCATGCACATGCCAGGTTCCCGGAATTTTGATCCTATGGAAAAGGGCTGAGCACGTGCCCCCTCAGACATGCTACTACTCATGGTTTTGTTTTAAAATTAAGCATAGACTTTGTTTACCTGTGGGCCCACCACTTTTGCCTACCCTGCCAAGGTTTGCCAGTACTTCCGCTATCCTGTAATTCTGTGATACATCTCTCTTGTAGTTGCTAAATATAAACAACTGACCATAGATGACGGAAGCTGAGGAACTGACAGAGGGGGAGGAGCAGATCAGATGAAACAAGTAGACCCCATTCATCTCTCTGTTAGTTCCATGAACTTTAACAGAAATTAATTTAGTTCAGTGTGATTAAGTCAAGACTTAAATAATTGCTCAGACACTTAAGTGGGAACAGTGGATACCTGTTAGAGGTCACGATGTTGAATTTAATATAAAAAACAATGACAAATAGGATCAAAAAAAAAGGCTGTCAAAAGTCAGAGTTTCTTTCCTCTTCATATAAAGAGCAGATAAAATAAATACGAGAACAGAGTACATTTCTTTTTAATTACAGATATCCACAGGAAACACAGAACATTGTTAAGGAATCAGACCTATGAGCTATATAAATGCCAGTTTCCACCAGTTTTCTAGAGGTTACTCATTTGTTCTAAGAGTGACTGTTCTGAGAGTGACTGAGTTGCTGTTGCTTTGAAACAACAGCAGTTAACTTCAGATTCAGCATCCCTTCTCATAGGGCCTTTTAATTTAACTATACTGTGGCTTGTGAAGCGGATGAAAAAGCAGATTAGCTACTTTGGAGATAGACTGATGAAGGAAGACTGGTCTTACTCTGTGTATTCTACATATACAGTAGTAGCTCTTGACATTATTAGTGTCATTTAACCTTAAAAGAGCAGCCACTAAGGAAGCAAAAACACTAAATATAATGAAGTGCATGTCATTAAAGATGTTCTTATGACTCCTCTTTTCTGACATGCAACACAGTACCTCAAAGCTTATCAAGGCAAAAGGACACATCTGATACATGGTGTTACCTGGCAGGCAAGACGCATTAACAAAAAACCCTACCATGCAGCTGGGGAGTCTGCCACTTAATGGGCTTCTTTGAGCACGAGGCATTACTAAGCACTGTGCTTTCCTGCTTATTGCAACAAGATGCTGCTACACCTCTCCCACAGAATCAATTTCACCAGAGGTAGATGGTCACTGGATGACAGCCGTTTAGTGATCTGCTGGATGTTGTGCTGAACTGATACAAGCATATTTATGGTTCAAGTCACAGGCTGAAGGTCAAAGCTGGAGGCTTGATGGCCCTGTGTCTTGATTTGCTGCTTTTATCATGCAATGCCTGGAGGAGATTCTCAGGTTACAATAATGCATGATTCTGTATTCTGCATACTGACTAACAGGACAGGGAAACAGCTGCTAAAGTTTATCTTTCCCCATTGCCTCAGAAAGTAAGTAGCTCCCTTAAAATCTCAAACCAGAAAGATATTCTGGAATGGTCATTTTTCAAAGATTGTTTGATTATTCTACCAAACGAGAAAGGCAGCATAAGAAGATTAAAAATCTGGCTTTGCTAAAGTCGTTAGTAAAGCTCCCTCTAACTTTGGAAGTTCAGAATTTTACCTGAAAGATATTAATTGCAAGATCTTCTTTTCCTTTGTAAAATTGGAACCTACATTTACTTTCACTGAGTATTTTCCCTATACTCTCCTGCTCCTGCTATTTCTAGGTACAAGAAACAAGAGAGACTGGCAAAGCTTTAGATGTTGGAAGAGAAAAAGCTGCAACAAACTGCTGAATGAAGTAACAGAAGATAAGAGCAGTTGGCTTTCTCCTGATGTTCCGGATTTTGAGGAAGCTTGATAACAAAGAGGCATTTTAAGTTTCTAACAAAAAGATATTTTCTCACTAATGTCAAGTCTCAAACCAAAAACATATTTCTTACTAGTACTCAAAGAACTGGAAAGCAAAAAATATATATTCTTCTTTCAAAACAGAGCTAGTGAATAATCTTGGGAAAATTGAGCGAGTCTCTCTTCAGTAACAGCTTGATTTAAACGATAATTACATTTAGCAATATGAAACACAAAGAGAAACCTAATATACTAAGAACATTTCAACAAGACTCCTGCAATAGAAAACTGTAGCTCCTTGTTAAAAGTTAAATGAGTAGCCGGTAATTTACTTGGACTTTCCAAAGTCTTTGACAAAGGACTACAGAAGAGGCTGTAAGCACAAGCTAAATCACCATAAGGTGAGAAGGCAGTTTTCATGTTTAAAAAAGTAAAGACGTAGAAGACAAAACGGAGAAATAAAATATCCAGTTTCAGCATGGGAAAAGCTAACTCTGAGGTCCCTGATATCCCACGCTTCCATGTCACCCCATAGGAAGCCTGTTGCTTAATACAGTATCATCTGAAAAAGAAGGAAAATAACAGAAAAGTATTTATTAATTAGACAAAAAAATTACAGCAATGCCATTTCTGTTTCATGCTTTATAATTCTGGACATTGATCATCTTTATAAGAAACATTTACTCTCCTGTAAAGATTCATTTCCTATCAAAAAAGGGCAAAGTATTCCTAAACATCTATAAAAGGATAAGTTGTGATGCTTGGTAATAACAATTAAGACAATAGACAAGAAGAAAAAGTTACAGGGGATGTTGACATTTTAGTCCGTGGCAGTCTTTTTTTCAAAAATGTAATAAACAGTCACTCTTAGAGACTGCTGGAAAAGACCACTTGTAGGGATGACTTCTTTGAACTAGACAAAAATGGAGGTTCCAGCCATTCGTGCCATCTCATTCCAGAGTAGCAGTCCCAGCCTAATGGTTCAAGGTCCTTCTGCTACTTTCTTTCCCTCCTCCCCTCTGAGAGCAGAAGGGAATGTTGGAATTTCCTAGGAATTAATTATGCTTTTACAACGTTCCCTGACAACTTGCCTGTAGCTCTATAGCCTATAGGGAGACCTCTGTACACCCAAAAGTTCGCAAAACTCATTTCCCTTCTTGAATTACTGAAATAGGCCAACTGTTAAAGACAGTCTTCAGAACTGGGGAGGAGGCAGACTGACACCTAGAAGAGTAACATTTTGAGGTTTTTTCCTCTCAGAGAAAAACAGCCAAGCTGTTGTGTCAGACTACTCGTGTATTGAGAATTGTAATAGTTCTCTTGTAATTTTTTTCATATATACTGTCAATGCACAGCCCTGCTGTCTCAGCTGAAGTAAATGAGAAATTGTTGTCATTAGCAAATCAGTAGTAACAAATTTTAAAACTGTTCTTGCTCAGAAAAGCATCAAAAATACTTTTCAGTTGCATCCTTTAGCTCACTTTGAGGCATTTTGCTCTGGCTAGCCTCCAGCTCAGAAGTTAACTGCTACCTGCCTGCCCCATCCCAGGTAGGAGCTGGTCTATTTTTCAAGTTGTTCTATATGAACCAAAAGTCCCACAGTCCTTACACTGCTACACAACCAGTCAAGAAGAGAGATATTACCTAATTCTGATAGGGTGTGGGGGCATACGTGTTATCTGAATTTGTTTGTGAAAGCACTGAGCAGCTTTTGATAGCTACAGGGAGGTATGTTGTAAACTCTCTGTAATGAATACTTGTAGACATGAATGTTTGTGCATACCTTTACTATAAGAACAAGTTTAAGCCTGCACCATTTAGATTGTCTTACTTTTCAGAATTGCACCTCTCTGAGTCTCTTCTCCTGAAGAAAATTTTATGTGAGCATTGTGTAAGTTGGAAGAATTACAGATAAGCATTATGTGACTTTTCTCGGCGGAAGCTGGAGATGACAATTTATAATTTATTCTCAATTGGAAAAGCTTGTAATAATAGGTTTGATTTGAAAGAGCACTGATCTGTAAGGTCCCCTTATTGCAAATTATATTAGAAATACAAAAGGATTTGGATTTCAGTACTTCAGATAATTATACTGCCTTCTTCAGGAGGAAAAGAAATCTCTCAGACCACTCTAAGCAAGTCTGATAGCACACTATTTATTTCTGTGGTACATGTATTTTTAGAACTGTCATGAGTTACAAGGCTGAGAACAACAGTCAAGTGGTGCTTATCCAAAACTATCAATACATGCAATAACCTTTGTCTCCAATACCTCTGCCTTTTTAATTCTGAAAAATTAAATTTTTGCAACTTGTGGAAGTGAATATAAAAGCCTAATCTATGGCCTCAACCCCACCAGCAACCATGCATGAGAAGACCCCACCGAATGTGTAAAGTGTGTACGTGGTGGTTTAGGTTTGGGGGAGCAAGAGGATGGGGGGGAGAAAAGGTGTTCTAACTCTTCTCTAAGGTACCAGATCAAAGGAATAGATAATAAAGATCTCTTTTGTCCCTATACTCTTCAGGCTCCAATAAGCAGTTAAATCGCAAGCCCGATGTGTTTCAAAGGCCCAATATCAGATGCGCTATAAGGCTCCAGATTTAATCTGCAAAGGTATCAAGAAAGCTGGCATTTATTGAATCCACTTAAAAATGGTCAAAACGTTCTTTCCTCAGTCCTGCTGCTGCCATGAGGAACTCAGGATGTGAGAAGCAAAATTTCAGATGGCATCTTTTATGAGACCAGCTGACATAGCTGGAAGGAGTAGACCAACTTTGAAGCACAACAGCTTTTCTTCAGTCTACTGTGCAAGCAGAATCTCTTCCACATTGTATAGGTTAACAGCTATTTTGGGTTGTAATTTACTTATGCTAATCAGTTGGGCAGTTTATCCAATTACATGACACTCATTAAAACAAATTGAAGGCAGTGTTTCCAGACACAGTGTTTTCACCTTGAACAGGAATTTACAGTTCCAAAGGTAGTGCCTGCGAAAAGGGCTTGGAGTCTTTAAAAACTTCTGTTTCATATGGCACCAAAAATATGGCGTATCTAGAACCCAACATCTCCATCACATTTGGCATTGATGCCCAACTATTCAGTGTAGCCCACTGAATCACCAAAACCACTTCCTGCAACAGACTTTCTTGTAAATCACTTCTCCAATACTGACCAAGCCCAGCCCTGCTTAGTTGTACGAAATCATACCCTAAGGTGGTGTGACTGCAAGCACAAACAGTGTACATCTGTCATTTCAGCTCTTTTAGTAATCCAGTTGCTTTCTTCAGAATTAAGCCTTCCTTTCAAGGCTGTCAGAAAATGTAGTCTTATAAGAAGGGTAACCTTACTACAATAGTAGTGCAATAATCTGAACAGAGTGTATCCAAATATCAGCATTTTTTCTTTTACCTATTCTGGTGAATGATGAAAAAACTGCCCATGTTGCACAACACTGGTAGAATTTGATGGTAACTTCCTGTTCTGACTACTTACTAGTTGTCTGATAACTATTATTAAAAGGGGTAGGTAAGAAATGAAGATCTAAAAAAAGGTAAATGATACCACTGTGGGATCATTTTATGAACAAACACAGGTTTCAAAAGTTACTCAGAGTCTTTGACAACATTAAATAGAGACAAATTTTTCAAGATAGTGTGTTTAAATTTAGGTGCCTAAATAAAAGATGAAGGAATCTGCCTGAGCATAGGTTTAGCAGACTGATTGTATGGACCCATGATCACGTTTCCAAAAGTGCTAAACTTCTACAGCTCCTACTGATTTTAGTCAACACCTCTGACAATCACAGCACGAGATCCGAAAACTATTGTCTGTATTTGTATTTGAAAGAAAGTAATAAGTTTACACAGACGCAGGGTTCTGTTGGGGCATATCCTGCCTGCAGCATGAATACATATGCTATATGCAGGACTGATGTGCAAGTATTCTTGCCCCCCAGCCATTGAAACGAAGCAGCGCAGCTGCTGCTTACAGCCCGTGTGCTATTGTAACAGGGCAGCTGCTGTATCCTTCAGAGAAGGGTGTTGCCTCACAAGTAGTTCCTCATGGTTATGGGAGCATGTCCCACACACTTCATGTTCTCTGACCTGTTTCACCTTGAAATATCATGCGCGGTAACTCAGGGCGAGCTTCCACTGACCCAGAGCTCCACCGAAGGCACGAGGTGCACATTCCATGCGCAAGCTCCCAGGCTCCCGTCTCCCCCGTGTAACAAAGCTACGCCGAGTCCTACACGTACTGTAGGTATACTTCAACACTTAGAGCAGGACTGGAAATAACGCTGAATTACAGCCTAACTTGCTTTTTTTTCTTAACTGGTCACACTCAAGATTTGGTGTTAGTTGATTATAATGAGTCTGTAAGGTTAGTACTATAAAAAATGGTGTTTTCTTTCCCGTTTCCCTTTGCACTTACGCTGAGCAAGACCTCTAGCACAGTGCATCAGCATATAAAATGAAAGAAAATCTGTAACAATAAGATCTTGCTACATTTACCAAGGATGTATCACTCCCCCACCCCTCAGTAAATTATTTTGCTGGAGGCTACATCATTCTCTCTGAGTAGTATGCTGGGAGTTGACAGAGGCGTGAATAATTCTCCGTGCATGAAGCCTCCCCAGCCGAGCTGAGCTGCAGCATGTTGGGCCGGCCTTTGATGCGAACTGGTTGTGCGGGTTCCTGGGCGCCCCGAGAACCGGTCCGACGGGCCTGTTATGCCAACAAATTCTGGTATGATTCCATGCTCTCCAGAATGCAGAAACCTGCCCAGCCAGTTAAATGAAAGGCATATTAGGTTATCCATTGCACATTGTATATATCTTAGGTGCAGCAGATCTCCTCTCGGCACTCTCTAGTGTGGTCCACAGTGGCTTCCTCATCTCACTTACACTTGAGGTTTATAGCTGGAGGGGAAGTCAATAGTAAATATTTATCACCCCGATCAAGAACAGAACTTTTCACAATTCAAACAGAAGGGTGAGTTTTGAAAGTCTTTCTTTAAATTAATTTAAGATAACCTTAAGCAAAATTTTATCTTATGCTTGAAGTGGTATAATGGCTATCTCCTTAATGTGTCTGGGTACTGCCAGTCTCTACGGTGCTTGTTGACAGGATTTTTGCGAGAGCAGCTTTTTGACCCTTCTGTGTGCAGCTCAACATCTGTCTGCAAGAGTATTTACTGGAGAGACAGTTTAAGGAACTAAGCACGGGAATGAGAGAAACTTCACTGCCAATGACTTAGTATATTGAGCGTGTCACTTAAGTGTTGCTTCTTGGTCTTCTCTTTCATGCAACGTTTTTGTAATCCCTGCCTCATAATAACACTTGGTGTGACAAGGCAGAGTGCCATTACAGTAAGATGTGTGGTTACTAATTCTTCCTAGACCTTTTTTCAGTTGCTCAGTTTTATGAAGTGAGTTAATTAAACCTAGATTTACACGTTCAGAACTGGCTTCTTGGTAAGATAGGAATGCACTTGTCATTCCTGCTGCTTTCTTTCTATATACTTATTAGAAATTTTCCTCTTTAGAACATAATGAGTAACGGTGGTGGCAATGGTAACAAAAAGCAGTCCTAGTCATAAACAGTAGGCAGACCTGAAAGTTGTACCTGTATCTGCAGCTGAATCCATTCACAGGTATGGTGTCAAATAAGAAAAATTAAACAGTGTGAAAACAAAAGCTGTGGAATCTGGTAACTGATTAACTACTGGAGCACAGAAGTACTTGCTGAGCTGAATAGAAAGGAATGAAGACAGGTTTTGTCATGCCTGTTAGGACAAAATAACTCTTTAACTTAAGTAAATGTGAATCTTCTCACCATCCATGCAACTACATTTTTGAAAACCCTGACATAGTTACTTGCATCTCCCTGGAAATCTTAATTTAGTCTATCTTTAAGTGAAACAATTACAATTTCTCTTTCATGATGTCAAAAAAATCAGTGTCCCCAGCGGACATAAACCACTAGGTACAAAAAGATCTATATAGGATTAGGTAAGAATTTATGGTAATAAACATAACAGGAAGCTTCAGTTATGGAAGTGTTTACTGCCTGCTGTTTCCAGGTTGATGCAAAAATGAACATTATTATTCTTTTGTAGAGTGCCAATAAAAAGGCCTCCTGAGCAGCTAAAAAACTCGATGAATAGCAGATTGAAATGACCCTCTTGTCAGCAGCATTGTGTCTGTGTATTACAATTGTTCTTCAAAGTACGGGTAAACAGAAAAGAACATAGGGAAAGTTTTGCACTCTCACAGAAGCTAAAAACATTTATCAGAAAAAAAATGTTTAGTATTTTTCATCACTGTTGATTTCCGTATCAAAGACAGAAGGAAAATTTGCTAAGGAATAAACTATTTTCAAAGGAAAAAAAAACGTAACTGGCCAAACTGTGTGATTTGAGCAGAGACTGTATAGAACTTATAAAATGCTACAGGAGAGTTTTGATTTCTAAAGCTATAGGATTGCAACACAGTACATTTTTTAAAATTCAAACCAAATAAATCAGCTTTTCAAAATACTGCTTGCCATATTCTCTCTCTGCAGTTTGTGCATTCTGCTTTATTTGGGTTTTCCTTAGCTGCTATTCTGGGGGGATGGGCGAGGAGGTGGCAGGCAGGGGCTATTAGTTTGGGGAGTTTTTTCCCCAAAAGGTAAGTAAAATCCTGTTTCCCATTTGTTGTTTCTCTCCTGCTTGTTTTCCTGTCCTGAATTCTTGTCATTCACTACAGCAAAAGGTAGGTGGCATGATTTTTTACACAGACATGTAAACATTTGCTTCAGCCTTCCAAGCTGAAATAGCCTTCCAAGGCTGATATATATATATGCAAAATTACTCAAGACTATTCATGTCAACCTGAGAAATATCAGTAAGAGCAAAATATTTCTGCATGCAGCTAACACAAACAGGTGCTGCTCCTTAGAGTCTAAGGACCACGAACACTGCACTGGGATCCTAAAACAGCATCCCACAAGTTTTGTGATTTTTTATTCCATCATTGATCTCTAAAAGACCTGAGAGTTTCAATTGAACAAATCCTGGCTGTTTCTGACTACAGATGAAGAGCAGTGAAAGCACTTCAAAGAAGAGGGTCTCTTAAACTGAACATTGTTACTGGCATCAGGGAATTTAATCCTGGCTCGATTTCAAACGTGGCTACGCAAGCAGCTTGAGAAGAATGAAATTCAGCTAGCGGGGGGTGATGGAGTGGCAGGAAAAGCAAATACTACCAGTGCCAGACAGCAATGGTATGCGCTATGTGCATTCCCAGATGTAAGACATTCAGAGGACTGCCAGTTCCTGCACTGCTTAAACCCCATTTAGGTAGCAGCTGAACTGCCACATGCTCCTATTCGCTGTATCTGAAGTTGTGCTCCTCTGATGTCCTTGTTGGCAGCTGCAACATAAAGTTCATAAATGAACGTGAACATTAAGCAATATATTTATCCCTCCGTGCAGATCTGCAAGACAGGGAGGTTGTGAGCACACTGGCCACATGTGCATTCTGCTAAATCTTATGTAAATAAATAAGGACTTCACTATTATACGTATATATGTTTATACATACAGAAAAAGAGTGAAATATTTATCACGGTGTTTAAAGCAATTAAAATATTTAAATTAGAGTTCCCCGCTGTAATTCAAAGTTGGTTTTAATCACTGTATATAAATTTAAAGTAATAGTAGCAAAAAAAATGTAAGCTATCTGCTAATCTCTTTTAACCCTATTTTGTATGCATATGCAGTGGGCTAGGTCACCTACTTTTATCTGAATGGTTAGAAACACTGATGCAGCCTCTGCATCACCAAAAAAAAGGGGGGGGGGAGCATAAAGGCTTTTCTTAATTTTTATTTTATCTGTGTTGCAACCTTGCAGTACTCTTAAAATAGAAATTCAGTCATTAGTTGATTTGCTGATGAATTGTCCAGTCATCAAAAAGGAAGGCATTACCAGTAAACAGTAGTTGCAAATCGAGAGCTTCACATATTAGTAACGTTAAACATTTCAGACCAGCCAGGTCTAAAATGGGCTGGGATTAAATTTGATTCCCTTCTTCAGAGTTGCTCATGGATAAGTGTTCTGTCACCTAGTTTAATGTGCCGTATGAAGGGCTATTTTGAAATCCGGATGTGAGCCACGACACTACAAAATGTTTTGCCTCTGTTCAAGCTGAACACTGGTGAAGCTTTTTTCCCACAGTTTTATTGTCTAGGTGTGGTGTTTACTCTTAAGAGATGAATGAGACGAGTTCCAGTTAGACTAGTCAGCTTAAGACATCCAATATAAGTGGATGTGGAATATAAAACTCTTCAGTAGTTTTCTAGTACGTTTAACGAGCCAGGGATCTATGCAGTAATTGGTGACCAAATGTGTGATCATGGAATACATAAAATCAAATAAATCTGGAAAGGAGATAAAGGTAAAGTTCAACTGCTGGTCTTAATCCAGTATCACTTATTGTTAAGTAGATAAGGATAGCACTGCAGAAGTCAACGGAATTATATTGCTGTAAAGTTCAGCATGAGCATATACGAGAATAAGCTGCTCATGCAGTTTATTGGGAAATAAAATTGATGCCATTATTTTTTTCTGGAGTGCTTCCTACAAATAGAAAGAAAGGTCTGGTTTATGGTAAACACCTGACCAATCAAGAAGATGGCTGTTTTATTGCTACTTATCAGGTATATACATATATTTAAGACATCTGTTTCTCTTAACTACTTTCCTACATCACTAACTTTGAAATTATAGACACTTCAAAAGTAGAATAAAAAGCTGCCAATAAGACAGTTCTTGCAGTGATTATTTAAGAATACTGGAGTGTTTATCACAACCTATGATGACAGTCTTTTCCATAAGATGTATCAAATTTTAGTTCCACTGTATGTATACTGATATTATAACAACCTTTCAATGTAAGTAATATGCTGCTGAGCTACTGATCACTGGATTTATTTTATTTTAGTTGAAAAATAGATGGTTAAGCAATGGCGGGGAATTAGTGGAAAAGTTAACTTTTTCCACAACAAAAATTTTACAAACTTCAGAATTCAAGGTATACAGTTGATGGGAAGCTGAGAGTATTTTCAACAAAGCTGAGCAACAGATTCGGTGTCTGCTTAATCATGTCATGTAGGTTCATGTAGGACTCCTTTCTGATAGTATTTCAAAACACTCTAGAAATGTTAAAATAGTATTTCAGGTCTAATTTTATTTATGCTGTAGTATTTATACTTTCTGGAGATTTGAGTGATCTGAGTAACGTAACAATAGTAAGATGAAACAGCTACTAATAACTATTAAATACCAGAATACCTAACTTTTTTAATACTGCAATTAGTGGACTAGAAAGTATATGCTTGCGGCACTGGCCCTTGCAAACAGATCGCTCATGTGTCCTCAGGATGCCCCTAAGCTGCATATCCAAGTGTTTTTATACGTACCAAAATGGTAAAGCGGAATTCTGTGAAGGCAGAATAGTATTACTGAAAAGTAGTGTTTTGCTTCCATTTCGTTACTAAGGAGAACTACAAACTAAAGATCAAGGGATTTACTTCATGGCAGACAGCAGGGTTCATCCCAAAGAATGAAAGAACGTTGAATCTGAAATTTGTGCAAAAAAAACAACAACAAAAAATTACACCAGTAAAAATCTCCAGTGACACAAAGTTATCGCATAGATAGCTGACTTCTACTGCCTAATGCCATACCGACTATATGAGCCTGTATGTGTCTTTGTACTCGCATAAAGCATTAAAACACGCTTCGGGCTGCTCTCGTTGGAAACCCCAAACGCCAGGCCAGGCGCAGGGCCCGGCGCAACGGGTGTCTGAGCCGAGGGACCGCCGAAAGCCCGCGGCGCCCGCCAGCAGCGGTGAGCAGGGGGCAGCACCTCACAGCCCGGCCCATCCAGCCCGCCTTCACGCCGGGTCCCGGCAGCAACGCCGGCCCCTCACGGCCCAGCTCTCGCGAGACCCGCCGCCGGCCCCGCCCCCTCGGCCGCGG
>VXAL01000765.1:3035-21200 GCA_013399475.1 Chauna torquata | reverse complement strand
GGGAGGTGCTCGCAGCCGGCCGGCAGCTCAGCGCTGGGGCTGGCCAGCCCTGAGGCGTTTGTCATGGCAGCGTTTGCCAGAGCGCTGTGTCGCGTTGTGCGAGGGGGTTTTCTGTCAGCAGTTTATGCAAAGCCGGGGGGGGAAGCCACGGCCGGGGGGTCCCGGGGAGCTCAGTTTGTGGGGGTGAGGACGTCTCAGCGCTGGTGCCGCGGTGGTCGGTCGGGGGCTGAGGCAGCTGTCGGGAAACGGTGTTGGTGCTCCGGAGAGGCGACGTGTTCTGTCAGCCAAGCGTCGATGCCGGTACACAGTCCCGCTGCTTTATCAGCGTCCCCTGCCCGTGCTGGTGAAGGCGTGCGTGAGAGGGCAGGCACGAAGTTGCGCAAAGTCTTGTGGCGCCGGAGGTTGGAAGGAAAGGGAAGTGAAAACGCGTAGCTTGCCCAGTAAAGGGGCAGTCAGGAGGACGGGAGCACAGCCCCGGCCCGGGGGCTGCCGTGCTCCCTGCTGCAGGAGGTTTAGGAGAGGTGGCATTATGCCTCCTTCCTGCCCGGGCAGCGTCCCGTCCCGACCCCTGCCTGCACGGGGCTGTGCGCCCAGCTCAGGCGCTTTGCTTTCCTAAAGACTGGGAAGTCGCTGCTTAGGACTGGAGAGCTAAGAAGCTGACATCACCGAATGCCTTTTGCACCTGTGCACCCGCCCAGGCCTGTCAAAGGGTCTCTTTGAACACTTGTTGGGGGCCCTCTATTTGAAGACAGGTTGAACACCTGTAGAAAGCAATGTATTAATTATCTGGGGATCTTGAGACAGATGGAGCTTGGAACAACCCATTGCTTTTTTTCCTGTTTGTAGAGGTACTAATCATTTCCCCTAAGTCTGACACAGCTTTGTGCATTTTTTTTTCTTATAGTCATCTACAGGGGGAGGGAAACAACAAAACCACTAGAGACAGCCCTGCTAATTCTAGAGTCAGATGCCCTTTTCTTGAAAATTGAATCATTGGAGATACTCAGATCTAAGCCAATAAGGAAGAGCAAGTTTGCTGATTTCACTGCCTTAGCGCTTGATAGAGAAAAAGATAGTTTCTGAGGTATCTGTGGTTGAAGGTAGAAAAACAAGAGTTTAAAAGACACTCCTAATGTCACTAGGCAATCGGTTCCACAAAGAAGCATTGTAAGATGGCTTAATGTGACAGCACACAAAGTGAAGCATTTCACCTGCGAAGATGCAAGCAGAGTGCCATTCAACTTCAGCTGAAGAATTGTAGGCATTGCTAATTTGAAAAGGTAATTTTATTTTCTATTAAGGACTATTCTCAAAGTAAGATTATGAGCTAGTTTGAAATCAGGTACTGAAACAGACACTGAATTTTCTAGTGATTACTGAGGGTTCTGTCAGCTCCCATTAGTATAGCGTTTGAGTGTCCTTACGCTATAGAAAATATACAGTTTGACTATTGCTGTGTTGTTGAGAATGATGATTTATTCCACTTATTTCCTTATTTTTATTCCATTTTAAAGATGGGCAAACTGAAATAAAAGTGATTTGCTTAAGACTATACACAGAGATATGAGAGACAGGAAACAAGGCCACTAGGTCACTGACCACCAGACTAAACAGTTTATCGAGGTGACCAGTAGCTACACACACAGGGAACTGAAGGACAGAGATTACATGAGTATTTCCATATTGGACACCCCGTACACCAATTAAAATTGAATCACCTTGGCTCAGACCCAGATCTGAGTACCATGCTTCCCCTGTAGATCACCTGAGGGCATCATCAGTGCTAAGAAACCCTTCAAAAGAAGGAAGAATTACAGGTAAGATTGTTCTGTCTGGCTTGTATAGGCAGTCTGGCTTGTAAGACAGCTGTTTGACTTCGGTTCTCCTAAAATACTGACATTTTGGGGATTTATGAATTTTGAGATTGATCTAGTTCCTTTGCGTCATGGAGTATGAATAATTTCAATGTAGAATCAGGAAGACTTCAAGGAGATCAGAGCTTCTCTTGCAAAACGGTATCATTTGAATCCATGTCTATATAAAGAATGTACTCAAATGTCTCTCTGATAAAACTTCGGACAAACAGTTTTTCTGACAGCAAAATTTTGGAAGCATGGGTTACTTTTAGAGAACAGTTCTATTTAATGGTAGTTTTACACAGAAAAAGAATGAAGACTCCTTATAATCTGAATCTATTTTTAAGTTGATAGCTGTATAAGGGGGGAGGGAGGGCACAAACTTCTGTTATTTTATAATTGCTTGCAGCAAAATACTTGGCATCTTACATACTTTCGGGGTGACTCTCAGTAAATAAGTACAACTTGACAAGAATATGAGTGAGCTTTGTATTTCATCCATGGCTGCAAGTTATACTCTGATAAACACAAACATTAATGTTGTCGATCTGTCATTACAGGCATACACCTGTCTTCAGAAACAGCTTCGTAACTATGTTATTTAAAACTTAAAGTGTGAGAGTGAGCCAATTCTGCAAATAAGGCAAATAAGTTGAGAGCAGAAAAAAACAAGATGAATACATCTGGAGGGACTTGTGGGAGCCCTAGTTCTGCAGAACCTACTGGAGATTTCTTCAAGGAACTGTGGTCCAAGCTGAAAGAATGTCATGATAAAGAAGTACAAGGTAAAACTTAGTCTCATTTCACGGAAAACTATCTGTTGTCACAGGAGAACTTTAAACCAGAGGACCACTCCATCTGTGTGGAACTACATACATTTTTAATGTCTTATGTTATGCAAGATGATGGACTGGATGATTGCAGATGATCCTTACAGATTGACTACCTAAGCCTGGCTTAACAGAATCAGATTTAAACTACCAACAAATATAAGTGATTTGCTAGGTCAGTTGAGAGACAAGTAACACGATGTTACGTGGGATCTGTGTTTGCTTAGGAAATATTCAAATGTTGGTTTAGTTTTAATGGTTATGGTTTAAAGTTTCCAAATCATGTTATTAAATGTATTTTTTCCTTAATTTTTTTTTTTTCCTCTGGGTTTAGTCACTTCAGATATATTAAAATGGTGGTCTGGACAAGCATTTGCATTGTTTCTCCTGACTTGTGCCAAATGCCATTGCAGATTTGTATTACTGAAATGAAAAGTATTTCTTCAATTTTTAGTGTTCCACAGTTTCTCAACAGAATTTATAACAATGTTGCTTATTCTTACATTATGTTTTGTGACCTGTGTGATATTAATTTTACTATGGTTTGACTGTTAGTGTCTTTCCATTCTTCAGCGGTGTAGGAAATTAATAACGCTCAAAGTAAAGATGAATTATTGCACTGTATATTTATATTCTTATTTTAATGCTGTTTCACAAGTAGTATTCGTAAAATGTCCTGCTAAAAATTGTTGGAAGTTAAGCGTCATGTTATCTTAAGTCACACAATCCATTTTTTGAATGGAATTAGAACAGTGTTTGACTGTATCTTCAACAAGCACGTTATTATGCATGAAACAGTTTTGTTTTTTTTATTAGGCTTGAATAAAAGCAGGTGAGTTTTTGTGAATTAAGAACTTTAGTCGTGCAAGTGGATCTTTGTCAGACCATTCCAGTGGCCTTGGTCATTTCCACCAGCCTCAAACCACATCCAAGGCTGTCTATTTTGGTCCAATTATATCATCATTTCTGAATTTTAAAAACTGTGGGGATTGCTCTATAATGTAGAGATGTTTCATACCTCATGCTGAAAGTCATAGAAGTCTTGACTCAACAGTTTGCAACATGAGGCCTTGATGCTTTGTGTTAGATTTTTTTTTTTCTTTAAATTACATCGGTTTTGTAGCTGAAAGGAGAGATGTACCAGTTAATGTAACAAAATGCTACTAAAAAATAGCATGTGTAACCATATGAAATACAATTTTATATTGTGTCCCAAAACACAAACATTTCTTGCTATTTTCCTGAGGATTTGGTTTTTTTTTTTTTTTCCCTAATTCTTGATGGTTCTTTTCAGAGTGGGTGTGATGTCAGCTACAGATAAATGCAGAATTACTGACAGAATAGGATCTTGCAGTCTATGGCATGTCTGAACAACAAAAACTTGAGAACCCAAAAGCTCTAAGGTAGAGGGTAATGTTAAGTGACCCCTTCTCTAGTTTCTTGAGATGTGCAGCACGTGATTTAGCGTTTTGGTTTTCTTTATGCATGTGAAGATACTCTTTAGAATGCATGCTGGGTGGGGCCAGATAATTTTGCCACTAGGCAGACTTTTTCATGCCTAGCCCTTTGTCAGTATGTCCCACACCGTGTTAGGTAAAATTAGGTCTTCCGTGATAACATCAAAGACATGCCTGAAGGATAGTTAATTTTTTCAAAAGGTGGGGATCCTCTTATGGAAAATGGTACTGGAAGATATTTTAGAAACATCAAACACAGGCTTGCCTGGACTTTGCTTGTTTCTGAAGTCTATAAATAAGAATTAAAATTGACTCATGAGTTTCCAATCTAAATGTCAGCAAAAATTTATTTTAAAGATGGTGGAGGTTGGATTAGGGGAAAGTTAGTTGGAGAAAAAGCCTTTTGCATGTACAATGCACAGGGCACTGTCATGGTGGAACTCTTATTATTCATTACAAATCTATGAAAAGTAGGATTTATGACACATGAGCTTGAAATGATTGGATATATTGTCCAAGTTATAATATTTATATATTTATAGAATATAGACTATAGAATGCTTCACATTCATTTGAAATGGGTTGCATTGAATTTTTACATTACTGTGTGGTAAAGAGTGTGGTTTTTTTTTCACCATGTTAGCTAAACATACCCAGTCCTGCAACTTTTTCATTAAAAAGTGAAACCTTTTTATTCTTTTAAAGTGATCACTTGCAAAAAATACAGAAATTCCAAATTTTGGATCTCTTCAGACAAAATAGCATTTTCTCTCAAATTCATTGTGACAACAGGTAGGACTCCTACAACCCAGTTTCCAAAGATATTGGGCATGGTCAATGTTGGTTGACTTTTCATGGAATTCAGGCATGCTCAGCAACTCAGAATAATGGTTATTAAAACTATATTTGCTTGTATTTCCTACCTGTAGAATGTGTGAAACACTTGCATAGCTCACACAAATTAGAAGGGAATTGAATAATGCTGTTTTATATTTGCAGGTGTTAACACTTAAATCTAGCTCAAAATAATTGTATGGGGACTTACTGCATGTGTGTCTTATCAATGTGGTTCCTGAGGATGAATTCAGATCTAAAGCTTTATACTGAAAAGAACCGTATTTCAGTGTAGAAATGGAAGAAGAGAGTTTTGTGTAGAAGAAATAGCATAATTCTTTCCAATTATTCCTTACCTTTGAAAAAGGTAATGGGGGAATTGGGGGGGAAGGAAACTGTAGTTCTTGAAGTAGGTAAAATTAGGAGGAAAGCAGTCTCATTGATTGCTGTAGGAAAGGAAATGGCTGGAAACTCTTCAGAATTAAGTAATCATAGAAAACAGGACTGGAAGGGAACTTAGGAGGTCATCCAGTCCATTTCTATACCCTTAAGGTAGGATTTTATCTATGTCACTACTGACAGAAGCTTGTCCAACCCATTCCTAGAAAACTTCAGTGATAAAGATTCTACAGTTTTCCCAAGCACTGTCAAGTTTAAGAAGGTAGAATTATTGCACTTGAAGATTCATCAGAACAGTAATTGTCATATCCAATAACAGAAATATTACAGGTACATAACTTAATCAACTTGCAATTTTCATAAGATAGTGTTGTGTATTTAATCTGCCTAATAATGGTTTAAAGGAAGTCTCCATCATCTTAAAAGAGACAGTGTCACTTACTAAAACATTAGTGAGCTTTTAGGTAATGTAGATTTATATAGTCTGTAACTTGTCCATTCCGTAGAAATATTGTGCAAGAGAGAAAGTTGAATTGGGAATGTACATAGCATAGTTTCACATGTTTATATGCTTATTAGATCATTAAATAGGGAAATCTGAAAACTCTTACAAATTGCTTAAAAGAAAAAGAAAAGCTTTCTCAATTAGTTTGGTTAAATTTTACCAGTGCTCTGAAAGAGCAAAACGAAGAGATTATACTGAATGTAGTAATTCAATGCTCTTGGATAAATGTAACAAACTGGGTTCCTGCCTTCCTATTGCAGTTATTTGAATTAAGAAAAAACGCAACCGTTAAGTAACTAGTTTGGTTCCTCCTGCATTCAGGTGAGAGGGGAGATAGTGTTACCTGCAGCACAGTACTGAGCCTTTTGAGCGCTGCCTCTTCAATTTGTGGCTCAGGTTGCCGGTGTTACAATTCTGAATACTTGCTGAACAGACTACCTGTTCATACAGGAGATACATTGTTGTGCAGCTTCATTCCTTCCGATGGGCGTGGAGCGGCATTAAAGCACGCTTTATAGGGGCTCTAATTGCAGATGCCTAATTGACTTGATGAATAGCAACTACTTAAAAATAAACCCTCTTTCTGTGCTGATCTGCATTACAGAACATAACATCTCACAGGTGTTGAACACCTAGAGGTAAAAGAAATCTTGCTATATTTCCCAATAGCTTTTTTCTTTTTTTTTTTTTGGAAGCAGTCTCTGTGCATTTATTTTTATCTCATTGTCTCGCTGGCATCTTGTAGCAGTCTGTGGCATGGGTTCATTGAGTCTGTGGCTGACCTGACCATTACATTTTAAGTGGCCTGAAAAGTGAACCTTCTCGAGCAAGTAGTTTTCCCTTTGAGCTGATCCCAGTTAAGCGTGGTAGGTGAAAAAAGAAGTCTATTAGCTGCCTTAACCTGCATTTATTATAGTAAGATGTTGGATATGTGTTTTGGTTTAAATTTAAAATTATCAGAAGTTTTCCTGAAAGCGTTCTGGTGTCGTAAGTTTGTCCACCAAAAAGACTAATGCTTTTGCAAAACCTATTGAACCCTGTGTTCAAACTCAAGTTGCTCAGAACTTCTTACAGTTTGCAGAAAATACAGTTTTAGGAATGTTGCATTGCTTTCTGATGTCTTGCTAAAATTGCTGTTGCATATGTAATTAAGAAAACGTTACACAGTTGGAGTCTGATTATTTCCAGCCATTTATTCAGAATAGGAACGGCCAGCTTGCATATGGGTAGTATCACATAAATTTCACTGCATCCCACTTAAGCCAGGCCATACTTAAAGCACCTTTATATTCCTGTGCCTCTGCACATTCATCCATACCCAAACAATGCAAACAGATTGGTTGCACTGCTCTCTTACCCACGCTGTCAGATAGCCACTCGTGTCTGAGAGCATCATTTGTATTTTAGGATCTTTTTACTTATGCACAGAACATACATTTTGTAGTGTGTGTACCTTAATGGGAGAAGGGCTAGAGGTGAAATATTCCTCAGTCCACCTTAAGAGGTTCCAAAAAAACTTTGGCTGAGAGGGTCTGGTAGCATAAGTCCAACAAAGCATGTTGTCCTATTGTACTTTAAAGCCTTCAAATGTATTTTTAATAAGTTTCCTTAATGCTTATCCATTTTAATACATTCTTCGATTCAGTGGTTGCATGCTACATTTTAGGTGTAGTATTATGCATTTATGTATACACAGAACTTCTGTGCTATGTGTGCATAGTCAGTGAAAATATATTGACAGTACTTGGTATTTACGTGTGGGGTTTTTTGGTTTTTTTTCCTTCTTTTTACAAAGGGGGTGTTTTTATACCTGGTAAAGTGCAAATCTGAGTGTGTAAGAAGTCCCTGTTTCCTGGGGATTGTAATAGCTTTATTGGTTTCCAGGATACTGCAGAACATACCCAAGACGTCCAGAATGAGCCATTTTCTCTCCAAATTAGTGACTGTTTTTTCTCTTTTGCAGATGTCATTGGCAAAAGGAGAGTTTATTTGTTGTGTCCACTGATTTTTTTAAATCAGAATTGTATAACAAGTATTTTTTTCTTTCCACTTCTCAGGCTTACAACTGAAAATATCTAAGTTGAAGAAGGAAAGATGCTTGTAAGTACTTATCCTGATGATCTAATTTACTAAAGGAGAGTCTAAGTACATTAATGAACCATTTCTCCTGTGGGATCAATTAAGGTTTTGTGGATGCTTCTTTCAGACACATAGGAAGTTCTGTTCACTTCAATAAGTCATCTGAAGTCATCTAAAGATGTACATAGCTCTTTATAGGATGTGTCACCTGAACACTAGGTTTGCCTTCCTTGAACAAATGACTGGTAAGGTTTTCTTATCTACAGTATTTCAAGGATGCCCATCAAGGATGTTGACATTTCTAATACAAAAGACAATTAGGGAGACATTTTAAAGTTGAGGTCAAGTCTGTAAAAGAGATGTAAGTGGCAAGATGACAACTTTTATTTAGATTTTTTTATTAGATGTTTGCTTTTAATATCAGCTGGTGTGCATTAACTCAGCTTTCAGTCATTCAGTTAGGATTCTGGTTTAAAAAAAAATGCAAATTTTCAGTCACTATATTTTAAGACAAATGTGACTTCTTTTGCAGTCAGTATTTACTGCTGATCTTGAGTTCTGTTCAGTAGAAGCAGTATGGGGGGAAATTGCCTTCAGTTGTGTTATGCCTGTGTTGCTCTGTTCCCTTGATATCTTCCTGTAGATAGCTAGACAAGTACATAATGTGATGGGTGAACAATTGGCTGACGAGTCAGGCTCAAAGGGTTATAGGAGTTGGGGTTACATCAGGCTAGCGGCGAGTTACTGGTGGGGTTCCCCAGGGCTCCATTTTAGGGCCAGTTCAATTTCATGTCTTCATAAATGGCTTGGATGCAGGACTCAAATGCACACTAAGTAAGTTTGCAGATAACACTAAATTGGGAGGAGCTGTTGACTCCCTTGAGGACAGAGAGGCCTTGCAGAGAGATCTTCACAATTTAGAGGGCTGGGCAATCACCAGCCACATGAAGTTCAATAAGAGCAAGCTCTGGATTCTGCACCAGGGACAGGGCAACCCTGTATATACATACAGACTGGGGGACAAGAGGCTGGAGAGCAGCCCCGCAGAAAGGGATCTGGGGGCTCTGGTCGATGGCAAGCTGAACACGAGCCAGCAGCGTGCCCTGGCAGCCAGGAGGGCCAGCCGTGCCCTGGGGTGCATCAGGCACGGCACTGCTGGCCGGGCGAGGGGAGGGATTGTCCTGCTCTGCTCTGCCTGGTGCGGCCTCACCTCGAGCACTGTGTGCAGTTTTGGGCACCGCGATATAAGGAGGACATGAAACTATTAGAGAGTGTCCACAGGAGGGCTACAGAGATGGTGAAGGGTCTGGAGGGGAAGACGTATGAGGAGTGGCTGAGGTCACTTGGGTTGTTCAGCCCAGAGAAGAGGAGACTGAGGGGAGGCCTCATGGCGGCCTGCAGCTTCCTCACGAGGGGAGCGGAGGGGCAGGGCTGATCTCTTCTCTCTGGTGACAGCAACAGGACCCGAGGGAACAGCATGGAGCTGTGACAGGGGAGGGTCAGGCTGGGTGTCAGGAAAAGGTTCTTCACTGAGAGGGTGGTCAGGCACTGGAACAGGTTCCCAGGGAAGTGGTCACGGCACTGAGCCTGCTGGAGTTCAAGAAGTGTTCAAACAACACTCTCAGACATATGGTCTGATTTTTTGGGTGGTCCTGTGTGGAGCCAGGAGCTGGACTCAATCCTTGTGGGTCCCTTCCAACTCAGGATATTCTATGATTCTCTTCTCTTTTTGTATTTTGTTTATCCTTTGTAGTGCTTGAACCTCCTCAGGGCTTCTATATTTTGCATATTTCAGTTAAATAATGCCAATCCTGCTGGCATTTGATAATCCACAGTAGCACTTTGGAACTGAAAAATGTCAAGGCTTCTCACATTTCACCTGCTTTCATACGGATCTGATCTGTGAAGGCTATAGATTTTTTGCCTATGGTTTTGACTTTTGTCCGCATGGTGTCACTGATGTTTGCTGAGCAGGTGTTGCAGTGTTTTCTCTGCGCTTTCTGGGGACTAATACTGCAGAAAAGTTGCTGGAAGATAGCAGTGGCAGCTGAAGGAACAATTCAGGACAGGATCACGAAAGGAAAGGTTAATTAATCAATTCCACAACAGCATCCATTTTATTCCAGTACCATGAGGATCCCCTGTATTTACGTAGCAATTCACCAAACCTGCAGCAGGGTTTACAATCCTGAGAGTACCTGTGTTGCTAACTCCTGGTCCCACCCCCCTCCAGCCCCCATATGTACCTGCTGCTCAAGATCAAGGTAGGTCAACTTTTGTACTGCTCGTTGTTCAATCCAATCGAGTACTAGTATACTACTACAGTATATACTCTTTGCAGCTGCTGTTTAATTGTGCATAAGAGTTGATGAGTGATTTAAAAAAAAAAATTTAAATGTGGCAATAGAGTCCTGCTGCTTACTTGGTCTGTCAGCAAATTTTTAGTCAGTTGGAAATATTAATTCATGTGAACTTCTTCAAGATTTTGAGTTCAGGATGTATCATGGAATGTTGTCAGATCTTCCATTAAAGTCCAAGCAGCATATCTGTTTATATTTTAAAGGTGCTTGCTGAACATCAAAGTGATAATGCAGTATCACAAGAAATACATTTATGTTACTATGTATAGGTGAACCATCAGGATTATTAGATTACTTTCAGCAGATATTTGGTGCTATGTTTTATACTTACAGGCTACACATACTTTCCTGGGGGAAAAAAATCAGTTTAGCATCTTATTTCCTGTGTACCATTCACAAATTAAGTTGTTGTTTCATTTCTAATCCGAAAGGCTGAAGTTATATCTTGCTGTTAGTGTTAACTTGATCTGGTATATCATGAGTTGCTTCCACATCCTGAAAATCCTAAATTGATCAATTCATTTTCTAGATGCTGACTGTTATCAGTGATGTGACTGAACACATACCAAATGTTTTAGTTATTGTTTGTTGGAATCTTTTCTCCAATTACTATGTTGTAGATACAATACTCTTATATAGGAGGTCTTGTTTTCCTTGATGCATCTGAATACCTATGGTTTAAAGTTTCAGACTTTGTAATCAGCTGACAATGAGTGCCTTATATTGTACCCCACTTCAGCATTGGAGCTAATGACTTGTAAATGCTAGGTCAGAGACCATTCATTATGAAGAGTGCCTTATAGCCAAAAATGTCTGTCAAGTTTATTGGCTGCACTGGAATTTAAAAAAAAAAAAAAAAAAGCCTTTTTTCTCCTNTTGTTTCTCCTGTCATTTTAATATCTTGACGTTTTACGTCAAGATTTAAGTGGAGGGGATGGAGTACTAGTGTATATCATGTGTTTTTACAAATAATGCCATAGAATAAGGCATGTCTTAAAGGTAGCTTGAGAAAAGATTTTAAAATCAAGTATATTAGGACTTCTGCAAGTTTCATAAACTGAAAAACATTAGTTTTTTTTTTTGCCATAAGCATCATTAAAATATAGAGTGCTTTTATTCAGACTTTCCATTTTGCCATGGCCTGGCTGTACTTGGTTAATGAACTGAAATAACAGAACTTGAACACTTTGTCTTCCCATGTGAAAGTACAAGTCTTAAATGGTCCATCACGCTGTTAACATTTAACTGTTTTATAAGTTATATATGTAGTTGAAAAGGACGATAGTGGTCTGAATGGTAGGGCAGAAAAATAAAATACATGCTTTTAAATTTCAGAATTAATAAAATACATCTGGATTGTATAGTGCAGATGCTTCTGGCTGTCCCATTCACTTTATGACCCGTGATTGTTACTTTCCTATATTACTGTAATAATCAAGTAATACCAGCAGTATGCAAATATGTTTGACTAGTATATCTCAAAGAGAACACTGATTTGAAAGTACATCTGTGTAAAAGAATTGTATCAACAAGTTAGTAAATATGGTTTTTTTACCTGTTGTGTATGCTTGGCAGCTTTTTGTCAGCCGATTTCATGGCTTTTTTAAATAATTCATCTCAGGCATGCTGAAAACGAACACCCGCTTTCTTGGAATATACCAAGGATTCTGTGATAAAAAGAAGAGCTAGGAATGAATTCTCAGAAATTAGATATTGTCATGTTGCATAGGTTCACCTGCTTAGCTTCCACTGAAAATTAATTTGTTTGTAGAAAAAAAATTACGTTGCTCATACCTTGTTTGCATCCTGAAGAAGAGATATTGTGGTTGGATAATAAAAGACAAGGGAAGCTAAATTTGGGAAGTTAATGTTACTAGTTTTCCTTAGCTCTTTTGAGGAGCAGATGTTGTTTATTAATTAGTTAGTCCTGTCTTGTAGAGAAGAAATTTTCCCCAAGCTCTTCTATTTCTGAGGTGTTCGGGAAGAGAGTTTGCTTCCCGTTCATGTTCTGGGAATCCACGTTCTATAGACTGGGAATTGCTGCCTGAGAAATTAAACCTTTAACAGATCTTAAGATTTGTTAGAGCTTTACAGATTTAATGTGGTTTGCCATGCTACAAGTTGCACTCACTGAAAAAAATAAAAAAAAAAAAAAAAAGCAAAATGACCTGGTTGTGAAAGCCCCAAGCTAGCTCCCCACCAGCTCAGCAAGACAGTGAAGTAGGAAGTGCTTGAGTTTACATTACCTGAAATTGTTATTTGAATACTGTTAGCTTTTATGCCTTGACTATCATCAACTGAGCAAAAAGCAGATTTATCAACAGAAGCTCAACTGTAGTAGTTGAACTAGAAACTAGCTGCTCCTTTTCTAATTCAGACGTTCCCAAATTACCATTCATCAGAAACGCTTGCTTTATTTATCTTCAACTTAGTATTTTTGCCGATGATCTATCGTGTCACCCATGAATATGAAAGAAACATACCAGAGAGAAATTCTCTATTGAAAAAATAAAAGCTGTAACTTAAAGTTAGAAGTAACTTTCTCTCTGTTTGATTTTAGGGATGCAGAGAGGCTTGAAGAGTTTTACACCAAGAACCAACAGCTGAGAGAACAACAAAAGGCACTTCATGACACTATCAAGGTTCTAGAAGACAGGTGAACTAGTGTTTTTCAGCTTTGAGGGTTTGTTGTGTTTTGTTCTTTCAGAGTAGCTCTGTATGCTTTGAAGGGTTGTATGTTTTTTGTAAACCAGTCCTTTTCTAATCTGCACCAAATAGTGTGTTTTAAAGAAAAGTGTAGGATTTAAATTCTTCTGTCTGAATTAAATTGTTGTTATTTTATTATTTTCTAAGTGCTTACAATGCTTAGTTCGGTAAAGATGAGTGGAAGTTAAGAACAGGTCAGCCTGGGAAGCAGACAGCTTTTTTAAAGCATGTTCTTTTTCATTAAATTTTTTTAAGGTAAATTAGATATCAGTCAAGTAATAATACAAAACCCAAAGGTAAACTATGTAACGTATTTTGAAACAAATGAAATAATTCACTAAGAAATCTTTCAGTTTTGGGGGTCTTATTTCAGTTGTCTGTTTTATATAAATTTAATCACTGGTTCTGTCTCTTGCCGTTCTGACTCAGCCATTCTGATGGATCACCTTTTGACCTGTGTTTCCCTTATCTGATATAGCAAACCAAAACCAATAGACGTGAAATTACAGTGCATTTTCACATCTTCTAAGAAAATGATACCTGTTTTTGAATGTTTATGTTAAATTTGCTCCTAATAGGCTCTTAGAAGCTTTCTGGGAACAGGAGATCATTTCATATGAAATTATTTTCTCACATTCCTGCATTACCTCAAATTTTAGAGCTGCAATACTCAAAACTTGCTTTCAACTCTGATTGTCTGTAAAAGGCACTAGGCATAAACTTGTAGCCAGGCAGGTAATAAACTTTCATAACACATAGGTAGAGACATTTGCATGGTAGATGGGATTTTTCCAATCCCTTAGCAGATGAAGTACATACTGGAAAACAGAAAGAGTAGTATTTAAAATGGTTAATTCAGGGAGATGATAATAGTGTGTTTATTATGCAGTCAGAAAAGGTAGTATGAGTATTCTCAGTTTTCTCTAAGTATTCTATGTTTTCTCTAATTCCACAATATTAAAATACAAATCAAGATGGCTTTTATTTCTAGTATTAAACTGCAGAACTGGAAATTTAGCCAAATTTTTTTGTTTCATGTGCTAACAGCAGCAAAGCAGAACTCTTAACCAATTGGTATCTTATTTAGCAGGCAAAATAATCTGGCTTTCACTTTTGTAATACTATTAGCTTTTTGTTGTGTAACAGAAATAAATACCCTTTAGTTATGACCTGTAAGATGAACACACATTTCACAGCATGAATGAATGTGTCAGGTAAGATGTGCTGGTTAGTACGAGTCCTTTGCTGACCACAGATGAGCTTTAGACAACTGATCTAGACCAGTAGAGGAAGTGGAGGCAGTGCCTCAAATGGCCTTTTGGATCCACTTCTGAGTATTGGTGTCTAGATAAAGACCAAGGATTTTACATTTACTTGGTATTTGCTACAGACTGAACTGAATATTTGTCCTTTTTATTTTACTACTTTGCTTAAGGACAGTGATGTATCCTTCTAGGGTGTAATTCTTAGGCAAAGCAGTAGTTAGAGTTACTGAAATGATTTGCTTATTAACAAACTTTTCTTATTATGAATGGTAATTTATATCTGACAGTATATGTATTAGCCTACCTGATAATCTTTTAGTGGCAAGGTATAGTATGTTCCACTTCATGAAAGTAACACAAGCATGTTGTTTTAGAAGTACTAGTTACAGTCATTTATGCAAATGATTGTAGGTGTAGATACTGCTGTGTCACCATATCAAGCTGCAGCACTTATTACAAAGTGGTGTTCTGCATAGTTGTCAGAAATCTTCTAGTTTTCACTGTTCAAAAGGCCGGTTAAATGTGGATATCTGCATCGTATAAAGCTTTTTTCTCTTAATTTTATCGTAGATTAAGAGCAGGATTATGTGATCGTTGTGCTGTAACTGAGGAACATATGAGAAAGAAACAGCAAGAGTTTGAAAATATCCGGCAGCAGAATCTTAAACTCATCACTGAGCTTAGTAAGTTTTATCCACAAGTCTGAAGACAAAACAGTATGTTCTGTAAACTAGTCCTTCATGAATTCCTGTAACTTGGCAGAATTTATATACGGTATGCTTTTGTAAGTCCAAGAAGTTCAGTCAGGGGATGCTTAATTCTACAGGCTGAAAATATGTAACACATACCAATTAGTAGTCATTTGAACCACCACCTTAGCTTAGATTCAAGTGCTAATACTGAAATTGGATTGACATGGAAAATCTTACAGCGTAAGGTAGTCACTGGAGCAAAAACATGGCTGCTTCTGTTTATTCTTAAAGTCAAAGCACAAAGTGACTGATAGCCAGGTTTCCTAAGGAAACAATGACTTCAGAAGTAACTGGTGATCACAAAATAGCAAGTTCAAATAAAAGTTACATGGATCAAGCTTGTGTCCTGTGGCAGTTTTGTCCATGGAGCTGAGTGAGCAATTCATTCATCTTTAAAATACAGTCTCAGTTGTATGCACATGGACAAAAGTCGTTAATGATCATGTGGCACTAACATTGTGGTATAGTAAGTGTGACACATTTGCCTTTTCTAACAATCGTTTTATAGCATTTTTAATGACAAACTTAAATTAATTTTGGTAAGCCGTAGAGGATATGTGGTATTAGGGTATTAGAATTGATTCCATTTCCTTAGAAGACCTGACAAAATCAGATATGATACAACGTTACCATGAGTGAATTGATTTTATTGTTATTTATTAATTGCAGTGAATGAAAAAAATAACTTGCAGGATGAAAATAAAAAGATATCTGAACAGTTCCAGCAATTGCAGAAGGAATTGGAGTAAGTTCTGAGAGTTTCTTGTTTTGTTTTTAATCTCGGTAGTAATGTCTGGGAATATAAATACTGGCTTTGAAGTCTGTAAAACTTGAATTTACTCTCTTTTAATAGACTGTGAAAGGATAGTCTATGTTAACAAATAAAACTAGCATTTTTGTATTGCAGAATTTTTGCTTTTTAACTGTGTGCATCAGGGTTTTTGTAAATGGAAAAAGGTGGGTAAAATCTTCATAGAAGATTTCTATGACTTTATAGTTATAGAAGCTGTCTTTTACTTCATGATTGCTCAAAACGATTCTGCTCACAGTGCATAGAAAAACCTTACCTTGCATTCTTTTATTCCTCTGTAGACCCTTTACCAATTGTTTTCTCCTAGGATAAGACTTTAGAAAAGTAGTTTCTCTAGTAGTCAAAGTCCCAGGATCTTTCAATAAATTTTTGAAATAAACTTAGGATAATCTTACAATTTTAAAAATCAAAAAACACATTTTGAAAGAAAACCATGAAAACAATGAGCTTCAAGTTGACTGTCAGACTGTACTCTTCTGGTATGACACTAAGAACATACTGTATAGTGTTATAGTCAATAAGCAAATATGGTACACTGTGCAGGGCAGAGGTAGCATTCCTTTCTTGTGTAGCTGTGGTCTGACATCATCTACAGTTATTCTCAGTTTTGGCTATCTGTGAAGAAGCCACATATGTGGGCAGAGGGGGATGGGATGGGATGGAATGCATGGACTTTATGTAAGGCTCTCTGCATGTAATTTTTTCGTATCTTCATCAGAAAATAATTTTGTTATAGGAGTAAAACAACGTAGAGTTCAGTTCAAAAGACCTGTGTTTTTGTTTCTTTTGTATTTCTCAGCTTGTCTCCCATCTCTTGCACCTTAATCATACTATTCTTTTTCTGTATGTATTTCATCTTTTCAGAACATACTTGATGACACTAGAAGTATTCCTATTCAAGACCAAATAGTAACAAATTTCTATATGCTTTCTGCTATATAATTCCTTTTCAATAATGGGTCTCCTGTGTAGCTTGACAGCTGTTAGGAAGAGGCATTAAAAAAATTGACACCAGAGACATCCAAGTTTATTAGTTTGATCCCTAGGCTTGCAATTTAGCTTCCAATAAAAATCTCCGGCCACAGTAGGAAGGTTGAGAATGATCAACATAACACCAGGTTATTTGCTCAGCATGTTAAGTGGTTATCTAAGTGAGTGCAGAGTTGTGTGGATTGACAGTGATGGTCCTGCTGTTTGTAATACAGCCACTGCATTTGGTTGTTTCGATAGAACTGTAGTCCTGTTGCTTTATTTAGAATGAACAACCTAGGTCAATGGTACGAAGTAGTAAGTTGTTTCTAGCGCATGACTTAAAATAGATTTTTGCAGTCCTACATGCTTCTGTTACCAAGGCTTAATATTTTAGAAGAAAATCTAAGAATCCTTTATAAAAGTGAAATCAGTGAACTTTTAGAAGAATTGTGTTATCTGATACTTCATCAGATTAGAATTTCATTATCCATGGATGGAAAGAGCAAGGAGGTTTCTACAAAAACCTTTTCTGGGGTCTCAAATAAATGTTTCCATGATTCAGAAATGATTTAATGCATATTTGTGATGTATGGTATATATGGCAGCTTCTTCATTTGGTTGTTGGTTTTTTTTTGTGGCGGCATTTAGGAACTATCTCTTNCTGGTCATGGTAAAAAGCCTGAGTCTGCAAAAATTCTCCTTGTCTCAAGCCAGACAGCTTTCGACAGTTTCCNATCAGATTAGAATTTCATTATCCATGGATGGAAAGAGCAAGGAGGTTTCTACAAAAACCTTTTCTGGGGTCTCAAATAAATGTTTCCATGATTCAGAAATGATTTAATGCATATTTGTGATGTATGGTATATATGGCAGCTTCTTCATTTGGTTGTTGGGTTTTTTTTGTGGCGGCATTTAGGAACTATCTCTTGGCTTGCACAGAACTAAGGTATGGAGAAATATTTACAGCAGGCTAATTTTTCATACAAGGCTGTGCCAGTAAATTTAAAGAGAACTCCAACAGCTAACTTAAATTTGTGGTTTAACTGGATGAATTCATTGTTTTACTGTATGTTTTGATTTGTTTCTTAAGAAATTGTTAATAGATGGCACAGCTTTCCAGTTATGGTATTTTCTGTGTAAATGTGCTAGAGAAGAAGAATTACAAAATTGTACAATAGGATTCATCAAGATGTCAGAGAAGCAAATAAATGCATCAGTGTTTGTCGTTAATGTTCACAGCTGGTCATGGTAAAAAGCCTGAGTCTGCAAAAATTCTCCTTGTCTCAAGCCAGACAGCTTTCGACAGTTTCCATCATATTATTAACTTATTTTATTTAAG
>VXAL01000764.1:22321-32524 GCA_013399475.1 Chauna torquata | reverse complement strand
TCTTTCTTTCTTTCTTTCTTTCTTCTTTTCTTTTCTTTTCTTTTCTTTTCTTTTCTTTTCTTTTCTTTTCTTTTCTTTTCTTTTCTTTTCTTTTCTTTTCTTTTCTTTTCTTTTCTTTTCTTTTCTTTTCTTTTCTTTTCTTTTCTTTTCTCTCTCTTTTTTTTTTTTTTCCAGCAGTGGAGGCAGAGATGTACCAAAACATTTTGCAAAACTGTGTTCATCTTGTTGAGTACTTCACTTTGAAAAGAACCTTGTAAATTTCTGAAAGAATCAAATGCTTCCTTTTGACATTTTTGTAAGTGAAGCATTTCAATTATTTCATTTGACATTACATTCCATTTTGAAATTTCCTTTCAATTTTTTTGAGAAAAATAGTTTTGAAAGGTTTGAACCCACACAAAATATTTTGGGTTGCATCACTTTTGCAATGGTTCTTGAAACTATAAAAAAAGAAAATCATTTTCAATTTGATCCAAACCAAAACTTTTCTTTCTTTTTTTTTTCTTTAAACTACCAATGAACTAAAATCCATTTTTTTTTGTTCAGTTCAATCTACTGAAACTAAACAAAGAATTATTAAGGAGATGTTAACTCCTTAATTATTTTTCTCATTTTTTTTCATACACTTTTTGGAGGTGTTTCCATGCTACAGATGAAATTTAATTAACTGCTTCAGAGTATTTTTATCATTCATGTATCTCTAGTCCTGGCGAGTGAAACAGGAGGTCATTTATGGTTCTGCACCTCATGAGAGGACAGCCAGGGCTTTGATAATGATCTAGATGTTTTCCTTGCTGTGAGCTCCCTGAAGAGACCAAAGGATCTTTTAAAGTCAAAAAGACAGTTTGTATGGAATAGAAACGAGAATGTTTAACTTTATAAATACAGAAACGTTTTCTCTCTGCTAGGAAAAAAAAGTAGGAAAAGTTTATAAACAGCTTCATCCCTCTCCCCCTGTGTTGTGTGAGGTTGGTGCTTTCTTCCAGGTTTGGTTTCAGTCAACTCTGTGACTTTCTGGGTTGCAGCAAACTCTGTGCAGTCCTCTGTTCCCTAGGAAGTTCACCAAGGGAGCCTGGCTGTGCATATGTTCTCTGCTCCTTTCCTTAGTCTCTCCATGAACAGCAGGCTCCCATCTTCTCGCTGGGGCTCCCATTCTGTTCTCCTCTCTCCGCTACACCCTGAAGCCTGGGAGCTCCTCCTCTCCTCCTCCTCCTCCTCCCACCCAGTCCCCAAGCATGCTCATCTGCTCTCCAGGGAAAGGAGGAATCTCTGCTCCCTCCAGGGGATCCATCTGACCTAGTCACTCCCTTTTTAAAGGAACATGACATACAACGGAGAACAAAAAAATAAAACAGATGCTGTCCAAAATAAACCTACTTACATGCCAGAAGAGAAAATCAGCACATCTCCCAGGCTTGGTTCTCTCAAACCCCCATCACGTGGATGCCTAGGCCCTCCAGCTGTTTGTTCTCTGTGTGTGGAGCAATGAGACCATGTTCTAGTAACTTCTGCACAAACTGGCCAAGATCCATCAGATTTTTTGATCCAAAACTTTTACCCATTTCCAGATTTTAACTTACTCACTCGGTGTATTTGACATTAGACACATGAAAACAGAGGGAGTAAATCCAAGACTGTTTCTCTCTCATGCTCATGAAAATAGCAAGGGCTGTATGGCTCACAGTACTTAACATCGTGGGCATATGGGCTGGTTAAAAATCCTCATGTTGGGGCTTTGATGAGCATACTGGACTTCTCCACGTGCAGCTGTCTCTTCCTTATCCTCCACCAAAATTACGCTAATTACTACAGACTAGGTTGCAAGCCCAAATCTATAGTCCCTGTGGCAGCCAGATGAATTCTGAGAATGCCTTGATGTTTCTATGGACAGTGCATGACTCAGGCCAGCAATTAATGGCAGAATTATGGAGAGTGCAGGTTGCATTTGAGAAACATTTTCAACATTTTTACTGCTGTATCTCACTGTCTTGCTATGTTCAGGTGTCTTATTTTCCTTCATGGAAGATTAATGGAACTGACTGATGATGGCTGCATGCAGTTTAAGGCCAGAAAGGTTTATTAGATCGTCTTTGCCTGACAACCTGCGCATTGCAGACCGAAAAAAGGTATACGCACATGACAAGGTGCAGTGCTGTACAGAGATACCTGGACTGCCTCTGAACAAATTAGCTCAGATACAGGAAGCAATAAAGCTGCATTAGGCTGGGAACAGTGCTGAAAGCAATACAGCTAATGTAGTCCAGGCAGAGCAGCTCCCAGCTGAACTGTACTGCTTCCAGTATCCAAACCGTCACTGCCAGAAGTGTCTCAGGTACCTCTACTCAATTCCCTCTCCCACGTAAACTACTTAGATTACCATGTTTCAGCTTTTAGGCATAGTAAATTGGGTGTTATAGGAGAGATCAAGACCATGGCGTTATTGGCTAGAGATTTCCCCGCAAATGCTCCTCACACTGTTGTTAGCGAGGAAAGCAAAACCTTGTTAAATCACTGCCTGGTCAGAAGCTGGTGTGAGACAACCCATACTGGTGGAGTTGCGCTTCTTCTGCTGAATGATCCCTGGAATAGCATCCCTCTGCCTACGGTCTACTGCATAGAGACAAGGTTTCTAACTTAGAGACATGCTAAAGCCAGGGCAGCATACACAAGCAAGATCACCTCTCTACTTTCGCTTGTTTTTTCCTGTTTTAGGCTTNTTTTTTTTTTTTTTTTCCATAGACTTGCACTGGTATCTTGCACCCAATATCTTTAAATTGATCCTTTTGTCACAGTTTGCTAAAGCAGGATCTCTCAACCTGCAGGCACAATTTTCATTATTTCCAAATATATTTCCAGGTAATATACTCATCTTATTAAATTAATTTTTTGAGGGACATGGAATTTTAAGCAGACTGTTTGGGTCAATATTGATGATCCTTTTCATTACCTCACTAACCTTTGTGTTATACGCAAGACTTATTAACAAAAATTTTGTATCATTTTTAGGTGATTTGCACATGTGTAAAATATTATGGATAAAGACCAATCCTAAAAGACATCCTTAGAAATAGGACTACCTATTCTGAGATCTTTAATGAGCTAGTTTTAACCTGACCTATGTAGTCTCTGCTAATTTTGAAGTGTCTTGTACTCTAGACTAAATCTGAGTGTATTATGGTAACACATATTGATTAAATTTTTAATCTTGACAAAAATGGTTGTTTGGCAACAATTCTTTCACCCAACCTTACCTATAAATAGAAAAAAAAAAGATCTTTAGGTTAAACCAAGTTGGATGAACATTCTATGCTTTAAATATCAGAATTGTGTTGGTACAGGAAAATTTTCAATGTCTTGAAATTTCCCCATACTTCATGTGTTTATAAAAATATAAAAGTGGTTGTTCAAAACTCTGTAATTAGTTTCTATAAGGCTTTTGCATGTTAAGTATTTTCATAAGGTAGGCCAATTTAAACCTATACCATTTTATCCTGTTTCCTCAAGTGTCATCCTTTGATGGTGATAAACTCACATCCCCTGACACGTTATTGAATGTGGTTGGCATATTGTTCTTTTAAAACTAGAACCCCAAAATATCTATGGAACATAAATATCTGTCTAGATATCTAGAATACATTGCAATCTAGTATACATACACAAAACCTAGGGTTTTTCTTCTTCCTCTGTTTAAATTCATTTTATTATTACATATTGTTGTAGGAATGGTTATTTAAGGATATATTTAATGCAAATTTTGCAGGGAGAGGGAATGTTTTTTACTAAATCAACAGATGTGACTGGAAAAAGCAGACAAGTTTTTGGACGTACAGTCATTTCTTCAGGCTGAATATATTTCAACTTGTAGCTTTTAATACTTTGTTATTTACTCAGATTTTGTATTAATATTTTATATTTCATTTTGTTTTCAATCTCCTTTTAACTAGGATAGCTTCTTGCTCAGTATAATTTGCTTTATTTGTGAACCATGCCTGTTGTGGGTATCCAAGATTTTATTTTTTGACAGTTCCCATTTTTTTACCAACACTTACCACTTTAAATGTACGATATACCAGTGATTGTTTCAATGTACAATACACCAAAAGCTAGCCTACAAAAAGTTCATTTATATGTATATATATAGTTTGATGATATATTTTGTTTGCACATGGTAAATGCAATTAGATCATGATATCTATATCTAGGAAACCAATTGCTTTGTGGTAGCAATTAACTCTTAGTTCATTTAAATAAGATCAAAAACAGAATTATCTTGTTTTAGTTCAGGAATTTCTGCATAAAGAAATTACCAGTTATTATTTTTAGAAATTCTAGAAAATTTTGTGATGTATGACATGAAGAGCAAGCATCATCCAGGATGAAGTCACTCCTATTAAAATTTTTAGCTTAGTTACACATTATGGGCAGATGTTAAAGAGCAATACAGGCTGTTATCTGCTGCAAGTAGGTTTTCTGTTGTGGATTCTACAAACAGGCCAGTAGATTTTTTTTTCTCTTTTCTCTTCTTTTCTTTTCTTTTCTTTTCCTTTCCTTTCCTTTCTTTTCTTTTCTTTTCTTTTCTCTTCTCTTCTCTTCTCTTTTCTTTTCTTTTCTTTTCTCTTCTCTTCTCTTCTCTTTTCTTTTCTTTTCTTTTCTCTTCTCTTCTCTTCTCTTTTCTTTTCTTTTCTTTTCTCTTCTCTTCTCTTCTCTTTTCTTTTCTTTTCTTTTCTGCTATGTAGATGTTTCATCCATGACATTTGCCTCCTATTCTGAGCTACCAGAAACAACTAACCGTGTCTTTAATGTGAAGTCTCTGCCTGTGTGTTTTTTTTTGTTTCCCCTCTTTTATCCTTATGGAAGGAGCTGGAAATATGAAAGGCTATTTTAGTTATAGCAACTGTCTTATCATATTTCCAACACCAAATGCAGAATATTCCTTCTCAGGTGAGAACATCTCTAGCTGTTATTTTTATTATCTAGGCTCCTCTCACTAATACACAAATGGTTAAAAATGTGTTCCTTATCTGACCCCTTTTGCTTACATTATAGTGTGGAGGATACCATAAAACTGGTTTAAACATTTGAGTATATCTACTAGGATTATCCTGTTACCACCCTCTGCCTTCATGTTTACATTAGCAGCAACCTAATACCTTACCTAGAGATCATTCTCTCTACTACTGAGATGATATGCATTAGAATCATGCAATCTGCCTCTTTCCATAGTATCTGTGTACTCCATTGGGTACATACTCTTTCTCCTTCAGACTACTGCTAAAATGATTTACAAAGAAAAGGAAGAGATACTCGTATAAAAAGACCTTAAACTTCAGGAGATAGAAGTTTTGTGGTGCTAGGAAAAGGAGACTATTACAGAATTACCTCAAAAGATCAGAGAAAAGGGATAAACGTAATGATATTGACCAATAATTGCAGTCACATTTTTCCATCAAAATCTATTTTACTGAGTTAATAGAACTACATGGGAAAAATTAAGAAAAGAAAAAAAGAGAGAAGAAAAAAGAGAAGAGAAGAGAAGAGAAGAGAAGAGAAGAGAAGAGAAGAGAAGAGAAGAGAAGAAAGAAAAAAGAAAAAGAAAAGGAAAGAAAAGGAAAGAAAAGGAAAGAAAAGGAAAGAAAAAAGAAAAGAAAAGAAAAGAAAAGAAAAGAAAAGAAAAGAAAAGAAAAGAAAAGAAAAGAAAAGAAAAGAAAAGAAAAGAAAAGAAAAGAAAAGAAAAGAAAAGAAAAGAAAAGAAAAGAAAAGAAAAGAAAAGAAAAGAAAAGAGAAGAAGAGAAGAGAAGAGAGGAAAGGAAAGGAAAGGAAAGGAAAGGAAAGGAAAGGAAAGGAAAGGAAAGGAAAGGAAAGGAAAGGAAAGGAAAAAGTCATCTCAGGATTCATAACGACATAAAAGTATGTACAATCACAAAGCAAAAGAACCTCACCATTACAGAAGCACATGTAAAAGCACACATAAAAGCAATTTCAGCTTCATGAAGTTGCATGTAAGTCTAGAAGCAGGAAATAAGAAAGATTTAGATTTTAGCATGCAGATGCAAAATATGATCTTTTGTTGATCTTCCATATAGGAAGGAAAAAGCAGACAAACAGAAAACTGAAGGAGCAGGGTGTATTCTACTTCCATCAGCTATGTAATGGCACAGGTGTTTCTTATAAGCCCATGGGAGAAATGTTCAAGGGGAAATACAGAAGTAGAAGCTCTATAACAATAACATAGATTAAAAATTCAGATCTTATGTATTATTAGGTTACGCTAAACAACTGAATTGTAGCCACAGCTACCTGCCTGTGACATGTTAGGGGGGATGCAATAAATCAGTGTATCTACTGAGTACCGTCATCGGAATGGTGACGCTCCTGACTAAGAAATAAAGCATGTTGGTCCTTACCTTCTTCCTCCATTATTTGAGGTCTGCATTTATATTCAGTGCCAGCTGCAAACTTTCGCATTTACCCTATGTTTGTGCTCTGATCTTACCTCCCTTATTTGTGCCATCCATACAGGGGATAGTTATGGTCAGAATCTCACACTCAGTACAACAGCTGTGCAGACCTATCATTTCTTTTAGCATCCGCAAAAAGCCAGGCATAGGGAAGAGAGCGGATTGTGTATGCTAGCAAACTGCTAGCGCCAGCCTCACCCTCTTTAAGAGCAGAGTAGTTGCCTCAGTTCTGAGCTCTTTGTGAATCATGATGGCACTCTAAACTGCTGCATTGGCAGGGTGGTTTTTCTTCATCCCCAATACTGAGTTGCAGTTGTAGGCCACAGTTTAGCTCTAAACAAGTAACCTTTACATTCCTTTTCTTCTGCAAACAATCAACAGAAATCTAAACATGTGCACAACAGAATATAGTAAGAACAGAGCTCTAAATTTAGAAGTCATGCACTTGGGATTTCAAAGCTGTTTCAAGTGCTGTTAGTACTTTTGGCAGCCCAGATTTATGTTAATTACATGAGGGTTGCTGGAGATGTCTCTTAGTGTCTGGACGTTTTTGCATGTACTCTGTCTGTCTTGGATTCCTGCATGCCACAGTCTTCAGCTGAATGTCAAATTTTAGTTGCAGTGCTGAAATCATAATTCCACCGAATTCTAAAGGGCCAGAGAGAGTTGTATTTCATAGCTTAGGTTTCTGCAGCAATATGGACTCAGTATTACAAACCATGTGACTGCTGCTGAAGGAAGCAGGCACAGCTGGCAGCTGCGTGGATGAGCAAGCACACTGAATGAGGACATTTTTCAAGCACTGGTTGGGGAGAGAGAAAAATATGCAAATAATTTCTTTGGCAGTGTTTATTTATTTATTTTGGAGCTCACCCCATTGTTTATCATCATGAGAGTTTTTGACAGTTCATGTGTTGTGGTTACTTTGTATTTCAAAGGCGGATGTTCTGATATAAGGGATGCTGCCCACCCCACTTATTAATAGCAAGGGGTTGTAAACTTCCATAACTGCACAGTTTATCATATCATATGTTATGCCTTGTCTAGGAGGAATGTTTTCATCCCTGAGAAGATAGACAATAATAGACAATAACATACCATAATTTGTGACAGCCAGAATATCTTTGCCAGGAAATGTGATGGCCAAGCTGGGCAGATCATTTGGACTGTGTTATCCAAAAGCCACCTGATTTTTCCATGCATGTACTTGAATGAGGGTTTGTGAATGCCCAGCTGGAGCAGTCATTTCACTTGTATGCTAAATGCGGCAAAGGAAAAGTCCAGTCCATTTCTCTACAAACCTTCTTCTCCTTGTCCCAGCTGTTTTACCTCTTTCAGTCATGTTTGAGATCAAGGACAACTGATTGAACAGAGGTAATAAAACAGCTGCTTTGATTACAACATGAGCCTTGTAATGCTCACGAGGAGTTGATGCTCCACAGACCCTAGCCTTTCTCACAGTAGCATTCCCTTAAGGCCTGTGGTGACAGTGGAGTCAATCCCTGGCTACACAACAAAATCAGCTCCAGGGAAGGGTGCAGGGTGGCAAAATGGCGCTCCAGTATTCCAGGTCCAAACAGCAAGGACATTAATGTCCAATTAGTAGACCTTAGTTAAAAGGAAGCACAACAACAAGATAGAAATCCCTTCTTTAGCTAAAGCCGGCTCAGGGATTCTCAATGTTTGTAAAGAAAACCAAATTTTGCTTCCCAGCAAGGGAATGCCAGGAGGAGGGCAAAGGTGGGAATTCTTGCAGTGAAAGTGGAAGGGCAGGAGGGAAAGGGCAGAATTAAATAAAAAGCTGAGGGAAGAGGCCTGGNATTTTTTTTGCTCCTGCCCAAACTTGCTTTTTTTGGGCAAACTGCTTCTACAGACGAGGGTGTCCTACTTCCACATGGAACACCAGCCCTTGGCCCTACAGGCTCCCCAAGAAGGGGGAAGGAAGACAGTAGGTTCAGAACTATTTGCTACCTCCAGGAACTGCCTACTTTGCCATGCTTACAGGTGACCTTGTTATGCTGTGGGGAATTCATATCATGTCATATCTATACAAAGCACTGCTTTCTACTGATGGCATACCTTCTGCAAATTTAACCTGGCAAAGTTATCTGTCTTAAAATTTTTCTGGCTGCAAAAACTGCTGTCTGTGGCTGTCTGTGGCAGCTGACTGAAGTATTCTTTTTACTCTTTAAGTACTACCTGGGGTACTGGAAGCAGATCTGAGAGAACCAATGCTGGTAACCCCAGCAGATGCCTGAAGCACAGTGTATTCATAAGTTGATGTTGCCCTTCTGCCAGTTCAAGTGCATACCTGGAAAGGGGCATATTTTCCAGCAGGGGAACTCCCTTCTGCCCAGCCCTTCAGGTCCCATTTCTCCAAGGCAACTATTGAAATCACTTCCGAGGAGTAATACATTAACATATGTTTTTAACCTGGAGCAGGTCTAGATCTGCTAGTAGGCATGCTATGAAACTAATATGTGTGTAAGTGGTTCTCCGGTTCATTTGCACAAGCAAAGCAATGGCTTGATTCTTCAGTTACCAGCCTTTAGTTCTTGGGCTACAGCTGGCAAGAATGAATTTACAGAGGGGCACTAAACACATTCTCCTTCATTCATGTTGCCCCTTGCAGTGAGTGCTCCTGCCCTCATGGTGCCAGAGTTGGACTGCACCCCATCCTTCATCTTGCTCACTTTTTGATTAGGCTTTCATTCACTCCATGTTTGTTTGTTTTTACAAAACCTCATTGTCCAGTGATTCCAAAATATGGCCTGGAGGCTTGTGATAGTACCAGGTACATTGATTTATATGGAAAACTCTTTTCAAAAAAGAGGATTAAGGGCCAGATACCTAGCTTCCATTAAAAGTGGAATCCAGCTGCCATCCAATAATCAATATCACATTTAAAAAAAAAAAAACAAACATATTTCTCTACTTTTACAAACAAACAACAATAACAAAAAGTTAGAATATCTGGGAATTAACAGTTAAGTCTCTCAGTCTGCTCTCTCTCCGCACATAATTCTTTACAACTTAGTCACCCTACACCTGTCTCAGGCTGGCCCCCTCCCATCTTCAGTCTGTGAAAATATTTTGACAAAGGTCAAAATACCAAATTGCTAGGAGATTGTTGGAAATAGAGCATTTAAATAGGAAATGGAGTTTTATAATCTGTGTTTGCCCTGCTCCCTGTAAGGGCAGAAGGGTTTATAATGGCAAAAGCAGGACTTAGTAGAGCCTCACCAGGTGGCATGTCTCTAAACAGGAGACAAATAGGGTGAAAATAAAGCAGTTGCATAGAAATTGCTGTACAGAAATTACATGAGAATTGCACTGCAGCTAAATAAATTGGTCAGCATTGCCACAGTGTGTTCATTACATTGAATCTTTCAGCCTGTGGAGCAGAACAAGGGTACCCATTTAGCTAACTTCTCTGTAGCTGTGNCCTGACACTGCAATGGAGGACAAAACCAAAAGGATGAATGTATCACTTGAAATGCACAGGGAAGTGAAGAGACTCCACAATACTGTTTTAGATATAGACGAGTCGATGTTGACAGGAAAAGACTGGTGAACTACATTGCTCAGATTAGAGTCTTCGGATGTCAGTATGCCAGCAGAAATGACTGGAATAACCTCTTGAGGGAGGTTATAGACAAAAAGAATTGCAAAGCTTCACAGCAACAGTCTCTTGTACCTTTATTCCGCTTGCTTCCTCCACTTGTTCACTGTGTACCTCATCAAC
>VXAL01000763.1:70198-86488 GCA_013399475.1 Chauna torquata | reverse complement strand
CCGATGTTATCTTCCCAATAGAGAACTGTACCCAGCATCACCATGTGCAGATGTGATTCCACACTCCTCATCATAACTTATGAATTAATCAAAAATAAAATTAAAAAAAAATAAAAAATAAAAAAAACTATGCACACCTGGGGAATCAGTAGAGAGCTTAAAATGACCACAGAAAGTAATATGCTCCTCCCTTTGCTATATAACAGTGGGGAAACCTTTTCAGCAATCTTTTTTGTCTTGGCACTATATTTTTACCATTCTTTTATTCTCTGTATGGTAGTATGTCAGGCAATCAAATTTATGAACCAAACAAGCATGTTTGCTTTCCAAAAGCTTCTGCATTCCCCCCACACATATCCACATATCCACATACAGTTAAAAACAAGAGATTTCAGCTTAAGGAACAAGATACTTCAACTTTTTCTCGGAGAGTTATCAAGAAATGGAGTTTCTGACTTGGATTGTAATCAGATTTCTGAACAAACATGGATGCAATCTACATAGCAGAATTTATTTGAGATTAGATTGGTTTTCTATCCATTTATATCTTTGATTTTTTGATAGATTTCAACTTGTATAAAAAAAAAAAAAAAAGAGACTTTTTCAAGACAAATTTACTTCTTGAACTACCCCGTGTTAGAGCAACATAATATTCTACCTGATGTAACATTCCACTGGGGGTTTGGACATGGGAGCTTTAATTTTCCTTGTGGAGTTTTCTCACATTTTAAATTGCTTATTATCTTACAGCTGTTTAGAAGTCTTTTTTTATGCTCCATAGAGGATTCTATATACAAAACTAGACTGATCTGAATGTTTATCATTTGCTTATTACCACCAAAAGTATCTGTGAGAATAAAGATCAATTCAGAACAAACATGCTAAAATATACTTTGTTTATTGTCCTAAACATAACATTGTAGTCATAAGTGCAATACTGCAGTTTTAAACTTACCTTATCTTCTACTTAGCTTGTCTACTTATAGGCATTGAAAATTTGAAGATCTACACTTGGAAATTAAACATACACTAGCTTGCAAAAAGCAACTGATTAAGACTGAAACTGCATGTAAATTTTATATCAATTTATCTCTTTTTCTTTTTTATAGTCAAATTATTATTTAATTAACTTGATGAAAGATTAATAGGCCCAAATATAGTTCATAACATAAAATTAAAAAAAAAAAAGGCATAAATCAGCCAAAGTTATCTAACTCAGCACTCAATATTATAAGGAATTACGGAAAAAAAAAAAAAAAAAACCATGAACCCTGACCTACATTCTGCAAAATTATGTAAATCAATGAAAGAAGTAAAGAAAAATCATTCTATAAATACAGCTGACAAGTTATTACAAAGCAATTAAATTGCTATATAATCCTCAGTAAAAATGGGACATTAGATAATTAGAAATGCTAATGTTAAGAAAGTTAAGACTTCACTCATATTTTTAACTGCTAATTGCTGCAATTAAAAATGAGGAATTCATTTTAAGTTTCTTAAGAAAGACTTCAGAATTGCAATATACTTGGAAGCTGTCACTGTTTGGAAAATGAATGCTGAATCGTAATTTTGGGTGTGTGACTACTTCATCAGAAATACTGTCTTAGATTCATTAATATCAGTTTGTTTTCTATGGAGGAATCACCCCTTCTTCACTGTACCTTCTTCATCTGGAGAAATAAATTTCAAGTGATTAAGTCATTAATCAAAATTCACAATTACAACACAATACAATTTGTATAGTGTGACTGCATGAACAAATGAAAATGAAAATTAATCAGTACTGAACAGGGGATGAGATGGAGAAACAGGCATGTTGTATCTTTGGGGATCTGATTTATAGGAAAAAATGTAGGGTTGAACTGTTTTGTAGATCTAGATTAACCTCCAAGTAGCACATGTTACTTCTGGATGTCTAAACAAAAATAATAAAAAGTCACAAACTATCAGAACTCATCCAAGAGTTAGTGTGCTGTTTCTTATGAACTCATGCAAAAAGACTTTCTGAAGTTGGTACTACCAAAGCAAGTTCTGTATTAAACTAGCTTTGTGCCATGCTATCAGTGAATTACAGAGAAGATTAGGATTAACATTAATCAACTAACCCAATTTTCTACATCTGGTGATAAATAGTTTAAAAAATTTTAGTTAAAGTATATTATTAAAAAATAAAGTATCTTTCTTTCCTTTTAACAGGGTTTGACACAAGGCATCATGTCACTTTCAAATAATAATCTGGCACTATTTCAAGAAATAAATAACACAGCTCCTTACGGAAATGCAAGTAAAAAGAGGTATTATTTTGTAGTGCAGCTGATTTGAAAAATAATTTTGAGAGGTTACTTGGATTTTTTTTTGGCATAATGAAGGAGAAAAATAGAAAAAATCAGCTTGAGTAGGTCTGAATTGCTTTATTTCACTCAAAAGTGCAAGTTTGTTTTAATTTTACATTACTGAACCATCTTCAAAAGTCTCAAAAACATTAATTCAAAATGAAAGTGCTCAATATAAAAAAAAAAAAGAGTATTTTCAAAGCCAATAAAGACTTTTAGGATAAGCATCCTATAAGTTATACTTCAAGGATATCTGCCTTGCACATTTCATGTGCAAAAAAAAGCTGGTTTTGAAAATAATTGAAAGGTATTGAAAAATAGCTTTGATTTTTTTTATTTTTCTTTTTTTTTCTGTAGGTTTAAATCCTTCTGCAAAATCATAAACTTTGTTAATGAATGATCATAGCATCCAAATTTAATTTTGGAACCTGGACTGGCTTTTATTACCTACATACTTCTATGGTTAAAGTGAAATTTTGCCCTCTGCAAGATTTATTTTGTAATAGAAAGTGATGCTTCCAGAAAAGAACACAATAATTCTTACAGTAATTACAGTGCTGTAAAGCAGATTTTAAGGTTCGAAGTGCTGTTTTAACCAAACAAATCTCTAGGCTTCCAAATATTTACAAAGATTTTTATTTTTATGCTATTAACAGATGAATCTCATAAAATGTTTTAAAATAATATTGATTTTATTTATGTAGAACATTTTCAGATCAGCTAGTAGTATGTCATAGTTTACACTTATTTTTGAATCTGAATTTACTTTCTCCCTTCTGCCCCTTAGAAAAGTCAACCTTATCTATAGAAAAGAAAAGATTGACATCAAAGGATTGTTTTTCCACTCACCAGATCCAAGCTGCTCTTTATTGTTCGAAGGAATTATTTAAGAGACCCAACACCAAACTTCAATCAGATTTACAGTTTCTGGTTCATTGATTGGCTGATTTTGCTCTTTCTGGTGAATAAAGGCAACAAAAGTCCTTTTTAAAACTGTTCTCCTCAGAGAGGGACTACAATTGTGTTTTCATTAAGCCACTCTTCATGATTACTTAGTGCCAATGAGTTTCTAACCATCCAGAAACTCTGCTATTCTATACTGCAAAACAGTTTCTCTCAATTCTTGCAAAACCTGAAATGCACAATATTCCTGCAAGTAAAGCTTAGCAGAGATGGAGTCTTGCAAATTTATCAGTATCCCTAACTACAAGTGATAAGACTTTATCAAAATCTGATTAACTCTGTGAAATAATCACTTACAAAATCTGACTTTGCAAATGCTAGCTCTTTTGACCTCTCTAATTTTTGTTCCTACAGTTCTTACGCGTTTCACTTCTGAGCTTCTTTTTTGGTTCCTGTTAAGATATATAAGCCAAGGGATAAAGATTCTATAAATCTACAGTCTTCTTTTAGCTTGTAACCACAGGAATCCATACGGAAGCACTCATTGAAAGGATTAACAATAATGTGTTGAGTTGACTCATACATGCAGCTGCAGTGAGCTGAGTGGGAGGCCAGCTTGGATGTCTGCTAAAAAATTAAATTTACTTCCCATATATATGTTGAATGTTTCATTAAATGAACATTTCAGCTTCTTATTTACTATTATTATTTACTATCCTGATGCTTTGCATTTAACAAACTTGAAATAACTGTGTAAAATGTAGTATGCCATTTAATTCTGTATTGTTAATATCATTACAGCAAATCACACTTGTGAATGTGTGAAGAAATATTACAACTATACACATACTGTTTCCCATCCTCATTACAATTATCAACAAAAACACATCCACGGGATCTTACTATGAAAGCTTCTCCTTTAAAGTATGTAAGAAGTTTCTCATTTGCAAATCAGCAAAGGTTTTGATAAAAGCCTTTGTTTCCTGAAGCTCATTTAAAGATCTTTAGATATACAAAGAACAATCTGCCATAAATTCTCTGGCAAATGCATCACAACCAGAAGATACCTGACATGCTCTAGAGCATACTGAGAACACTCCTGAAGGCACAGGACACCTAGAAGGCCCATCAGGAAGGAGTCTCAGCAACAACAAAGTTTCTAGGCCAAACTGTGCGAAATTTGACAGACCCCTAGCCCTTAATGAGGGTGGCCTATCTTGCAGGCCTCCACATACCACCAGTTCCTGCAATAGATATCGTGGCTCACAACTTTGAAGAGAAGAGAGAAACAGCAATGCATGTTCTTGTGATGAAGATTTCTTCTATGCAAAACCAAAGTTTTGACACTACTGCTTCAAGTACAAGACAGGCACCGCACAGTCCTCAAGATTTACAAGAATCTTACTTACTAAGAATCTTACATAACTCTCTCTTTTAATCCATACTATGTATCGTATTTCTAGGATGAAAACTGAGCTTCAACCACACAATTCACGTGTCTCGTCCCCTTGGGACCTGGACGCCTCACTTCTTATCGCTTTGTTTCATTTACTTTTCTCAGCATGGGACATAATGAAAATTATCTGATAGGCATTTTCTTACTTTTTTTCCAAACAGCTGCTGTGTAGAGACTATCGTAGAATCATAGAACGGCTTGGGTTGGAAGGGACCTTAAAGATCATCTACTTTCAACTCCCCTGCCATGGGCAGGGATGCCACCCACTAGACCAGACTGCTCCAAGTCCCATCCAACCTGGCCTTGAACACTTCCAGGGATGGGGCATCCACAACTTCTCTGGGCAACCTGTTCCAGTGCCTCACCACCCTCACAATAAAGAATTTCTTACATATATCTAATCTAAACCTACCCTCTTTCAGTTTAAAGCCATTACCCCTTGTTCTATCACTACACTCTCTGATAAAGAGTCCCTCCCCAGCTTTCTTGGAGGCCGCCTTTCGGTACTGGAAGGCTGCTGTAAGGTCTTCCTGGAGCCTTCTCCAAGCTGAACAACCCCAGCTCTCTCAGCCTTTCTTAATAGGGGAGATGCTCCAGCCCTTTGCTAATCCTTGTGACCCTCCTCTGGACCCGCTCCAACAGGTCCATGTCCTTCTTATGCTGGGTGTCCCAGAGCTGAACACAGTACTCCGGGTGGGGTCTCACGAGAGCAGAGCTGAAGGAGGAGAATCACCTCCCTTGACCTGCTGGCCATGCTTCTTTTGATGCAGCCCAGGATACGGTTGGATTTCTGGGCTGCAAGTGCACACTGCCAGCTCATGTTGAGCTTCTCATCCACCAACAACCCCAAGTCCTTCTCCTCAGGGCTGCTCTCAATCCATTCTCCGCCCAGCCTGTATTTGTGCTTGGATTGCCCCAAACCAGGTGCAGGACCTTGCACTTGGCCTCGTTGAACTTCGTCAAGTTGGCACAGGCCTACCTCTCAAGCCTGTCAAGGTCGCTCTGGATGGCATTCCCTCCCTCCAGTATGTCGACCACACCACACAGCTTGGTGTTGTCGGCAAACTTGCTGAGGGTGCATTCAATCCCACTGTCCATGTCGCCGACAAAGATGTTAAACAGCACTGGTCCCAGAAAATAAAAGCAGGGTTTCAGGGGGGAAAAAAAAAAAAAAACTGTACCAAGGAGTAAAAGGAAAAGGATCTCAAGACTTCGGTTTCCTTTAGTTTTATTTTTTTTAATGGCATCTTTAAAGTTAGAGATTTCCTGCTTGACAAAACATATGCCAGATATCTGAGTAGAAGTAATCACTGAAAGTCTACACTAACTAGAAAACAGATAGGGTCATTAATGCTGGGTTGTTGGTTTTTTTTCTTTTTTCATTTTTTTTCAGCTCTAGAAGCAATGTCAGTCAGTAAATGAAATAAAGCCACAGAATCCTCATCCAGCTTTTTCAAGATACTTTATATCCTATATATACGCAAAGTTGTTTTACACTTTAAGGTTAACATTCTGAGGTAAATTAAATACTCTTCTTACAGCCATTTTCCTCTAATAACTCTATATGAAAACAAATACAAATTTCCAGACATGCCTGTAGGAAATAGTACTATGTGGAATTTACCAATCTATGCTTCTCTGTCATGGTATGATATGACTTTACTAATTTTCTTGCCCATATGCCAAGTCTGGGTCAAAGTATTTACTTCTTTTAAGAGATATGTCTTGTTTCAATTATCAAGTAGAACCAGACATTTTCAACTGCAAGCGTCATTGCTCTGCTGGAATACTGATCTGGTAACTTAAAACCAGCAGTGAATGTGTAAGCCCAACAGGCCACAGTTCCCAAGGGTACTAGATATGTGGAAACCTAAATGGAAGGAAGATCAAGAAACAGGTACCTTGTTAGCTTAAAATGGTGACTGTTTCAGTTAACTGCAAGTCAAGATTGTCATAACTATAGGACCTGATCCAGATCTGTAGACAGATTCTCCATGTCCATGTATAAACATAAGCCTATTTTTTAATTAATGGTTTGTTACTACAACATTCACTCAAGACAGACTAAAGCCAAATAATTACTGTAAGTATAAAGTGTAGAATTAATGGGAGTATTTAAGTTTGAAAATTTGCATTCACAAGTAATACCCTCTGTAAACATAAAAGACCAAAGAAAAACTTGCTAAATATTATGTAGGACAATAGCATCCAGCAAGAATTCAATATAACATAATCATTTACTTAACATTTAATCTCAGTGAGATCTTTTACCTTTAAGTCAAAGTAATTTCCTAACAGTGTAAAAGAAAATGTAAACTAGAGCCTCTGCCTGACGTGCTTTTATCACAGAGATAAGACATGCTAGGGTAAGAACTATGACTGCAGACCACCATTTGTTTCCCTTTTTGTACTTTATGTAACTTCCATTTTCTTGGCCAAGTTCTCATTCGATGACAAAAATACATTAAATGTCACATAATTCATATTTTCTGTACTTGATTCACTCCTCCTCTGTTTAAGCATTCATTGTATCCTTGTTCCTTCCAACATGAAAATTCGGGTTCTCATTAACCAAGATTAATTAAAAATGGTTTCATGATGTGTTTACACTAAGACTAAAAAGAACTATACATGTCTTTCTGAGTCTTCCAGATGCAAATAATCACTGTTTTGTTACATCCCTGACAAATATTTTAAAAGTAATATGTACAAATGTCTAGGATGCTCTAGGGAGTCTCAGGTCTTGAAGTCTAGATGCCTTAAAGCAACTGTGTACTACTACTTGCACATACCCTAAACAGTTCAGAACGACCACCTGATAATGCTCCTCTGCTTTATTCCCCACTCCTCTTCATCATAACAGCTAGCTTTATAATTAAAATGTCACTTCAGCAGAAATGAAAGATTTTAAACTATTTAAGACTTAAAAAGTGGTTTGTTTTTTTTTTTCGTTTTTTTTTCCCCCCAAATACTTATGTATTTGCATGTGCAAATCCAAATTTTGCTAAGGAATTTTCATTCTGAATCACTAGAATTTCATTTGGTATTACCATGGATACTTTCATTTGGTGTTTTCTCAGGAAAAAGAGTTAGGGTTTTTCTGCTATTAAGTATCCTTACATTTTCCTTCTCTTTTCTGACCGTGAAAAGCATCATTGTCTGTTTTGTGTGTTTGAAAAGAAATCAGAGATGGTGCTCTTTTGAGTTAATTTTGGGGTTTTGGAAACATGAAGAAGCCTCACGGAAGTACCACTAACCCTGTGCTTTACCTACTGCATTCAAGGATCATCTCCTTGCCTCATTTTTCCCCCTGCTTGCCCTCAGCTGATCCCTTTTATCTTGTCATCTGAGCTATAAACCACAACAGCATCACACATCACTAACTATGATCTACCACTTCTTGCATGCTTGTGATTACTTAGGAGCTCCTAATGCAGAATTTTCCACCAAACATTCTTCCTGGTTCGGTCTTTGAAAATAATAGATAAAGCCTAAGCATTCACTTGCTAAATTGTGTATTTTGGTCCTGACATATTATTCAGAAGTCTGGGAAAGCATTCATGAAGCTGAAGATAGCCAGGCTATTTTTGCTTCTGCATGTACTTTAGACTGGGAAAGCTCTGGGATAACTCCTTCAAGACAGTCACTGAATACTCAGGCCTCAGACCCTGGACAACTTGAGTGGGAATTATAACTTGAAGCAATTTCCACACCTGTAAGATGTGGAAGAGGCTACTCTGAGTTAATCGGATACAGCTTTGTTTACCAGGGAGAGAGAGACGGAGTTGTGTTCATGAGCAGGAGGTCAGGGAAGGGCAGACAGGAAAAAGGAAAATGGGAAAAGACATCATCTGTCGGATGTTCACTAGCACAACTACCAAGGACATCACAGAGGTAGTCTTAGAGGCTCGTTTCTGTTGAAGAGGTCTCTAAGCCACCAACTCCTTACCAAATCTTAAAACACTGTGGAGATTCTTGGAGACAGAAAGAGTAATCCAATTTTGCCTGTATTTGGAGAAAATGAGAGAAAATCTTCAAGCTAGCACAACCTTCGTTTTATATATGCTATTGCTTTTATTCTATCTCAGACAGAATTAACAAATAATTAATGCCACTGAACAGAATAGCATATATATAGCATATGAGAATAGCAAAGGTTGTCCAAGAAACATGATTTTAGACTTTGGATATAGGAACATAATAGACATGAAAGAAATTTCATATTTTGTTGGTCATCTAGAAGTAAATATAAAACAGTTATGAAATTTTTGCTGATGAAATTTGCGGAGTCACAGAACTTGAAGAACCATACGGCTGTTTAACTAGGGCTTCTGAAACCAAAATGTATTTTATTACCTAATACAAAGTAGAGGTGTAGAAATAATGAATAGAAAGTCTTGGGATCATATCAAAATAAATGCAAAGCAATAGAGAGGTTTGTTTTCTGTTTGGCTTCAATTTGTGTAGAGGAGATACATCCTTTCAAATATCTGCTTATGCACTTCGCAAAAGGCTAATCAAGGCAAGAAGATGTGTCTGCATCCCTCTTCAGACTGTGCAAAAGGGATACACCTATGTCTTGCTATAAAGTGGTGGCTGGAGTTCTCAAAGATCTACTGACAAATAATAGCAATGCCTAAAAAGATTTAGAAGTCACTTTTAACTCACCCATTTTGCCAACTGCATTTTATTATTTCTGTACATCATTTATGGTTTATAAAGTTTATCCACAATAGTATCCCTTTAGCTTGAACAAACTAATCACCTGAAGTCTTGGGAAAGTTCAAGTACAGTCAATTAACATCACTGACACTAGAGGTAGCATTACTTCTCTGTCAAGAAAATTGTCCTACTTTTCCTTTTAAGTCTCATGTGCTTTCCTACTTTCAAATAATCTAAGTTTACAATCATATGTCAGTTTTTTGCTGCTAAAGGAATACATAAAAACAGACTTCAAAGCCATCTTTGTTCTGCACATACATATCAAAGAAAACATCTATTTTATTTTGCTGCATCAAAGGCTATTAAGTACTATTTTAACATTAGGGAAATAACACAATTTGACATTCAGTGAACTTGATGTTCATCAATGTGCCTTCATTAATTCCTTTGCTAGATTTTAACTTTTTGAAGTCACATCAAAAGTTCAGAAATTATATACACAAAGATAAATATATAATGCACGTATATATAAATATACATACATGTATATATATACACATATATATATACACACACAGACTTACCTAACAGACCATTTTATTCCGAAAGGATTAAAAGTATATAATTATGACTGTCATTCCATAAGAATTCTCTAACAGACGACAGTTCTATTAATTATGGGTTTATAGTTCTTTTAACTTACACAATCACCCCACAACTTCTACAGTTCTCTGATTTTTTTCTCCCTTGATTCGTTTATGGAAATCTTAAGCCTTCGTGAAAAGTTCCGACATTGAAGTATTTTTAAGCTCTTGTTGAGGTTAATCACAGTCACTTAAAAGCAATGCCTAAAATCTCCTTCACTACATAGCAAATGAATCTTTCTTCACAAACACATTTTAGAATAATGACATGGATTTAGAATCTCAAGTAAAGTGTGACCCTGATATTCATTAGTGGAGGGAGAATTTATACTTGTGAAGCTGCCTGTGGTGTTAAAGAAAGCGTTATATTTCAAAAACGAACTTGTCTGCTTAACTGGTCTCTTCCTATAGTAGTACCATACAGCATTAAGAATTCTTATTTCTTTAGTGTTAATTTCTCTGTTCCATGGAATGACTGAAGTTACATTCGTTTTGCATAACTCTGATTATACATGGTCTATGATGATGTAAGACATACAGTTCAATGTTTTCACTTGGATACCCAAAATATCAATTAGCTTATGACCTATTCAACTTACAACCTAATCAACTTACCACCCATTATTGAGACATTCTATGTTGCTAAAAAAAGTACAGTTTTAGGCATAGATAATCAGTGATATTATAAGCAGTCTTGATTTTTTTTCTACAGCTGTTCATAAACCTTTATGCATAAAGATAACAATGATTTTTGTGTATTTTAAGGAAAAAAAATGAAGGAAACAGAAGTTGGAAAATACAGCAGCTAAGATTATACAGTCAATTAAAGTCAAGAGAAAACAAAGAAATTTGCAAAGCAATGCTAAATTGAAATGCATCCAATTTACCTCAGATAAGACAAAAACATTTATTTTAAATTATTCTGTACAATAAACGTTTTGAAAATGTTGCTATTGAAAGAAAATCAATCATGCTACACTTTCATCTATTGTTTATTAAGTTGCATTATTTATATTGCCAATTGTAAGTCTTCCTTTACCCACCAACGCACAAGTTTCAGAGAATTGTTAAACAATTCAGATTGGAAGATGATCTCTGATGATTGGAAGTTCACCTCTGCCAATCCACTGCTCAGAGCAAGTCTAGAGCCGATCAGGTTGCTCACTGCCCTGGCCAGTGAGGTGTTGAACATCAGGCAACCTTTTACAGTATTTGATCATCTTTACTGCAAAAAGAAAAAATTCTAATACCTAATTAGAATTTCCCATGTTCCAATTTATGTCCATTGTTTTTTCTCCTATCAGTGTGTACCTCTGTGAACAGTCTGGCTCCATCCTGTTTGTATCCTCCAGTAAGATGGTTGTAGGAAGCAATAAGGTCTCTGAGCCTTCTCTCCTTAAGGCTGAACAAACCAAGTTCCCTCAGCCTCTCCCTCTATACCCTGTGCTTCAGCCCTCAGCCATTTTGGTGGCCTCTCCTGGGGCCTTGCTCCTGGTGAGGAGCTACTGGCCTTGCTACAGTATGTCAAGGACCTTCTTGCACTGAGGAGCACAGAACTGGACACCACACAGGGTCTCACAAGTGCCAAATAGAGGGGAGGATCACTTCCCTACTCTTGCTGGCTACACTCATGCTAACACAGCCGAGGATGCAGCTGGCCACCTTTGCTGCAAGGGCACACTGCTGGCTCAGGTTCAACTTGTCTGGCAGGACACCCAGCTGCTATTTTGAAGACCTGCTTCCCACACAGTCAGACCCAGCTTGTATTGTTCCATGGGATCATTCCATTCCAGGAGTAGGACTTTGCAGTTGCTTTTGCTGATCTCCATGACATTTGCCTCAGCCATTCCAGGTTTCTCTGAAGAGCTCCTCTCCACCTCATGTTATCCACAAACGTGCTGAGAGACTCCATCCTGTTATCCCAGATTTGTCCGTGATAAATACTTCCTCCCAATCACTTTCCTATCACTCCTATGTTTAGAAATGGTGTCTAAGAGGATTTGCTCCACAACCCTCACAGGGACTGAGGTGAGGCTGATCGGCTTGTTAACTGGATCTCCCTTCCTGCCCTTCTTGAAGATAGGTGTGACATCTGCCTTTTTTATCCATCAGGAAGCTCCCTGATTGCCATGACCTTCTGCAGATGAGCAGCCTCACAATGACATCACAAAGAAATATTCTCTCTCTCTTCCTGCTACTGAACCAGTTTCTCCACAGCTGAGATGCAGGACCATAGGGAGGAAGACAGACTTTCTTTGTATTACCAGAGGTGGCTTGCCAATGCATCCACTCTTGGTTCCTCTCCTTCTTTCCAGGTTATTACTGCCAGCGAGCTGGTGTACAATGAAGGTGCACTCTGTACAAACTTCTGCCACACGGGTCGTGTGCACTGGACTTCATCTCAATCTTTGGATATCTGGTCACTGTCCAGGTCACCTTCAGCAGCCTTGGATGCCTCCCATCTAGTTCCACTTATTTGCATATATCCAAGATGCTTAAGCTAACCCCAACTCTTTTTTCCTGTACTGTGGGCACTGCTTCAGTCCCACAGACTCTTCTCAAAGGCTCAGGGACCCAAAGAGACAGAGGACAAGCCTTCCCAGTGAAAACTGAGGCTAAAAAGGTATTGAGTACTTTAGCCTTTTCCTCGACCCTTGTCACTAAGTCCCCTGCCCCATTAGGCAATGGGCCCACTCAATCCCTAATCTTCCTTCTCCTGACAATGTACTTAGAGAAACCTTTCATGTTGCTGCACTGGGTCTGGCTGGGAGGGAGTTAACTTTCCCCACAGCAGCCCATACAGCGCTGTGCTCTGCACTTGTAGGTAGAACAGCACTGACATCACGCCAGTGTTTTGTCTATTGCTGAGCAGTGCTGTCAACATCACTCGTTGATGGGAAGTAGTGAATTTTTTTTTCTCTTTCTCTTTGTTTCCATGTGGCCTTTTCTTCCCGCGCTCCCCTGCTTTTTTTCCCTTTAATTAAATCATCCTTATCTCAACCCATGAGGTGGGTTTTTCTTTTCATCATACTTTCTTCTTCCCCTCTTTTTTTTTGAGAAAGGGGAGTGAGAGAGCGGTTGTGGTGGAGGTTAGCTGCTCAGCAGGCTAAAACCGCCGCAGTTGCACTTACTTACCTCCTCTGCTAGCATCAGCTCCAGCTGATCATTTGCTTTCCTCACTCCAGTCCTACGTGAGTAGGCAATGTCTCTGCATTCGTCCCATGTAGCACGTCCCTTCTTCCACCATCTGTATACTTTCTTTTCGTGTCTGAGCTCAGTCAGGAATGGATCATTCTTGTACCCTGAAGAGGCTGTACTTAAAGATTAGCCAGCTCTCCTGGGCCCCTTTGCCCTCCAGGGCAGTTTCCCATGAGATCATCCTAAGCAGGTCTCTAATCAGACTGAAATACACTCTTCTGAAGTCCAGAGTTGTAGTTCTGGTATTGTCTCGCTCACTCCCCTCGGGATCTTAAATTCCACAGCATCTGCCATGCAAACTGCATAGTAATTTGTTTGCAGACACTATCCACCATGATCTCTAAGGAGCAACAAAGCATAAATGTCAACTGCATGCAGATGCCTGCTGCTTAGGGGCAAGGCACACCCCATCAGGTCTCCTGAGACTGCAAGCCCATCAGAACAGAACATCACCCAACAACAGTCACTCAGCTTGTGGCCACTGTCACCACCGCATGCTCCTGCCACCTTCTCTGCCCTCACAGCAAATGAAAGCTGCACACAGGTGTCTGCACAGGCAGACAGCAAAGCGTAGTTTGCTACCTGTCACATGAAAAAATTTTTCAGCCCTCGTGCTTTTAATCAAATCAGGATTGAAGCAGCAGTTTATTATAGATTTACTAACAAGCACTCAGTTAATGACACATTCAGGATCAATATTAGCAATATAACAGATAGACCACAATGCTGGACACTTACAAGCTCTTTAACTGCCTTAAATTTCTACAGATTCCTCTAATGCTGATCCCAAAATGATGTAAACCCCCTCCACGCATACGTACTCAAAAACCCACTTATTCACACAGTTACATGCACATGCAAACCCTCTCACAGGACATGTGGATTGCAAGCAGAACCCCTCTCTTGCCACTGCAGGGTCCCCTACTTGCACACATCTGTACTGGAGATGTGGGGACTCCAGCTTTATGCGTACCATTGCTGCTACCTACAATGTGCTAACGTACACACCAGTTAAAAAGCCCTTGCAAGACCACACATGCCCTCCTGAGGTGTGGATCCCTACATACTGTGCCCTATATTGTCACTCCAGGATCTGGTGCAGGCTCCTTATGGTGCTTGGGCAGAAGCTGTGATGTCCTGGGATGACTCTGGCTCTGTTCCCGCTTTTGAGTTCCTTTCATGCTTTCTTTTCAAGCTTGGTAATTCCTAGTTGCTGTCCAATCTGGTTGATGGTCTTTTTCTTCCATAGCATTATCAGATTTGGGGCAAACACCCACCAGACATTTTTGGGTGTTCCATTCACAAGCATTCCTCAGGCTCCCATGCTTATGTTATCAGTTGTTGCTATCCAGGCAAAAACATCCCCCCAAAAAATCCCCCCCAAAAGGGGCAGGGGGGCTGGGCAGGCACTTCTAGCTACTAAATTACAGGAAAATCCTCTAAAATGCAAAATGTAATAACCCTTGAAAAAATTTGTTTTCAGGAATTTTCTTCCTTTTCCTTTCAAACTTCCTGTAGTGTCCAAGTTAAGTGCACAGAATGAGTAAACTACCAGTGAGTTAACTCCATAGGTAAAATAACATAAAGGCCATGAGCAACCTGCTCTAACTGCTTTGTAGTCCAACTCCTTTGGACTACATGACTCTGCAATTCTAAATATATATTTAGATATGATAGAAATATATAGTTTACAATAACAAATATATAGAAATTTGACCATTTCCTGTTACTGGCAGACATAATAAAATTATGCATAAAGGATTAGCAGCCCCTTTTACTGTCAATTACATCATTATCAGGTTTATTTTCATAGCATTTATACTCTCCACATACCTAGTTTGCAGTTATTTTATGTGATTACATTATCAACGCCTGTCACTAGTAAATGCAGCTGAATGAAAGTCTGTAGCATTGAGGACCAAAGGATGTATTTGTATTGACTAACTTGGGAAATAAAGGTGTGATGCAAAATCACTAGGGCAAGAAAGCTACTATCTTGTAACTTCATACTGCCAAGACTTAGCTCAACAGCACTTCAGAAAAGTTGGAAAAAAAAACTCTTCATATTACCTTTACTTAGGTATGAATTGATAGGAAAAGAGAATGCTTAAGAAGAAGATTTAGAAATGATATATTTCTTTGAATCTGTTTGTCCTCTCCTAGCACTACACACTGCTTCACACTGCTGAATAGACTGTCACATCTGGTTAGCAACGTGCATGGGATTATGTTTAACCCCTGCCTGTGATGCATAATAAATTCAAATATTATTACAACAGTATGACTGCTTCATAAGCTGCTAATAAACTGATTTATATGAAAACCACTGGAATTCCAGAGGTTTCTGAAACTGTATCATGCTTTTAATCAGCAGCTTCAGTTCAGCCTAAGCCACATGGTATCACTCCAGTGAAGCCTTCCAAGGAGTTGTGTACAGGGTAGTAGCCGCTCTTAAGTAATAGAAATAAAGATGAATCTGAGGGAGAAAAATGAAGATTTTTTTTTTTCTTCAAGCAGAACCGAATATTAATTGTTTGACTACTGTCAATATATATAGTAAAACATATCTCCTTGTCAGTACATTTAGACAGAAAGACAAGACATTCAATAGACTTAGTTATTCTACTTAATTCCTTTCAAAGGCAGGTTTTTGAAAGACTAGCAAAGTAATCATTAAATTCCATAATTAGTAGAACATGACACAGATTTTCTTTTGGGAAACACTTTGCATAATGTCTTGAGCCTGAAATGCTTAGCTCTACCTTAATGGCAATGGTGCTTTAGTTTATTTAGAGTATCTTTCTCTGGTCTGTTAAAACATTACTTGGATTAACAATAAATTCTTAGCTCCACATATATCACTTTTGTCCATAGTTATTCTGAGTGGGTGGCTTTATGAATTTGTGAATTTTATGTGAATTTGAACATAGGTCCCTCCATTTCACTGTGTTCATTATCTTATATGAAGATGCCCTACTTGAAGTTGGGCCTTAGCATTCAAATGAACTTTCAGAGACCACTGCTCAAAAGTATTACATAAATATATACTTAAATATATACAAATATATATACACATAATTTTACATAAATG
>VXAL01000763.1:42747-62867 GCA_013399475.1 Chauna torquata | reverse complement strand
GACCATGAAGGAGCGGCAGAGACAAAGCGACATGGGCTGAGTGCAGCCCCCATTCCCCATTCCCCTGCGCCGCTCGGGGGGAGGAGGTAGAAGAGGGTGGGTGGGGGGAAGGTGTTTTTAGTTTGCTTTTGGTTTCTCACTGCTCTAGTCTGCTAGTTATAGTAATAAATTATACTAACCTCCCTATGTTGAGTCTGTTTTGGCCGTGATGGTAACTGGTAAGTAACCTTCTTGTCAACCCTTGAGCCCTTCCTTTTACATTATATTTTCTCCCCCTCTTCCTTTGAGGAGGGGGAGTGAGAGAGTGGTTGTGGTAGAGTTCTGCTGCTTAGCTGGATAAAACCACCACGTGCTTACGGTTTGAGTATTTTTTAAAACACCTTGATAAAAAAAGTGAAATAACTACAGTTAGTAAAAAAACCATTAAACTCACTAATGCCTATGAGACCATTCATAGATTTATTAAAGTGTATGTAGTATCTAAAGAAAGCACAGGAACTTATTTCTCTGCCTCAATGGTGTAAATTTGATTCAGTGTTTTCCATAAAGGAGGGAGGCTGTATCTCTTCAGATAAAAAAGAGATAGCAAGTTCAGAAAATCGCTTGAGAAAATGATGGCCTGTTCAAAACCGTTTGTCCACTGCTGTCAATCAAAATAATTTATGAAATTCTGGACAGCTTTTGTCACATTTTCCCCATTTTCTGGCTAGCTCTTATTTTGATCTACAACTCTATCTATTGTAAGGAGAGGGCTAACTAAGAGACTGCCATGCTTCTCATTTACTACTGTCCTTCCTACGCTGAGCAGAAACACTAGGCATGCTCTACTGCTTCAGATACAGAAAGGACATTGCCAGCAAGTCATCTTCTGTGATGGATCTTTAACTCTGTATTTCCCTCCCTACCAGCGGTTTGCTAAACAGTCTGAAGAAATCTTTTAACATTATCCTTCTATAGTTCTTGATAAGTAGCAAACATGACATGGGGCTTTGGTGAGGTATTAATTATACTGCTGTGAGATGCTGACTGTGTGTGTGCATCTGTTGTTAGTATTAACTGACCTTTTGTTATGAACAGTGGTGTGTTATCTAGAGTTCCCAGAAAGTTTTAGTTACATTTATATTGAGATTTCAGACAACTTTGGCAGCAGTAAGCAAGTACTAAAAAGTTGTATGGGAAGTATGTTGGATTTTTTTTCTAATTATTTATGCAGGAAATTTCATAGTCTGTACTCAATGTGGGCTGGTATTAAAATTCTGAACCAGACCAGAAAGATTCTGAAGCTTATCTATAGCTCAAGTCATGAGAACAACTGAAAACTCTTCAGTATGCTCCTTTCCTTTCTGCTGACTGTAGATCTAGCCTATGCCTCGATTACATAAATTACAGTAATATTGCAGTAATATAATCAAACTGAATACTTACTGGTATGTGTCTGGATGAATCAGTTCAGATAAGTGTCTATTGCAAAATACATCTAGAAGAGCACCACAAAGCAGTGCATTGCAAATCTGATGCTTCAGTTAGTTATTACCCATAGAAATGTGGTAATTTTGTGGCAATTTTTGATGAAAAAAATATTTTACAAAATGCAGACACGGATCGCACCTTTTAGGAGACAAACCATTCCACAAAATATCACTCCAATTCTGGAGGAAGGCTGGTAACTAGGGGAGTTTTAAATTCGAGCAGAAAACTGAACATGTAAACCTTGGAGACAAGTGTCCTCATCCTTTCTGGATTATGCAGATGCCAGTAAGATTTGGTACAGCCCAGTCAGTGGACCATCAGAGAGCTCTCTTTTATTACACTGGGTAGCTTCCATACATAAGACAAACACATTCATTTGAGAGTACTTTTGTCTTAGTTTTTTTATTCACTTATTTATACAATATAACTGAGTATAGCTGATGTACCACCTTCTCCTCTTGGATTCTCTGACCCTAATGGAACCATGCAGCTTAAAATGGTGTACACATCTTTGAAATGTGAACGGAATAAATCATCAAAGGAGAGATCCTGCCTCCTTCCTGCCCAAACTGACAACGTCTTTTGAAACAGTGAGTTAGTTGGAGCAAAGAATGTGACTGTATGATGTATGACTTTTTTTTCCTGAACAGACTATTTGCTATCAATGCAGAAGTAATTTGTGTACAACATGGACTATATAAGGGGTTCCGCAAATCAAATAGCTTATGTTTGCCTGCAGAATGTGTTCCTGATTTATGAGAGCAAATCCATGGTATCACAGAGTATCACGGAATCACACAACCATTGAAGATGAAAGGCACCTCTGGAGATTGTGTAGTCCAACCACTCTGGTTAAAGCAGGGTCACCAAGAGCAGGTTGCTCAGGGCTGCCTCCAGGTAGGTTCTAAGCATCTCCAAGGATGGAGACTCCAAAACTTCTCTGGGCAACTTCTTCCAGTGTTTGACCACTCCCAGAATAAAAAAAGCATTTTATATGTTTAGCTAGAATTTCCAGTATTTCAGTTTGTACCCATTGCTTGTGGTCCTTTCACTGAGTACCAGTGGCGTATCAATGGCATCTGGATAGAAATTTCCTGATGTGAACAGACATTTCCAGGTTGATTTGGCAGATATATAATAGCACAAATCAATGCCCCAGAAAAATGGATGGAAGATAGAAGAGGCTTGCTAGAATTGCTGAAGTAATTTCAGCTGTAATTCTGATCTCTGTGCTAGCCTTTTGAAAACATGAACAACTTATTCCTTCCAAAAATGGTATCAGATTATTAGATCAGGACTACTATATTGTTTCATCTAAAAGACCAGAAACAAAGCAACCATGTTTCTTAACATCAGAAGAACAGCTCCATCTACTGGCACAATTCTTCAGAGCTCTCAGGTTCCCCTGGAGGTCTTATCCACAATTGCTTCCATGCCAAGTCTTGCTTAGCTTAGCAGGTATATTAACATCTTGAGGTAGTGTATCAGAAGGTCTATAAACTTATTCAGACTCTGATTACTTAGGATCCAAGCAACATTTTAAGCATAACACAAAGAATGAAGTTGAGCTCTCCATTTTCTCTCCTACTCCAGCCTGAAACATTTAACCTGGTTTCACACAATGAAGTAGTGACAAATGAGTAGGTAACCCTGGATACTACAGTAAAGGACTTTACTTATAAAAAAAAAAAAGACTAAATTACTTTACACTGACAAAACATGATCTGTATACAATAATCAATCCTATAACTTTACAGCAGTCACTGCATATGGCACCTAAAATGCCCTAAAATATCACTTGTACTTATTTTAAAAACACAAAAGAACTGTTGCAAGAAATTTATCACCACTTCAACAGAGATTGTATTTGTATATTTATGTATCAATTAAAGAAAAAAATATTCCTATTGAAACTGTAAGCTTGAACTGTGAAAAGCATTTGTGAATCAGTTGTACACAACACCTGTATATGTATATGTATATACATGTATATGTCTATGAATACTGTTACTTTTATATTGACACTGTAAGAACTATGTTTCTACAAGCTGCTAATAAATACTAAGGATCTGTGTCTTTTCAGCAAACTGTTTAATGACCTCATTTTAAAATGGTATATCTGCCAAATGGCATAACACTGACTGCATCAATTAATAGTATTTTGCTGGATGTCTTCACGCAGATTATAAAACTTTATCTAAGGTAGGTACAGGCAAGAACTGTTACCCATATATAGTCTATTTCTTCCAAATTGTCAGAAATACATATAAAGACTAAAAAAAAATTGAGGGGGTTGTATTTTGTTTTTCCATGGTGACCTGAAGTAGTTCATGAAGCTTCCTAAGTTTTAAGGCATTGCAGGAAAGGTGAATAAAAATCAAATTTGTTGCATAGGTCACAAGATTCACTGCAGGCTATGGTCTTAAAAGCCATTGGAGAATAGTCCTTGATATATTGCATTCAGCATTCTTTTAAAGGATAAGTGTCACAAGATGGTAAGATATGATGGCTGACACTGATCAAAGAAACTTGACACACTGCAGAAATCATAGCAAAACAGTTCCTATTTTTGAGGTCTTTAGAAGAGTTGTGCTTGCTTTTAACCTAACTTCAGCATTCGACAGTATTTCAACAGTATATTTAAAATCAAGACTTTAAATGTGTTAGCGTTTTGAGGGTGATTTTTTGCAGTTTTGTTTCCTCCTTACCTTCCCTAGTAAAATAGACTGATTTGCAGGATTTGCACGAGGGTAAATCTCTTTTTCTTCATGACTTTCTTTACCCTCTGTCCCTTGAAACTGAGATTCCTACACCCTATTACTTCTATGAACTAGAAAGTGACTGAGCAGATGTGTGGAGAGGGATTTCTGAGATTACTGCTGCTGGGAAGTCATGTATACTGTATTGCCTTCCTTAGCGATCACTGAGAGCTGTATAGACATGAGGTAAGAAGGCAGGCTGTTCAAGCTTGATAGACTAACTCTGTCATGGCATGCACTGGAAAAGCAGAAGATCTTTTTCTTCTATAAAGGCTGTCACCCTAATCAGCAATTTATTTTGCAAGTGCTCTGAGGTTGATTTGCTTGCAGAAAAGTTTCTGAAGGAAATTATGCCTGTCATCACCACATTGTCTAGACCTTATCTGAGCAAAAATAGAAAAATAAGAAATTAGAAAAGTATGTCTATAGCAAAATGAGTTCATTTAGAGTATAAATACCCTTATAATTTTCAGGAAGGTGATTAGCCTTAGAATAGTAGTCAAATTTAAAGTACAGGTAATACTTAACTCCCTATTAAATATACTCTCTTGAAACTAGATTTTGCTTCTTAGATCTGGTATTGTCAGTAATCAATTTCTAAGGCAGGTGGATGTGATTTAGGGATACGTATGTTTTGTTCCACTACCATAGTAATTGTGAGACTTTGTCAACATTTGCAAAATCCATTGAGATACTTGGCTGAAAGATGACGTTGCTATAGAAATTTGTACTGTTTGTTCTTATTCTCATATAATGAAGGTAGAAGAATAAAGACATCCAGCAATGAAACAAGAAGTACCTGATAATGTCATTACTGCAAAACGTTTATAGCATTTTGGTGGCTTGATTCCTTCTTGCTTAGTTATTTTTCCACAGTAATTGGAATTTAAGTGTGCAGTGAACTAATTCTCCTGAGTTTACTTAGCAGGATTTCTGTTCACAGCCATATACTGCAGATTTCATTAAAAGGATAATGACAAATAAGTTATCTTGAGTTTTAAATTTTGCATATAATAGAGTGGTGCAAATCCCATTACTCAAGCAATATCTGCCCTTGGTCCCTTAATCGAAATCAACTGTATCATTCTCTTCCTGTAAATCTTCAAAGCACAACAGCTTGTGACTGGTCTGGGGGGAAACAGCATTTCCCTCAGGCAACCATATAATTGGAGGCCCCTTCATAATCAATTAATTGCCACATGTCTTCTGTTTTGCTGTATCTATCCCTCCTGAATCAAAAATTTACATCAGCATTCTCAAGCAGTAATAGGTCACCAAAGAGGAAAGACAGAAAAGACAGAAAATCCAAAATAAAACAAAAAACACATTTGATCTAAATGGGATTTACTAGCCAAATGATAAACCAAAGAATTTTCCAGGGGAATTAGTTGGTGCTAAACAACAAACATTCAAAATGTTAGCTAGCAGCAGACAAGTATCTGGAGGAAGGAGAACTTGCAGCACTCCATTAGCTGGCAGATTCATCCAAACAACTGCCAACAACACAGAAGATAACCAGAAGTTAAAACAAACAAACAAAAACCCACCTTGTATCTAGAATACCTACAAAAGAGTCGAGCAGTCTTTTAGAGTTGACAGATGATGCTACATTTACAAACTAAAACTACCGTTATAATTTTTTTCTTATTTCTGTTTCAGTAAAATATCAATATTGGGCTCTGATAAGAATAAAAAAATCAGTGGGGAAAAAAATTAAACAATGTATTTAGCATTCTTATACACAAAATCAGTTTCATCTGGAATAAAATCACAATCTATGTATTTAGTTAAGAATCTCCCTTCATAAGATATGTCATCTGCCTTATCATGCAGGGTTACAAATATGTGTAATTTTATACATATATTTCCTCAAATAGTTGTGCAATCTAATCTAACTAGCATGAGTATTAATAAAAATGAATGTGTGGCTTTCAAATGTGCTAGAAGTCAGAATAGAAAAATACCAGACTATAATACATACACAGCTATATAATACATAATAAAGACTAACACTGTATCCACACTGCTTGCACTTCAAATAATCACATATTTACTATGCAGAGAAGACCCACTCTAAACTCTACTAGCACTGAGGAACTAACCAATGTTACAGTCTAGTTTTGGGATTGTTTCTAGTGCTGCACAGCAAATAAGCTTTCCTCCGACTATGTTTGAAGGTAATACTGCAATCCAGCTTTAATATATTGCATGAAAGCATCTCTGTATGTATATCTAAGTATGAACTATGTTATGGGTGATTTTTTTTCCCCATTTTGGAGAAGAAAAAAAAATCACAATGAGGGTGGTCAAACACCAGAAGTGGTTGTACAAAGCAGTTGCGGAATCTCCATTCTTGGAAGTATTCAAAGCTTGACTGAATATGACCCCTGAAAAGCTCATCTACCTTGACTCAGCTTTTAGCAGGATGTTGGACCAGACGTCCCCCAGAGGTCCCTTCCAACTTAAACGATTCCATCATTCTCTGAGTCTAAGAAGCTTGGAGTTTATTCAAATCACTGAATCCTTTTCTGTATTTGTTATTTACTGCATTAATGTCTATCTCTGATATAAGGAAGGAAGGTGAAAATCAGTACCTGTTACTAAATGCCCAAGAAAATTCATCATTCTTTCACTATATCCTGAGTCACTAAAATAGACAAACTGCTAAAATTTGTGACCACTCCCACTGTACACAAAAACTTGGTGAGAACAGAAAAAACAAACTGTACACAGATCTATAAGATGGGTCATTTAGAAATTCACCAGAGGTGACTTGGACTTTGAAAATGGGTTCATCCTGAAGACTGCAGTTTCACAAGAGTAGAAAATCGGGGCCACTGAATCCCAAACAGATCTTTAGATGTACGCTGACAGCAACTTTTTTTAAGCACCGCATACACAGAGAACTATATGCTTTTCTCTCATCCAAAGACCAAGCTTCCCATACGTATTACTAAGCAAGTAAAAAGCCATTTTGACACAGTTCTGGGCAACCAGCTCTAAATGACCCTGCTTAAGCAGGGGGGTTGGACAAGCTGACCTCCATACTTCCAACCCCAACCATTCTGTGATTCTGTGAACCTCAACACGGTACGTGAATACAAGGCTATACAGAACTAATAAACTTTGCTTCTCTGTAAGGTTTATTATCTGACATGCCTGTCAAAGCAATGAGTATACTGAATAGTATTTTTTTGCTACCTTCCCTCTTAGCAACATTAAGTCTGTCACCATCTGAGTTCTTATTCATTCAGAGACACAAACCATCTCATAATATTTCTGTCTAACTTCCACCGATGATGTTTGGTCTTTCTGTTATCAAACTCTGATGTCAACCTGTAATACTGAAGAAAGACATGAATATAAAAAGTACCTCTTAACGTTCTCTCTCTCTCTTTTTTTTTTTTTTTTAATTTTGGAACAGTCTTAGGTTGAATATGTCCATAAATTTCAGGCAAGTGTTTATTTAAAATTACAATCTGTTGTTTGGCATATGCAAGAAAGATGTGACTTGTGGACCTGAACTTTCTTGAACCTTTTGGAACTTTGTGAAGTTGCAACAGTTCAATTAGTTCTGCATCCCACTGAAGTAAAGTGATCACCACTCTCATCAGCTGTTCTTGTTATAATGCTTGCATTGTAGTTTGAGAATTTATTTGTGATGTAAAACTTAAATGCTAAAATTGTGAAATCTAAATTCTGTTTGGCCTGGTTTTATTTCAACATGTAATTTCAGAGCAGGAAGATTCTAGCCGAGTACATAATACCAGAATCAGAAATCAGAACTCTTGTCTTACGTAAGATCTTCTAAGATAACAAGATAACGCAGTGTTCTCTACTCACTTTCTGTACCTCTGGTCTACTCGTTTCCTACCAGTGGTGTCGCCCTGCTATCCATTTTTATATCCTCTAGTTTCAAACAGTTTTGGAATTATGCCAGTAACCATCAATTCTGAGTGCCACTTTTTCAGGAAGTCACAATACACTTTTTGATGAAATGTCAGATTAAATCAAATTGGATGCTGTAGTTTTTGCAACTGAATTTCTGTTTTGACTTTGCCCCCTACTCATTCCTTTAACAGAATACATTACTCATTTCTGAATGAGTATGTGAATAAACACTCAAATGTATGTATAGCTATTCCATTTTAAGTGGTTTTATCTTCATCATTTATCTTTGATTGTTTGGGTTTCTTCTCCGAATCTGAAGTGCTCTACATACACTGTTTCTTATAAAAGTATCACTCAATTAAGCTCTGTGTTCTCATATTCATCACTATCTTAATTGTTTCTAGATGTAGAAACAATTCTATCATCAAAGCATAATGTGATCCAAAAGCTCAAATACTAATCTGTTCCTCTACTCTTCTTTACAAAACGCAGTTTACCAATTCGAGCTGGCTCTAATTTCCAAAGGCATTTAATAATCACTGGTGTTCAAACTGATTTATGTGTAATACCATAGTTCTTTTGCTGCATAGCACATAAGTATTATTTCTTCCTATTTTTATACAAATTGTATAAAAAATTTGAAATAATAAAGCATGACAAGAACAGATATGTTGAATGTATACTGCAAAATAGATTTGACCTGCATTTACTCTAAATATTTTACATTTAAAGTGTGATATAATAGTATCACAAAATGCTATAAAATATTATAGTATAATATTGAAATTCTGGAAATCCCTCAGTTTTACTGCAATAAGATCTAAAAATATCTTTTTCAAATTGTCTTTGAATAATACAAAATAAATAATTCAAACATTCAAAGATTCTACTGTAGTCCCAATATTTGGTTTATCAACATTCCTGCTATTTATTCGCACATAATACTGCAGCTAATTTAAAATTTATTTGAGTTTACCTTTGGTTCTATTCTATACTGCTGGTTTAAGAATTCCACTGTATGAGTTTCTTCATCTTAAAAGAAACAGAAAATACCAAGCAGAAATTGGAGAATTAGAAGCCAAAGATAGTTTGCTCTGCAGGAGGTATTCACTCTAAAAATGATGGAGTCATACACAGGTACTCATGTAGACCCTAGAAGTAAAAGAAGGTCTCATCATTTGTAATATTTAAAGCAAAAAGAATTCAAGGAGGAAGGACTTCCATTCCATTCCATGGATGAAACAGAAAAGAAATGGAACCATAGGATCTATTAGCAAATTTAATCAAGATATAGAATGTATGTATTTATTTTTAATAACAGTCTTTTATGGTCATCGACTGGAACGGTAGCTATTTCACAGTAAACACTCAGGAAGACTGTTCTTTAAATGGTGGCGTCATCATAAAAGGCACCCACACTCTAAAAAGCAGATCAATTAATTTTCTCTTCCATTTTCTGATATATCTTTGCCTTCTCTGCATTTCCTGACAATGGAAAGAATGAATAGGATCAGAGAAAACGAAGCTTCTCCTTTTTGTATCATCACTGCTATGAAAATAAACATTTGTGAAGGAAACTGCTTTCAAGTAGGTGAACCAAGCTCTTAAAATGCTGCAGTTGCTTTTCATTACTTTATTTAATAAGACTACAAGATTCAGAATAAAAAAAAACATTTTTCAGTGCAGATATGAAATATCCTGACCACCACTTAGTTCAGCTGAGCTACAACTGAATCATAAAGGACAAGATCTGTTAAAATACCAAGTATGACCCTCTGCAGCAGAAGACAATGTTCCTCAACTAGATACTTCCACAGCATCAAGTTGCCTAGAGTTCAACTGCACCTCAGATTCCCTTTCTCGATGTTTTTGCCCTGTTTTAGGGTCCTGTTATAGGCTATCAGGCATATCCAAGGCCCTGATATAGTTTCTTTGACAGATTTACCACTCTGGGTGGCAGTTATGCACAATCTTGCACTTCAGCTTCTTTCCTTCTGAAAGCCACAGGAAGAACCATGTAGGGATCTTTTTTTTACATGAGTATTTGTATTTATTTTCCCTAAATAACTTTTGAAGACCCTTGGAAATATTTTTTTTGACTTAATGTTCACTGACTGTGAATAATGAGAATCACAAGCGTGACTCATGTGAATACATGAGTTTCAAGCACAAGATATTCATAAACATTGTCTTCAGCTCTATTACAACTACTTAGAACTACAGGCAACTTCTGTGTATTGCTACTACAGATGGAGTACCTAGGTTTCAAAACTACTGTGCAATAAAACTTTAGCATGATATATAGATTAAAGAGAACGATTCAGTCTTTAATGTGTGAACTAAGTAATGTAACGATGAATCCATAGTGACCATTCAAAATGAATTTCAAGAAAAAGAACAGTTTATTTGCTTCATTAAAACCTGTGAAGCATTCAGATTGAATAATGTAAGCAGAATGCTGCAATATAAATCTTCTTAATTTACATCCAGGGCTTCATTATGCATATTTTATAGCACTCCACAGAACTTTAATTTACAGATTTTTGGAACTTTACCAACCCCAAAAGAAGTGCTAAACATGCCTGTTGGAACATTTAACCAAAGTAAGTCACTGGAGATTTCCTTAATGAGTGCAGAATTATCATTTATTTGCATTCTTAGTAGATTTAAAGCAGTAAGACCTATTAACAAGATAATGGTAAATGCTATTGGAATGTTAGTCTTCAGCAAACTATTCACAAAAATGAATAACTCAATGTACAAATTTCATAGTATGTAACTAAATTGAGCAACCGTTTGCTCATCTCATTTAGGTAGGCAATTTGACTCAAAATGGCCAGTTACTGAACAACGTGCAGTTGAACAGACTCAAGCAAAAAACTTCAATAAAAACTCTAGTCTTTGTCGACCTTCCATGTTAATTTTCCCAAATATTGAGCAGTATATACAAAATTAAATAAAAACTTGCCATTACAACCTCTGTCTAACTAAGAATATTTTTGCTGGTGAAGGCATAATCAGTGTATTTGGAAATATTTTTAAAAAACCTGCCCATTAAAAAAAAAAATTGCAGTCTAACTGTGCATTACACTACAGATTGGAAATGCCTGATCTTCATTTCAGCTCTGGAAGCTACAGTGATTTTTAAGGGCCATGGATAAGGACAAACTTGATTTAAGAACATAAAGCTGACATCTGTTGATGGGACAAGAGTTATATGACAGTATGCAATTTTAGTATCCATCTTAGTGAAATAAACAACCTCCCCGATCATGTGCACATTGGACTGACCAGCCTGTCTAACGCCACACATGGCTGCACAACTGATTTCCATTATGAGCTGTAGAATACATTTATCATAGCAAAAGAGCAGTTGCTTAATAAACTACTAAAATTAGAATGAATTGGACAGCATCACATTATATGCGGAATTATCCAGATCCCTGGACCTCACCAAAAAGTTCACTTTATCAGAGTAAGTTTCTATCTCCAAAACATAATTCCTTATTATTTAACCATTTACTCAATGTATTAACTTTTTATTTTTTTCTGTATCAGAAGAGTAAGTTCTAAATTAGACTGAAATTGGAGACAGAGACTATAGCAGTCAGCTCCCAGCATATTCCACAACAGCCCTTAGATGACAACGCAGACAAGTTGGTTTGGATCTTTTTTGCTGTTGTTATATTTTGTTTGGTTTTGTTATTTTTTCAGACCTAGATTTCTGCAGCACTGAAACATATAGTTCTCAAACTCTCTACAATGCAAATCTAGATGACAAGCTCGGGAAATCAGGAAAAGATAGGAATTTGGTCCTCATTTTTCTACAGGTCTCTGAAGCAGGAAACACAGACCTCACAGACTCCCTCATTAATAGTGAGGAGCTAATTCGGGAAGCATTTCTTTGTCTTACGTTACCCTCTACACTACAACCTTGTATCTAAGGTGGCACAAATTGATTTTATACTCCATAGTAGCTGTAGTCCCCAGGATTTTAGTCCAAACTGGGTAGCTGATTAAAAGATATCACACCTCCTTTCCTATTTATACACCCAAGATACCTTTAAAGCAAGGAAGCGAACTGCAGACATCTATGTCCCACTCTTACATGCAGCTGGGACAAAGCAAGCATCTGGTTATCAGATCGCTGAAGGTACCACAAAATGTACTTGCCATTCCCTGTATACCCAAACACTGTGCCAAATACTGAGGCCCCCTGCCAACATTTAAATTATGAAATTTCCAAATAGGACACTTTTTTCGAAAATTATAAATCTGACTACATCATTTGTATATCCAAATGTGAATACCTAAAAAACACAAAAGATGATGCAAGATCTACTTGCTAATTTAAGAATATTTGGCATTTGACATGTTTTAATTTAAGGTAAACATAACTCTTTTCAATAGGGTAGATTAATCTGAATGCAATGATCCTTGGAGCTTATATTATGACACATTCTGCTGGACCATCATGCGAAATTATGTCATGTAGAGGTTATAATTTGCATAAACATATAGATAGCTTTTTTTAAAAAAAACAAGCATTAACAACTAGATCAGCTGCATTAGATAATGAACATTTGCAACTTCTTTTTAGACTAATGCTATCTGTAAACAGTGGGGAATTTATGAAATATTTATACAGTGTATAATGAATGACCTCTAAAACTGCTGATTATCATTTTGTTGCTCAACAACCCTATTAACGTCTTCAAAGACAAATGCTGAAACATGATCACATGCTTAAAGCTTTAGGATACATTAAGTTACAGGGTTCGCATATTAATATGAAGGTTAAGTCAATGCATAGAGTATGAAAGTTGGTGAAATGTACAAAACATCCACTACTGTAGACTGGAACTGGCATATACAATTTAGAAGTAAGCAATGACATGGAATAAAAAGAAAAAAGCCTCTAAAAAATGTGTGCACTTGTTTGTTCAAGTCTGTGGCTGAACAAAATTTCTAAAATGGGACCAAAAGAAATGAGAGAAAAGATGAAGATGCAGACAGCCCTGTGAGGTCTAAATTCAATTCAGCTATATGTTGATGCCAAACTGTTATACATCGGTATATATTTTTCATTTTAAAAAACTGACAGACATGCCAAATTCTTGACTAAAAACTCATTATTATGAGATATAACATTGTTTTTTCTTTTATTTTTTTCAGGATTCTGGCCCAAGAAATCTGGGTATGTAATCCAGCTGACCTTACATCTAGGAGATGCGTGATGGTAGGCTGATGCAAAAAAAGGGATTATTTAAATATAAAAACAAACAAACAAACAACAACTACAACAACAAAAACAACATGAACTGCCTGGCGGTGGTATCATGATTGCTTCTAACACAGAAGATCAGAAAATAAAATTTCTGTCTAGAAAAACAGGTAGGAATAGGAGGAATGATTGTAAAGGACATAGTATTAGCAGAATATCTGGCAACATGGATGTCATTTTCCTGACACTTGTTACATACGTGTGTATGTGAATGTATATGCATGTGTATGTATTGCCTGCCTACTTTCTGAAATTTCTAGTGCTTTGTCACCTATGACTGCAGTTAGTTGACAAACACTTCTGCACTGTATCAGTGCAGAACATTTTTCAGCTTCATACTAAATTCATGATCATAGCTCAGTGTTTTATACTGCTGTACAAAGTAATTACTGATTTTCCTTCTTGCTAGGTATGCTTTTGGAAGCTAAGGCATTCCAGTACAATCAGGGGTTTAGGTGACAAGCATCTTTGTATAAAGAACTTGATTCTTTTGTAACATGTACCTTTAGGCTTATCTTATACTGTCAGAGGTGGCAGCAGGCAGTAAGTTTTACTCACCTTTAAAAATAAGAATGCTGCTGCTTTCCTTTAATCTGTCATTTTATTAGCACCAAAAATTCTATCAATACAGGATTCTCAGGCTCTGCATAGCTATCAAATAAATCCATGCTATCAATAACTATTACACTATTGCTGCTATAGACAGATTCAAACACATACACTAGTAGGTCCCTTAATCAACATTAATAAATTCTGCTGCTTACCAAACTTAGTTTCCAGACAAATAAGGTTTTAATTATCTAAGATGAATCACATACTGTAGCAGTGCTACTCTGCTTAGGGGTTCTATTAAGATCACTGAAGAGAGGTGTGATATGAGATCCCCAGGAATCAGCATTAGTTGCTTAGACTTTTCAAGATAATTTTTAACCAAATGAAAGATTTGCCATTAGTTTCAGAAGGATCCATCTACATAGTGTATTTATTGACAAAATGGACGATGTGTCCTTCAGGTGAAATAAGTCCCATGCAGGAGGCAAGCAGAAAACATAAATTACTAACATATTATTCTGAAGCTTTAAGTGGAACATGAGTGGATGTCCTGGTTTCGGCTGGGACAGAGTTAATTTTCTTCACAGTGGCTGGTATGTGCCATGTTTTGGATTCAGGAGAAAAATAATGCTGATAACACACCTATGTTTTAGTTGTTGCTGAGCAGTGCTTACTCTAAGTCAAGGACTTTTCTGCTTCTCCTGCTGCCCTGCCAGCGAGGAGGCTGGGGGTGCACAAGAAGCTGGGAGTGGACAGAACCAGGACAGTTGAGCCAAACTGGCCAAAGGGATGTTCCATAGCATATGGTGTCAAGCTGAACAATAAAACTGGGAGGGTTGGCTGAGGCGGTGGGGGGAACTGCTGCGCGGGGATGCGATGGGCATCGGTCAGCGGGTGATGAACAATTGCATTGTGCATCACTTGCTTTGTATATTCTTTTATTATTACTATTATTATCATTATCATTATTTTGCCTTCCTTTTCTGTCCTATTAAACTGTCTTCATCTCAGTCCACAAGCTTTTACTTTCTTTTTCCAATTCTCTCGCCCATCCCACTGGGTGAGCTGTGTGGTGCTTAGCTGCCTGCCGGGTTAAACCACGACAATGAAGTATCATCCTTCAAATAAGGACGCATTACACAACAGTTTCTTGGGCTCAATATTTTGGTGAAGAACTACAAGTCTAATGATCTTGAAAGAGACTTTCTCTTCTTTTATTAGTGAAAAGCATAGTTTAACATGAAATTGACTTCCAAGAAATGTTATGTTTTCTGAATTCCCAATTTTAAGTCAGTAGTGGTTGCATGTTGAAGTACGTCTTTCTAATTCTACCCACAGTTGTAACTCAAGATCCCTAAGTACTGACTGCTAGTAGCGTTTGTCTCTCATGCACAAGCTGTTACAGAAACACACTGAGATTCAGGAAATTTCTAGTGGAATATAGATCTCTTCTTTCCAGAAGGCAATATGGATTTAATCAAGGAAATAATGTTTTTACTGCAGAGGAAGAATACTTTATAAACATAAATATATAGGCATAAATATATATGGATAGATATAAACAACATAGCTCTGAAATGTATCTATGTATAAATATAATAAATAATATGGGAGATAGAAAGACAGATAGATCATTTTCCAATAGTATGAAGTACCTTTATCTTTTTGAATTACCACAAAAAATAACTGTTACTGGCCATAGAAATGTTATCTTCAATCTTTTTTCTTGTTCATAAATAACACACTCTTCTCTGTGATAACTTTCCAAAAGATAGTATCTGACATTATCTAATAAACTTCAACAGTTCTGTTATTGATCTGTTCAAGACATCCAGGTCTTCCAGGTTATGTGAAATCAGACTTTTGTTTTGAATGTTCTTGGAAGCAAATTGCCATTTGAAAGAATTCTAATTCCCCCCCCTTTTTTTCCCCTGGAATTCTCTTTGTACCATTTCTATGGGATAGCAATTAGGCAAAGAACACAAGTTAAATAAACACACATACTTTGAAAAGCTACTAACACATGTCACTGCAGCACTCTGCATCCTTCCTGCTGAGCTTATTAGCTTGTACTGAGTGCAGCTTTCATATCTCTACAAAGTTTTTACACTGGCCATTTTACAGAACAGAATATATTCAAGAAGCCTGCACCTATACATGAAAACGTTGACAGTAGGGGATATGGACAAAAAAGGTGTGATACAAAGCTGAAATAGACAGAATGTCCATCAGCACTAGAAGGCGACACTGAGCTGAATCCATTGTTTTTGTGCTTCAAAATTTATTCCCCCAAGTTTTATTTAGCAACGTGTACGTTGGGCAAAAAAGACAGGAGAAATAAATTTGGATATTACATTAAAAACTGTACTAAAACATTCTTGATTTAGTAATTTAATTTTGAAATTGGTGGGAAACAAGGTCCATGATATTCCTGTAAAGAAGCCTATGCCCTAACAGAATCGGACCCTGACAGAATGATTGTGAGGTATGAATTTAAAAAGCAAGTCTGGACCTAGGAATCCTTTAGTCTACCACAAATCCAGCTACAGCCTTTTGTACACATTATCAGTTAAAAGAAAGGCATGCACGTCTTTGGATGTTGCAGATATTTTGGTGAGGGACAAATCCTTACTTCATTATTCAGCTGTTATTTATGATAATTACAGAAGCTTACAGTATTATGGATTACACAAGCAGATTTAATTTCCCTCTCCAACACACAAAGGTTTGCACAGGAAATAACAGCCATAAGGAAGTAGAACCATAAATTCCAAAAGCAGTAAAGATCTCAAATCTATTGTTTCTGCATTCTAAAATTGTATTTAGAAATCCTATACTGATGGCTAAAAAAGTTTCTTGAACATAAAAACATAACCATTTCTTAACATTTAACTGTTTGCATTTTAAGATGAACTGAGATGAACAGCACTTGGAAATTATAAGGACAAGTGCAGGTAACAATAACGGAATTAAGCTTTCCTGCAATGGACACAAAATTCTTAAAATTCTTTGAGGTTCTACATTTCAGATACGTCTATTTAAAGAGATGTACCCAGACCTCTGCCCACACTGATCATGGAATTAAAATTACAGCAGCAGGCTTTAAAGAGTCTCTGACTCGTCAGCTACAGGCTAGTTTGCTTTTAATTAGCCAGCTCAGGTTGGGATGCAAAACTTCCGTATGGTGCCACACTCCAAGCCACAAGCTTCTGCAGCAAACCGTATCAGTCTACTGTGGTTCCATGTAAACACTGCTACCATTTTCATGAACCAGAATTGGCTTGGTGCTCTTAACTCTGTCCCTGTTGTACTGCAGATACTGGTATCACGTTTCACAATTTAGAATCGTGAGCACTCCTGGATATTTTCTGGGGAGGTGGAGTATAATTACATTCATTTTTACAATGGTGAAAGAGTGAAGACCTGATTCCATTATCCATGGGAAATTCTATAAACATTGTTGCAACAGTCAAAAAAAAAAACAAAGAAAAGAATCTTATTACTAGATTTGACTTTAACCAATGTGTGGTGGACAAAAAAAAAAAATACTGCTTGAAGTTATATATGATAACGTTAAGCTTTATTTCTTGTTAATGTGGTAGTAATGATATGCAACATGGCCACAGTATTTTCTTTCACTGTCACTCTTTCTAGTGTCTTATTTTATAGGTGAATTTGTTTTATTTAAGCTGGATCACGTGGGTCTTTTAAAAAAATAACTCTGAAACTTTTGTTCTGATAAAAACTAAACATTTATCCCATTTGCATTTTTTATATTTTGCAAGTGTTCTAATTTTGAAACAACACTCATCCTGCTTCTTCATGACAGTCATAGAAAAATTAATTTCCTTGTAGTAGGATCTGGCCAGCTTTACTGATTTGTTCAAACAATGAAAAGTTACTATCCAGACTTTTTCATTTAAAGTTTCTGAAAAAAAAGGGATAAAATATTTCTGATTTCTGAAGTTACTGCTACCAGGATAGTAAACTGTTGTTCATGCACTCTACTGCTACGACAGTAATATCTTCTAATTTTTCCCTGTTGTGTTTTAATATATAAGCTTGTGGGTGGTGGAAGCATTAAGATAAGAATTTAAAGAATCTTTCAGGATGCAGAGGAGGAACACTTTGCCTTTGTAAATGTTTATCTTTACCAAAAATATCCTCATTCAGCTTTCCACATCTCACAATATTCTTGTCTTCACATTAAAAACTATCATTGACTAAAATATTTTTAAAGATGCTAATAATATAGTATGTGTATGTTACAACTGTTAACCTGAATAAACAATTGCTGTTCACCAAATCTCTCATTAAAATACCCCAGGGGCACTCAATGCTAGTGGAAGATCTGTTATAGACAAATAAAGGAAGTACTTTACATATTGCAACAACAAAATTCTGGACCGTGCTGCTGTATGAGATTCCTGTAGAGACAGAGAATATCAGCGGTTTCAGAAAGAAGAAAATTCCTGCACAAAAAGTCCATAAATGTATACTGAAAGGAGTAGCTATGAATATACTCTCTAATATCCTAATACAAGAGCTAAGACAGAAAAGGGGAATAGACCACAGAAAGTGTCTAGGCTCCCATGCTCACCCAAAACAGTATCTCTTCTTGGCACTGTTGGAGTCATGAACTAGATGGATCACCGGTCTGACCCAGCAGGGCATTTCATACTGTTTTACATTCTTATGCACAATAGCTTCTCATCTCTCACACCTGTAAACACTTTTCCCTCTGCATCTACATATTACCATTTATGTGTCCCATTCGTAGGCTGGAGTCACCACCTTGTTTCCCTCCAAATACAGTTGAATTCATTCCCAGAAGTGGCCCTAATTTACAGTGATACAAGGGGCATGCTTTCATTGTGGGTGACATTGGAGAAGGCCTTCTCACTGCATTAGATTACTCGATCTGATGTAGTTATCAGTGAAAAAGCAATTTCCCAAGACTGTGTAAAAGAAGTCACAACACGGCTCAGAAGCCGGGTTTCTCTGCACCATGCCATGAATGGCTGATTTCCCAGGACCCTACTTTCTGCATGTGAGAGGGTAAAGACTTCAATCCTAGGCAAAAACAAGACAGGAGTGACCTGAAGATTTCTGCCAGAATATACGGAAAGTTACTTAAACTGGATCATAGCACCGTAAGATAATGTAGATTAGAAGGGACCTCAGGAGGTCTTTAGTCCAGCCTTCTGCTCAAAGTATGGTCAGCTGTGAAATCAGATCAGGTTGCTCAAGGCTTGATCCAGTCCTGTCCTGAAAGCCTCCAAGGATGAAGACAAAAACCTGCTCTGGGCAACCTGTCCCACTGCTTGACTGTCCTCATGAGGAAAACGGTTATCCTTACATCCAGACTGACCCTCTCGTTTCCATTTATGTCTGTTGACTCTTATCCTCCCACCATGGACTGCTGTGAGGTGCCTGGCTCTGACTTCTTGGTGACCTCCTCATAGGTACAGGGGGCTGCTGATCAGTGCCCCCCTCCTCCCCAGGCTGAACAAGCGCAGCTCCCTCAGCCTCTCACAAGGCAAGTGCTCCAGCCTTGAACCATCTTGAGAGCTCTCTACTAAAATCATGCCGGTTCATCAGCATGTTTCCTCTATTGGGAGGCTCAAAATTGGATGCAGGACTCTAGCTGTGGTCTGAGGAGAGCAGGAAAATCACAACCCTCGACCTACCGGCCATGATTCTCTTAGTAAAGAGTAAGAAAGAAATCACAGAAATCACAGAATCACAAGGTTGGAAAGGACCTTCAAGATCATCTAGTCCAACCGTCATCCTATCACCATTACTACCCACTAAGCTACTAAACCATATCTTGTAGCACCTTGTCCACGCGCCTCTTAAAAACCGCAAGGGTCGGTGACTCCACCACCTCCCTGGTCAGGCCGTTCCAGTGCTTGACCACTCTCTGAGAGAAAAAGTTTTTCCTGATATCTAATCTAAATCTCCCCGTGCGCAACTTTCGGCCGTTACCTCGAGTCCTATCATTAGTTATCTGGAAGAAGAGGCCGACCCCCTCCTCATCACAACCTCCCTTCAGGAAGTTGTAGAGTGCAATGAAGTCTCCCCTGAGCCTCCTCTTCTCCAGACTAAACAATCCCAGCTCCCTCAGCCGCTCCTCATAAGGCTTGTGTTCCATACCCCTCACC